>VXBN01009634.1:1573302-1599752 GCA_013397395.1 Sinosuthora webbiana
TTTTTTTCTCATTTCAGTAACTTTTATGTCTGCTAAGGTCCAGTAGTTCTTGGTAAATTCTTCTTTAAAAGACCAAAGATTTCTTTCAGACTTTCAAGGCTTACAGCTTTGCAGTGGTGGGAATATGATATATGTAGACTTCTAGTGAAACTCTTCACTGCAAGACCTGCAAAGCAATATCTGTCCTCCAAAGACCTCATCTGGCCTGTCTTTTCCAGCACTAGTACAGCACTTCTGCTGGATCCCTAAGGAGAGCATGAGGACAGGGAGAAAATGTGCCTACCACTTGTGCCTGTGGAGAGATTTAGGAAAATACTTGATGGCTGGGTCACTTATCCCTTCTGCTTCCTATAAATGCTCTGTGGCTACAGCTGTGATAAAAGGGAAATTCCAATGTATCCTTGATGCTGTTCCATTTCTTCTAGTAACATTGGAAAAGTGAAGCCACTGCAAACCTTTGATCGTTCCTGGGGTACAGGAGGAATGCCAGCAGCTGCTCCAGATTATGCTCCCACCACTTCTGTGGCTATGGGGATGTGCTCATGCTGCACAGAGGCACAGGGGCTTCCCCAGGGACCAGCCTCCAGTGGCCATCCCTGTCCGTCTCTGTGCCTATGCCACCTTGGGGCAGGTGCAGAGCCCCAGGCTGTGGCATCCCCTGGAATGCCACTGCCACAGCCCTTGTGCTGGGTGCTGTGGGGTGCTCCTTCAAGGGGAGGTGGTTGTACAAATAGCCAGAGCCTGCTCAACAGTTTAACCCCCCTCTGGTTTGGGTTGTGCTCACTGAGTGAAGCTGTGGTGGATGCTGTACCAGAAGCAGCAGCCACACAGAGAGTAGAGGAAGCAAAATTTCACAGTATGAGAGCCAAATTAGCCAGGCTGTTTATACACCACCACCATGTTTCCTATGGCACAGCAGAGGAGTGACCAGCACTAGCAGTACAACCCCTAAAATGAGCCCTTTTCCCTTTTGATGTCTGCTTCAGGAGCTTGAGTGCTCCCATTAGCATCCCGGGAGTGTTACTTATGGGCTGAACATCCCTATGGAGCATGATGAGCTCCTTTGGAGGATCAGAAACTGCTGGGAAAGAGATGCTCAGCTTGAAAAAGTGATCCTCCTAATCCTTGGGAAAGGTAATGCTCTAGTCCTTCACCAGTGTCATTTATACAGGCACTGTCTCATGAGCTTGCTCTCTTTTGGGCACTCTCTTCATGCTCGAGTTTGATGTTAGCAGGGCTTGCAGCAAACTGAGCCAGAAGCCAACTTATTTCCTCCCCCTGACACCGTGTACTGATTTATCACTTTCTTCTAGCAACAGTGTCTTAGTTTTCGCTCCTGACTGTCTGCTCTGGCACATGACAGACCTGGGAGCTGGTGAGCACTGCCTCTCAGATCCCCAGCCAAAGGTCAGTAGCTGCATGGTGGCCTCTGGATTCCTCAGATACCGGCCCTTGTCGTGTGGGGAGGTGTTAACCTTTGGCCCTGAGTAAGTGTCCTCATATCTCACCTCAGTTAGTCTGGCCTGCTGTTTGATCCTGTCCAGTACAAACCCCTTTCCTTTGGCATCCTGCAAATCTAAGCCCTGTGTTGATGATTTCCACCAGCACGCCATCCACCTGATGCTGGTGGGAGATACCCTGTGTGGTGCACCCAGGGCTGAGTAAGCAGTGGCAGAAGGGGCAGCTGATTGTGCCCTCACAGCACCTCCTGCCTCTCGAGGGAGGGGTGGTCATGGCTCCCTCTGTGTAACCTCACCCAGAATAGGGATAGCTACTGTGGGAGGATACTGCCAGTATCATGCAACTGATGTGTTTCGAGAGTTTGAGGTTTGGGGTTTTTTTAACTCTTGAATCAGGCTCTTGGGACACTTAGACTCATCAGCAGACCTTAGCATGTTCCAAAAATGTGATATTTCTCTTGCCTCTTTTTAATGCAGAACTTGGTCAGGGATTCACCTCAGTGCACCACCACTATTCCTGCCAACTCCCATGTTTATTTGACGCGTAACCCTGCACAGCTCCCTTGGGTCCATCTCAGGCGTTCTTTTTTCAGCTCTGATGAATGATCATTTTACTTCCATGCACTGGGTAAACAGCTGTTTTCCATGTTACCTGCTTTAGGAGCCTCACTGGCATGTTGTTTCTTTCCTTGCCTCCAGCAACAAGTAGACACAAGTGACGAATTGCAGTAGGGCTGCACCAGCACCTTCTTGCAGTCAGGACAACGTGAAAACCGCACATCATTTTCATACAGCACACCTCATGTCAAATGGCTGCAAGATAAAATAACAGGGACCAGGATCTTACAGTCTCTTTTCTGTGTCTTTTACTGTTCAAAAGAATGAAGGCAACACAGGCTTGGAGGGTCCCAAGGTGTCCAGTCCCCTTTGGTCACAGCACTTCTAGCTTCAAGTCCCTACTGGGGAATCTCTCCCTTTGAAGTACATCTCACTTGGGCAGGAGCCAACATCATGAGGAGGAAACTATTAGCTTATAAAGAGAGCCCTACAGGTAAAGTCTGACGTCCTGCTGGTTTCTTTGCTTGCAGGTATTTGCCATGGATGCTTTAAAAGCAGATGGTATTGTGGGTTTTGCTGCTAGTGGGCAATGCTCTGCTAGTGATGTTTGCACGTACTCCAAAGGAACAGGGAGTTTAGAAGAGTAGGCTTTAAAACATCCCACTGATGCATTTTAGCCTATCTGCATGCTATTTTAAGTGTGTCAGAGTGTTTTAAAAGGCCAGATAAACTCATCTTTGCGTGGGTTAGTCCTTGTCCTGGAGCTGGCAGCCCACCAAGAGGAGGGAAATGCTGGTGGGAGCAGAGTGATGCTGCCAAAGGATGTGAAGCCCCACTTGAGCACCCGTGCTTTATGAGCACAGGTTCTATCGGGGCTGGTGGGATTTACAGCTATGTTCAGCTGTTCATTCCACATCTCATACCAAGGTGCTGCACGCAGATCACAGGGTGGGTTTTTCCTCTTGGTGGGCTCTCAATTTGCAATGGCCATTTCTTTTGTCTGCTTTGTGGACAGAATCCTTTTTCTATCTTCTGCTTTTCTTTCCCCAAATTGCCACTGATTTTTTTGATGTTTGCACGTACATTGGCAGATTGAGAAATCTCCTGATGTATCATGAGACATGCTTATTGTATTCTGCCGTGCTCTACCAGCCTATCACTTCCGTACCACTTTCCACCCCACCTTGCCTTTGAAACTTCATTGTCAGGTTTACTCAAGCCTGTGTCCAAATATCTACATTTTATGAAAGTCTCATCCTTCTGCCCTACCACTTTTCCATGCCTTCTGTCTTCTTGTGCAATGAGGCGACATGATGTTAACCTCCTCTCTTCGAGGCATTGTGTAGCATCTTTGCAAATCAAATGGTGGTGATCCAGTTTGGGATTAGGAAATAGTAAGAAGTGAAAAATTCCTTGTTTGCATAAGACTGGAAGAACTGTTGGGGCAGAGCTGGGGCTAGAACACAGAATAAGACATGGGATTGCCTGTCATAACAAGAAAGGGGAGCTTGCAGCAGCTTCGTTTTCTGACATGATTTGTTAAATCTCCTGTAATTGGTTTAGTAAACACTAATAGATGGGAAACAAAACAAAATGTTCTCTTCCAGCTTTTGTAGACTGCGTGATATCTCTCACAGCCATATGGGATTAATGGTGGCTGTAGGGTAGGATTGTATCATAAAACTTTTATTAAATGTTTTAAAGCTAATTAAGGAGACATTGCCAATTTGAGCTTTCTAAGATTTTATGAAGTAAATTTTTTCCATTGTAGTCAAAGTGCCTTTGAAGTGCTAGATCCTGAAATTTTTAGCCATTTAAGAAGTAAATTGCCAAACATCCTCTGCTGATGCTGAGCCAATACTGTGACAGAAGTTCAACTAGTTATGCACAGTACTGTTGTGGGCAGACAGTGAATAAAATGCTCCAAAGCAGAAATTCATCTTTCCTATCTTCATTCATTTACAGAAGTATTTTAAATCTTAATTGAAGCCTCATTAAGTGACATTTTAGACATGGGGGTTTGGGTTCTCCTACCAGTTTGACAATGTGTCTTTCAAATAAGCCTTTCTTAAAACCCTCAAGTCTCCAAATGGAGAAATGAGACCTTTTGTGAGTGTAATACTGATTATTAGAAAATCCATATGTCTGAATTCTTGAATTTCATTAAAAACCAAGCTATTTCAGGTATGTAGTTCCCTTAATCGTTAGGTGTAAAATGTCCTCTTTTTTTCCCATGGAGAACATTCAGCCTACATTTCAAGGAGCAAAGCAGCCCATGAGAGTAAAAGGAACTGCAGGGCTCAGTGTCTAGGGTAGAAGGGAGATGGGTGGATGTAGATGCAGTCACAGTTTGCTTTCCTAGGTAGCATTGTCACGAGACAAATATGAATCTTTTGACGGAGCTCAGGATGCACTTGGGTTTCTGGGCTGCAAGCTCACACTCCTGGGTCATGTCCAGCCTTTCGTCCCCCAGTGCCCCGAAGTCCTCAGGGCTGCTCCCTATCCCTTCATCCACCAGCCTTTGTTCATACCAGGGGTAGTTCCTTTTCAGTTCTTACTATGATTAAAACTCCAGGATCCTCAGTCTTTAGGTATGAGCTTTTTGGGGCACATCTTGGACTGTTGTAGCATCCTCTGAAGGGCAAAAGCATCTCTTTGTTTCCTACAGTGGCTTGGATGTGGTGTGCTTCTGTCTGTGAAAGGGCAGCAGAGGCTGGGGCAGCAGTACCTTCCCCCCCTGCCCAATCCATTTCCAGGGTGCTCTTGGTGCACATCCTCAGCTCTGCATGTTGCAGAAGGCTGGCACGTCCCTGCAATGTGCCTGGTGATTTCCTGCACACTTGCAGGGCTGATGTGTGTGCTTTGGGGAGCCCGTCAAGGCTGGAGGTGAGCAGGCCTTGGCACAATGTCACCTTCATGGCCTCACAGCTCATTGCTCACCCGCAGCTGGGACCTGACAGGCTTTTTTTGTCTCTGTTTTGTATAAATCTTCGTCACTGTAGCACTTCATCTGATGTGACTAACACGCATGGTTTTTCTCTGCTCTCTCCCCTGAGGAAGGTGGGGGGAGAATTAGTGTGGGCAGTGCAGTATTTCTGCTTCGGTCTGGTTATTTTAGAAACAAACTTAAAAACATATGTTCATTTCAGTTCGTTTATGTGACAGAGACAAGGTTGAAGAGATATGCCTGGAAAGTGTAGCTGAAACCTCCCTGAGAGCTGGGCTGTGTTCAGGGATCATGTTCCATGGACTTTCTTGCAGGCTGGTATTTAAATTCAGTATAGCCTGCCATTGTATTTCAAAGGTCCCTTTCTTTTACACATCTCTTCATTTTGTCTCTTCCTATTTGTACTTTTTCCATTTATTGTTCTTTGCAGGACAATTTCATTTTTTGAAATATTATCTGTTCTGCAGAAATCATCATCTATACTATAGAAACACATTTGTATAAATTATGACAGCCCAAATTTTCTCCTCATCTAGATCCTCTTGTGTTTCATGTTGTGTCCTTGCTCCACAATTTCTACCTAAATTTCCAGTATTGGTGAGACAGACTGTACCCTTGAAATACTTGCATATTAGTAAGGCAACAATTGGGATTGGCAGGTCACGGTGATGGAAGATTTCCTCATGAAAAAGCGAGGATTGGTAAGTCTGGTTTTCATTTTTCATCAAAGCAAAAGGAAAGTTTTGCAAATGATGGTGGGAAGAAACCTGAGGAGGGGGGATTTCAGGAGATAAAAGCCTGTCTGCTGGGGAGGGAGGTGAGGGGGCAACTGACTTCAAGTCTCAGCTCAGCTGGACCTGGATGTAGACCTGAAGCCTCTGCCTCTGTGAGTTTGCTGGCTGGGGCTGCTCCCCTCCTGGCCAATGTTTAAAGATGTAGAAAGTGAGAAGAAAAATGAGAAAAAAGAAATGGTGATTAACTTAATCATGGGAGAAGAGAACCCGAGTGTGCCTTTGCTGAAATCTGTCACAAAAAAATAATTAAACTTTCTCCTTCATGTTCTCCTCCAGTGCTGTAATCCCTGTGACTGCCAAAGTTCATCCTGTTTCTCACCAGCCAGACCTTTCTTGAGGCTGGGAACTTACAGCCACTTAAGTCCTTCTTCTGGGAAAAAGGTCCCATAAAGTGCTTCCCAACACCTGCAGGTGTTGGGAATAGGATTTGAAGATGGTTCTCATTTGATTATACCACTAAGCAATATCTTCTGGTCTTTTGCACAAGTGTAGTTCAAAGTTTGTATTAAAAGGGAGAGGGGGAAAGGCAATGTGGGATTTTTGGAGGGGTTTTGGTAAATTCTTGCACTTTGTTACTGTGGTGATGCTATGGAAACTTGATTTGTGGGTCCAGGGAGAATCTAAGTTGTGTAGGGAAAAAGCTGAGATTTTTGGTAGGAGCACGTAGTTTTGAGCACTCCTTTTGACATTTCCTCCTAGTGATATTGGTGGGGATGTGGTTAATTTTAATGAGAACAGGATCAGTGTATAAACCATGATAAGCCTTCACTAAATGAAAACTGGAAAGTGTCTACTGAGCTTGCTTTTGAAATGTCTGGATGTAAGTAAAAGGGATCAGAGGCCTGTTTGTTGCTCCGAGAATGTATTTGACTCTGGAATAATAAATTTTCCCAGATTGTCTTTAAAAAGTTAGTTGAATGAAAGGTCAGTCCCATTTGTAAACAAAGCTGTCGGAATTTATTGTTAAGTAAAAGCACCAGGGGCTTTTGCAGTACTTTCCTCTGTGGCTGAGTGCCGGCACAGTTGCTTTTTAGAAAGCTTAGTGCATATGATTCTTTTTTATTAGAAAATAAACAGAAAAGACATGCCAATCAGTAGCTTCAAAAGGTCCTTGCTGCAATATCAGTGTAAAAGCTATGCAATAGCCTCCTGATGAAATGGGAAAGCAGGCAAGTTGTTTTCAGGCACTGTGGTAGAAAATTGAAGCTCTGGCCAGCTTAGTGAAATGTTTATGAACCTTCTGGGGAGTCTCTGCTACGTTTGCCCAACCTACACTGATTTTTTTCACTGATTCTTTGGAACAAGGTGAAAATTGGTAGTTTTAGGACCCAAATCAAACAGAAACGAGAAGGACACTCTGAGGATGTGAAATCTTGTACAGACACCTGCAAAAATCAAAGCAGCTGTTTGCTGTGCTGCACTGGCAGGAGTGCTGTGCAGAGCAGGAGGAGTGTTTGCCTCACAAACCTTTGGGTACGGACATCCTACTCACTCTCCCCCTACCCTGTGGCTGATGTTGACAGTGCTGCCTAGTTCTGTTCACGTTATCTGCCCAAACTAGGGGTCTGTGAGGCATGTGAGCACCCTGCAGTACAGTGGGAGAGATCAGCTCTGCGTGGGGACCCAGGCTGCATGAGCTCAGCAGCTGCAGAATTGGGATTGCCTCTCCAGCTATCCCTAATTGTTTTGCCATGGCAGTGCCAAGTTCAGCATGGGCTAAGAATCTGCTTTTTGGGCAGGACCTGTAGCAGTGGTCACATCATTTAAGTGTAGTGTCTGAAGTGCTTCGTATCCCATGCCTGTGCCTCCTTTGCTTTTTATATAATGTGGCTTGTGCACGGTGTCGTTTTACTAGAACAACGCTTCTTAGGCACTGCTGTAACCAGAGATACCCTGACCTTACTGTCATATGCTGGCTATTTCTTGTGTCAAAACATAAAGGTGAGAAAATAGAAACTAAAGGGATAGAGCAATTGCCATGTATATATTTGCATTTCTCTCTCCTGAGCCTGTAAATAATCTAGTTTGTGGCAATATTTCTGTTAAGGGTGTCTGCCTCATTTCTGCTTGGCAAATGGCTTTGGAGAGGCTTGGGAGGTTTTATTTGCTTTTTCAAGGGAGAGAGAAAAAAGATAAGGGGGGTTTGACTGAGGCTGTCGTGAGGCCAGTGAAGCCGCAGCACACCAGCTGGGAGCATGGCTCACTCTTCACGTGTGCTTAGGAAGGCATCCAGGTTCCCAGACAGGATGGACAGCTAGCTGGGAAGAAAAGGACAGCTCAAAAGGTTATGTGGTCACATGGCTAGGTTTTCCTTGGGCTGGCCTTCAACCCCCTGTCCCCATCACAATTCCTAGGCAAGGCTGTCTCTTGAGCCTTGTGTGAGAAAAGAGCTACACCCTTTTAATTGAAGCTGTGTGTTTAAGCAGGTTTCCAGTAAACTAGTGCATGTGCCTGGACTCTTATTTCAGCCTGAAGTGGGTTTTTTTGTTTGTTTTGGTTTTGCTTTTTTTTGTTTGACCTTTGTGTTATTTTAGCTTAAGAAAAGCAATTAAGAGCAGACAGCAATTAATATACCTCCTCCAAAAAATGCATGATATAGTGTTTAAACTTGTAGAAAATCATGATAGACAAAGCTTGATAAACTTTGGTTCCTTTCCAGAAAGGTGAAGAGGAAAAGATTTTTCCTGGACCTGGTTTTTCAAACTGAACTCCAGGCAGTCTCTGCTGTGCCTCACTGAACCCAGGCTCCTGCTTATTGTATCAGTGTGTGGTGCCTTATAGCAGCTCCCAAGACTTTAGCCTGTGACCTCTTAAAGAACAGACACATGCTTCTCTGTAGAGAAACTCACAAATGGGGACATGAAATTTTCTAGCATTTGAAATTTCATTTCAGTGTTCAAATTTTAGAAATATACTTCTATTAAGTAATTAAGAGTCTGTTGACACTGAATAAAAATCACTGGAACAGTAGGCTGTTGTATGGGAATGTGAAGTCCTGTGTGTCCTACCAGATGAGGAGAATTTGTAATAGCCTAAAAGTTCTTCTGGAGTCCCCAACTGAACGGACACATCCTGGCTCTAAGAGAGCTCATTTCTCTGAAAGGCAGAGCCCTTTTCTTGCCCGCTCTGCCTTTGAACTAAGAAGCATGAAACCTAAGGGATGTTGTATGACTTCCTGAGTTTTGTGTTGTTATGCACGGATGGCTGGGCATTGTTCACGCTGAGCGTTCAGATAAGAGGGGAGACTTTGCATGCGGTGCATCCCCTCCGAATTGTCCCACAGCGGCCTGTCCCACAGGACCACCTCGATGGCTGAATGAACAGCAGCTGTTCATTAACAGGGAGCAGAGATCCGGCGCTGGCCATTGGAAGTAAAAGCCCTAGAGCACACTGCAGTAGCCTTGTTCTCCCTTTACAAAGCTGCTCTCTGTTAAACTGTGGTACCGACCCTCACTGGCGTACAAATGCCCTTCGTTAGGGTTTGCACGCTGTGTTATATGAGTCCACAGTTAGAAAGCAAACGAACAAAACCTGCTTGTGGTAATTTACTGTAATGGCACTGGAAGTCAGTTTAATCAGGGGAAAAAAAAATGATTGGGGTGATTATGCTCAACTAGAAGGAGCAGGACAGCCGGTGGCTGAGGCGGTGACTTCACCGGGGACTGTGGAGGAGATGGATTATTTGCAAAAGCTCAGCCTGACGTGGCTCTCCCAGAATGCAGCCTGCTCCTAAGACACAAATCCATATATGTTTAATAAGGTGTTAGAACAGAACCTGAAATATTCATTCACATTCCCCTGTTGTGGATCATTTCAGTGACCATCTGGTGCCCCTCTTACTTTTTTTAAAGAAGCTCTTGCATCCTGCACATTACTTTCTGTTTACCCTCTGGGCCCCTGCTTGGCAGAGTGCCACGGAATGTGCTTGGTGTCCTGTCCCTTCCTAACTCAGCAAAACACTGAAGACGGTGCGTAAGGATAAGCCGTAAGGATAAGCCGTCGTGTTTCCGCTCCCACCCCGCCACGAGAGCCTCATCTTACCAGCTGTGAGAGCAGCCTTTGCTTGGAAGGTGGGAGAAGGAGGTGAGAGTTTGTACAAGCAGTACTTTTATTTCCAGGGAGATTTTTAACGCTTGTTTTGGGGGCTTGCTCAGATTTGCATACTTGAGTAGAGGCAGCAGCCTGGTATCCAAGTGGTAGAACAGAAATCTGATTTTAAGAAAAAAATAATTCCTTTCATGAGTCCAACAGTTACTCCCTGACACCAAGAGCTGAAAGACTTCCCAGCTGAGCCACTGTTTTCTGTGTGTTAGTGCTGCAATTGCAAATCTACCTGGGCTTTGCAGTGTGCAAATTCAGTTAATTTGCTTAGCTTGAAGAAAAGCACTAACTCTACCTTTTCTAAACTGACCAGCATGGAAATCTGTATTTTAACCTTAAGAAGAGCTAGCAGCCTTGAGGAATGCTGCTAGGAAGTGGAACTTAAGCAATTACACTGAACAAACAATGAATTGCATGTATTTTTAGTGTGTGTGTTTGTGTGGACATGATTGAGGGAGGGGAAAGAAGAGGAAGGATGGACCTGACACCAACCATATTCAGTTTAGGAAGGAATGCAGAGGAGACTGTGGTTACAGACTGATTTAGGAGCGAGTTGAGTCCATTGAAGGAACCTGGTGTAGGTGTCTGTGGGTTGATGTTTTTCACGTGGCAGCAGTCCTGCTGCTGTGCTGTGGGCACATTAAGCCAGCAAAGCTGCATCACCTCCAAGAGATACAGGCTGAGACAGCTGAGCCCATTTCCACCAGCACCACTGCATCTCTGACCCAGCTTCTGCCAGGAGAGGTATTTTGTTGTGGGGATGGAGCTGGGATGATTCCCAGGCCCTGGGCAGGCCTTGCTGTACTGGCATGACACTGCTCTATGAATTCTCTGACCAGCTAAAACAGCTGAACTGTTTTACGTTTAGTTTGTTTAAGTGGCCTTTTGCAGTGGTGTGAGTACGCTGAACATTTTGGTTGTCCTTCTCTGGATATCTTTTGCTTTGTCATGTTGATGACATTCTTACTCAATCTATTTAGCCAACATTTTTTGGGTAATGCTATGTTGAACTCTGCTTCAGGAGTCCTCTTTGGTTCAGGTGCCTCCACAGCTTCTCTAGGAAGCAAGTCAGGGTTTTTCTGGTCAACAAGAGTGCATTTGCATTTGTTCACTGTTGTTCCTCTTTCCTTATCTCTGTTTGTATTACATTACCACTCAGGGTGTTCCTGCACTCGTCCTATGTTGGTATGGTGCCCAAAAGTTGACACTTCTGTAAACTTGTAGTCTGTGTGTGGTACAAAAAGTACCAGAAAGAGTGGCTAGAGATTGCTATAAAGTTCTTGAAGTTGTATTTTATTCTCCTAAATGAAATTCCTGCTGTAGATCCTCTTACACACCGAAGTAGGGAATCTGTGTGAAAGTGTCTTCACTCCATGTGTGTTTATTGTCAAAGTCCTTCAGGCTTTGTTTGACTATTTTGATGTGTCCAGTTTCTTATCTGATGCTTTCTGGTTACCTTTCCAATTCAGGGACAAAGTCCAAAGAGAGATTGGCATATGCTTATGGAGGGTGGAGTTGGCAGAGAAATGGTTTAACTCTGCCCCCTTTTTGATTGGAAAGTTGTCCTTATAAAACAACCCCAGCTGGGGTCTGAAAGAGAGAGAGTTTCTGCATCTTCCTTAACTGTGATTGTCACAGTACCCAGAGGAATATATCTCATTTTAAATTCGAGAAGTATGAATGTTTGCTCTGTGGCACTTTGGTTGCACAGACAGGTGGTGGGGCTGGGGCCCATGTTCAGAAGGAGAATCAACTGCAGGCAAATGTCTCTCATGACTGTTTTCATGACCTGTCCTTGAGGATGTCCAGGGTTCGAGGTCCCACACCACCCCCAGGTACTCTGCTTCATCATCCCTACTGGTGGAAAACAGACCCTTACACCACTTCTGAACCTCCCTTCCCCTGGTTTAAAGATTATTACTTTTTGCTCTCACCCTCCCCAAACTCCATTGTGTATAGTTTATATATGCTCTGATGCCAAATGTTTGAATTCCTGTGAGAACCCAGAAGAAAGCCAGCTCATGCCTCAGAAGGTGACCCAGAGGCCTTTCTGGCCAAACACAGAAAGCTCCACTCTTACCATACCAGGACAGATTAAAAGCACCTAAGAGTGTCCTGACTGACAGTATTTAATAATAGTGGCAAGGCTTGGATGCTATGTCAGAATGGAAGGAACCTGAGAAGGTGTATTACAAACAAATTGTGTTCTCTTAGTAGGTGCCTGTGATCCACCATCCATCTGGAGCAGGAGCAGCAGTGGTTCTGCAGCCTTACTCAGGTCAGAGTGAGCAATTATAGGTGTGGACAGAGTCAGCTGTGGAATACCCGAGCACACCAAGACAGCAGGAGATCCTGTGGTGATTATTAATGGAATATTTGTGACTGTGTCCAGGCAATTTACATGATGAGTTATGTAAACATAGAGGTTATTGAATGAGGAGTGAAAACTATTAGGCAGGAGGTTAGTGGTTGTTGCTTTAACTGGGGACCAGAAAGAAAATCCTCCCTGGGGCCATTAACTGTATTCTCCTGACACTCTGCTAGAGCAGAACTTACCTCAGGTCTCAACTGGTCCTTCTGTCCCAGCTTGAAATGCCTGAAGTGATGGCAATGGTTTCGTTCTGTGAGCTATGACATAAACTGCAAGTGAGTGTCAGTCTTAGAAGATGACTGCATTTCTCCGAGAAGTTTCCTTGAGAACTTTTTCTGGTAGCTAAAAAACCCACTTCAAGCTGATGTTTCCATGTTTAATAGAAGCTGCAGAAAAATTCAGTGGTTTTGAACAGTGTTCCACAGCCATTGCTTTGATTTTTGAAAATTCATTAAGAGCAACAATGACAGCAACAACAAAAAAATAAATTAAAAAAAAAAAAAATCATTCTAGTGAGCTGAATAAAGCTGAACTGGCAAATCCCAGATACCCAGAAGAAACCATGTCCTGTTTATAAGGAAAGAGTGTGGTTAGTGTGGTCAGACAGCTGGGCAGCAGGCCAGGCCATGCCTCCTAAACATATTTTATCTAACCTCATGTCGCAGGCAGGATGTGGGGAATATAAGATTTTCTCTTCTGAAAGGTAAGGGCCATTCACAGAGAGCATCCACAGGCATTGCTCCCTTGACAGCTGCTTTGACTCACATCCATTGAACCTCTTCTTCTTCATTAGGGTACCAGAGGAAATTTCTAGACCTGCTGGGATTAGGACCCGGGCAGATCCACCTTGGTGGCTTTCCCCAGGCAGTCAGAAAGGCAAAGACAGGTTGCAGCCAGGCCTGAATGGACCCATTCTCCTCAGCCAGCTGTGGACAATTGAGGTATGTCTCACCTAAGCATGGGGTGTGATTGTAGCACATAAATAGTGGGTGCAGCTAACATGGTCCAGAAACCATTAGACTGTAGAGTCCCTGAGAGTCCTTGCTCCTTCCCTGGCTGCTGGTGTTGCATAGGGTGACTGGAAGAATCCACCAGGGCTACAGGAGCACCTCAGCTTGGTTGGCTGAAGCTAAGGGGATGTCTAGTGATGGTATTTTAAGATCCAGGTGTTCCCCTTTAACTAGAAGTATTTAGTTTTTCCACTATGAAAACTGCTGCAGCTTCCTTGAAAGTGATGGGCAGAGTCAGAAATGAGATTAAAGATGTCTTGTGTCATTTTTCCTTTGTGAAAGAAACTGCCAAATTTAATTACTGGATACAGGCAAAGCTCATCTCTTAGTCTCTGTGGAGCAAACCTTGTCATGGTAGTAGGGCTTCAATGGCCAAGACTGGTGTGAAACTGATGCAGTCTCCCTGAAAGGCCTGAGGGATTTTATTCTGCCTCTCTTCCTGCAAGTGGACACCCCAGACCATAACCACAAGGAATTTAAGCCTTGTCATTCGAATTTTTATTGTGAATACCAAGAATATGTAAAACACTCATGGCTTACCAAGTGTAATTCATAAAATATGAATTTTACATATTCATACCAAGAATATGTAGAACACTGCATTAGACAATGCAGTGAGACCCTGCTGTGCAGACAGACACACACAAGTCAGTTGCTGGTTTCTCAATGCAGTGCACTGATTTTTGCAGTAATATATCACCTCCCCTCAGACAATAATTTGGGCCTTGGTGTCAGGTAAAACTAAAAGAGACAAAACTGTATTGCCTTTATCTAGATGCTTATGTGCTGCTGTGACTAAGGAGAATATATATAACTATAGATAGCAGTGTGAGACAACACAGTAAATAAATACTGAAGGGAGATTAAAGGAGGATCAGTAATATCATCCTATTTTCTTTTAGAATTTACGAAGATTTGCCTTCGTGAAAATTATACGGTTGGTGGTAAGCTTGCTCTGAGGGAATGTACTCACACAAAGACAACTCTCTGGCAAAATTATCTTTGAAGCTGTGCCAATAGCAGGTAGAGAAACTCAGGTGCAGCTCCCAAAGGGCTGCTCCTCCCTGATGAGGATCATTGCAACAGGCAGACTTGGTAATGCATTGCTAAACTGCCTCCTTTTATTTTCCTCAGTCTAGGAAATGCATGGTTTTCTTAATATAAAGAAACTAATTACTTATTTTTCAGGCTATTTAACCAAATGCAGTGTATACATGCCACCCTGGAACGTGCTCTGGAATTGCTGCTGCTTCAATCACAGCAGGGAAGGATTTTGCTGCTCCTGTTGTTGTGTTTTTCTTGTGGCATATTATTGGGTAAAGCTGTTTCTTGTTCTTGGATGGTTTTCTTAATGCACTGGGAAACTTCTGCTTTAGCGCCTTTGCTAGTTTGCTCTTTGGAAGTCCAGATTAATTTATTTGAATGCTTCTTTGTTTTTTCTCAGCGGTTCTTTATCTTTTTTGTTTCTTTCACGCTCTCTCCTGTCATGAAATCTTTTTCCCCTCCTCAAACCAGTGACCAGCAGGAAGACTAAGAACCTCTTGCCTTAACCATCTAATACATTTAGACCAGACTTTTCTCTGCCTTTCTGTCTTGTGTGTTCAAGGCCAGTCAACACCTTGATTTCAGAGGAACCCTCAGTGATGAAATAGTTCTGGTGCTGAGCAGGGAGTACAGGCACACCTACTCTTTCTCCAGAAAAGCTTTCATGTTCCTGCACATGGAGATGGATAAAATTCCCCATGTAAAGTACTGACGTGGTTTCCTTTTCCACGGATTCACAATGAAATGTGGTTGGGTTTGTTTTGGTTTTGTTTTTTGAGTTCCTTCCTTCTCACCTCCCAGATGTTTCCAATTTTTTATCTTTTCATTTCTTTAAATTTACCTTGTTTCTATTTAATTCTCAACATATTCTTCCTTATTTAACATGTTTGCTAAGACATGTGCTACATGCACTGAAATCCAAGAGCAGCAGTTCTGTGGATGGAGGTAGTATTTTTCCCCAGTGAGGTTCTCCCTGTCCCTGGTATATAGGTATAAGTAGTTTAATTGCCTTTTTTTGTTTGGTTACTTGGTTGGGGTAGTTTTGTTTTGTTTTTGGAAGGTCATTTTGTTTTGGTTTGGTTTGGTTTTGGAAGGAGGCAGGGGGAGCAGGTAAGGTAGCTGTAAAGCCACAAGATTTAATTTTACCTTTTGCTGTTCTGTGACTTTTCCAAGGCTTGTGAGGTACTGAAGGGCTGTGTGATGGGAAAAGTTACCAAAAAGCCTTTTTATTCATATCAGCATGTTCTGCAAGGGCTGTCTTTCCATTGTGGCATCCTCTCTTCTGGCCTTGTCTCACTCATCTACACCACCTGTCACTACTCCAGGCAGCGCTGCAAACTGCAAGCCTCTGGAGGTGTGGCTGGTCCCTCTTTTTTTGGAAGAAACAATCCATTTTCTGGTCCTGAAGTGAGTTTGGAAGTATCTTGTTGCTTTTGTGAAGGGCTTTGTCATTTGCAACTTTGTGACACACCTTTTTGGATTTCCCAACTCTTTTGCAGCACATCTCTGCTTCCCCAGCTGTGTTGAGGGACAGATTAGATTTGCACTTGCAGTGTCTGATCGAGGGTGGTATTTGTATGCACGATGGAAATCTTTTCTCCTTTCTCGTGACATGTCTGCACAGAGTGTGTACGTAACGTGGGTGTGCTCATGTGCAGGCAGTGTGTGTCATGACTGTGTCTGCAGGTGATGCTCGGAACATCTGTCCCTGGGCTGCGCTCCCCGTGCTGCTGCTGCCTTCCCGGCTGCTGCTGCTGCTGCTGCTGCCCGTCCCTTCTCCAGTGGAGCAACAGTGCCAACTGCTGGCTGCTGCTCCCGGCCTGCCATCCCCTCAGATTCATTCTGAGGGCACTGCTGCCTAAAACACACCAGCGCCCCCTTTGCTGACTACTTCGCAATAATATCTCCGTTTGTTAGTCTTTCTTGCCATACCAAAATAATATTCTGTTGGGCTCAGGCAAGCCTCAAGTTACCTTTGCTGGCGACATTTCTAATTGCTTGATGTTGGTTTAAAGGTCCGTGTCTCTCCTGATCTCCCAGGGCTGGCTGCTCAAAGAGGGGTGAAGGTTTCTGCTCTGAGGAGTGGAGGGCCATGATGTGCTTGAAGTTCTTCAGTCATTCAGTTGTGGCAGAATTTGCTACCTATGTATTTGGGACAGTCTTATTTTTATAACCACTATGAGCTCTGGGGAAAATGAGATGGTGATTTATATATTTCTGCACAGAGTACACACAGCACTTTTGCTCAGGGAAAAAAAAAAAAGGAAAGGAAAGGGGAGGGTAAGACAAAGAAGATAATCTACATCTGTACATATAAGTGTGGTTTTATTTGAATTTCAGTGAAATGTTTCAATAGAAAAAACAGGTTTTGTTTGTGTTTTGTTTTTCTTTTCCCAAGAAGAATAGCAAATGGAAAAGACAAGTTTGTTTCTTTAAATGTTTCCTGTGAGAAGGGAGTTACAATATTTGCAGGAGGTGGCAGTAGAGAGGACACATATATGCAAAGTAGGAAACTGGGGATGAAAAAAAGTATAAAAGGAAACAATTAAGAGAGTTTTTTAGAGGAAGGAGAAAGACAAGGAACGGCTGAAGCAATAAACCTGGAAGAAATGATCAGGGGAATTTTGCAGAGGAAAAAAAAAATTAAAAAAAATGGGAGGAATAGGAGGCAACCAAACAAACTGAAAGTGAGTTTGATGAGTCAGGGTTTCTGTGGGTTTCTTGCATCTCCCAAAAGACCATTTTTTACTTCCTCCCAGCCACAAATGTTCTTCATTATTTTTGGAACAGACCACGAAAGGAAAACTAATAAATCAGCTATTCTTAAACATATGTGACAAGTCCAGGCTGAGGCACAGGTGGACCACAACCACAGGAGGTTTCTTAAATCAAAGTTGGAGAACTTTGGACAGCCAGCAGGTTTAGCACTGCTTCCAGCCCTCTGTTACTCTTTCAATCATGTGGTGTTTTTGGGTTTGGATAGGGAAATCTAAACCAGGCAAAAAGAAAAAAAGAAATTAAAGCAGCATTTTGATGCTGCCTTGATAGACAGGACCATCAGAACTCCTCCTGTGCAACTGAAACCTTAGTAAACAATTTCTTTTTCTTCCTATCTAATCTAAACACACATATTTCTGTATGTACTGGTCTGTTCCAATGCCAATGTCTTGACTTTTTATTACTGATGTAAATACTTAAGTTGGATGTAATGCCATTATTTACTATTTTTAATTCAACAAAATAAATTTTTTTTCCAGAAGATGTGGTTGCAATTTTCAAGAGTCTTCATGCACTGATTTGTTTTACTTTCACACAGACAGGTAGTCCTCTGATGCAGTTTGTTTCTCTGAATAAAGGGAGCAGGTTCCGTGCTTTCTTATCCACGGCTGGCCTTTGCCACTGAGATAACCAGCCTCTTACTGAAAATATATTGTTATATGTATAATATATTATTATGCTAATAGGGGAAATTAATGGGAGCAGGACTGAAAAATCTGAGCAGACCTGATGGAGAGAGGAGGATGCAAAGGAGAGTAGTTCTGCACACAGAGGTGGGATGTGAGGCTGGGGACGGCAGAGGGCTGTCACTCCCTGTACCAGCCATGGGTTTTCCCTCCGTTGGGGTGGGATACCATGGGGACACGTGAGGTGGCTGTGCCTGCTGTCCCTGCAGGCCGGGCAGGGGTGGTGGTGCTGGGAGCCACGACGCCGCTAGGTGTCCCTTGTCACCCGAGTGAGGTAGGCAGCTCGTCCCCATCTCTGCACTTCGGGCATGAAGTGTTAATATAAAGAAGCCTGGTCTTTAAGTGTTAAATATGGAGAAAAGTTGCGTCTATATTTAAATAATAAGTCTTGTATCAGCCCGTCATGGATAGCAAGGAGAAAGTTACTTCCTTAGCCACTTTAATTTTTATTGGAAAATACTGCATCATAGGGAGGATTTTATTTTGAAGAGGTATTTACAGGGCAGTTCAGTATTCCCTAGGGGAGGAGAAGTCATGCTAAGAAATGCTGGTTTGATGAGCCTAACACTGTGGTTTCAGCAAACCTTTCCCTGCTGACACGGGCCTGTCTGGTGCAAGGCAGGGGCCAGGCAGCCTGCATCAGCTGAGCTGGTTGGGGGGAAAAGACCTGTGGGCTTTTCTTGTGTCTTCTTAGCGACTCTGCCATTTTAGGTGTGCTTATGTCGCAAAAGGCGGGTAAAAGAGGTTGCTTCGGTGAAGAACTCAGCCCTTCCACCTCACTGGTGCAGCCATACACCCAAAGGCTCAGTGTGCCCATGCAGAGAAGGGGGAAAGGCTGGTGGAAAAGGAAGCAGCTGCTGAGGGAGGTGGACTGGTATAGTCATTAGAGTGAAGGGCAAGAGTATCTAAAGGGGTCACAGGGAAACCTCCCAAACCTGCTTACACCTGGCCCCTCAAAAGCCTTTTCGCATGCTTCCCAGCCCCTGTGCCACCCAGCACGCCCAGAGCCACGTGGAACTCGTGCTGCCCAGACACATGGCTGGTGTTTGTCCCTCCAACCAGCTGTGCCACTGCCTTGCCACTGGTGCTCGTGCCTCTCCACACCAGTTTGACAGCTGGATTTGAAGTGCAGCCTCCAACAACCAGAATGTCCCGGTCTCTTAGCAGTCCTTTAAGAGTTAATTCCTCCCTGTGCCCTAGGCATGGGGCCATGTTTGCTCCACGGTGGAAGCTGTGTTTCCATATGTCCCTACCTCCCACGGCTGGCACCTTGGCGTGGGCATCTGTGCCGCTCTGCATGCCTGTGCCCTTGCAAGGGCTCCTCTGAACCTGCGATGGGCAGCCCCTGCAGCACCTTCTGCACATACCATGGCTGTTGGTGCAGTGGGGAGGGATGCCCCTAAACTGCCCTGAAAGCAGCTACAGGGCTTTACCTGCCCAGACAGTGTTATGAACTATGCTCCAATATAAGGAATAACTCTCTGACTGTCACCTGTTTCTCAGGGCATGCTGCTGCCGTGTGTGGCTGCACGAACCAAGCTGTTGAGGATTCAGAGTCATATCTGCCTGCCTGAATGACAGAAATGAAACATTTGCTGCTTTCTACTTCATTTAAACCTGTGGGAGCCTGTAGGGCTCATCCTCCTCATGCACCAAGGTGTCCACGTGTGCCACTTTCCAGTAAGGGGCTTCTTCACCTGTAATGTCTGAGCAAATCTCTTAATAGCAGGGGGACTACACACAGATTATTGTGATCATAATTTGGCCAACATAGCCTTTATTACTAATGGTGATGCTGGAGATGGAATACCCAGCTTGATTCTCAGATCCCTGCTGAAAAGTAATAAAATAAAGAGGAGCAAAATCTGTGCATGAGTTTGCTACCAAACCTTTGAAAAACACAAAAGTGGAACCCTGCCAATGCTATTGCTGGCAATTTTTCATAGTGGAGCCTCATTCTGAGGTAGAATTAGAAGTGGAAGTGAATTTTTGTCTCAGGCATTAGTATCATGTTGTTGCGTACAAATGGAGGGCTTACAATTATTTGACATTTGTTGTATTGCAATTATTGTGTGCCGCTCTTACACCTACAGAGTATTTTTTATATCTTCTGATAATAGAGTAATTAGAAAATAACTTCAGCTATCATTAGAAAAAGGTGTCTATTTTATTAACAGAAAGAACAGACAAAGGAAACACTTCAATGGAAGTGCCCTGTTAAAAATGGAGCCGTGTTTCTTTTTGCTTTGTTGAGAAGACAGATGAAGGCAGGCTGGCTTTATGTAGTCTTTTGTTCATCCTTGGGCAATGGCAGAACTTGCAGCTAAATTCTGTTGTCAGAAAATTCTATGATGGTAGCTGAGAATGATATAATATCTTGCATACTCATTTCAACAATAAGAAAAAGGATTCCTAACCCATAGCTTGGATTTTGAATATCAGAAAGAGCCTTCAGTACCAAGAAATGAGCCTTCAGTACTAAGAATACAGAAAAAGCAACTAAAATTTTTTAAACGTAAGAAGAGCCACTTGATATAACCAGTAGCAAATAAAAAGGAATGTAAATGTAATTTTAAATTATTTATTTCACTCTCTCTCTCTTTTTCATGTTAATATATCCTTGGCTCTAGCTCAGAATGACATGCTAATTATAAATGTAAGAAAACCTAACATTTTATTGTGCTAATTAAACTGTGTGTCACATAGACATTTGGGGAGAATTTCCCATGCTTTCTAGTGTGAATGGAAGGAAAGAGCAGCGGTGCTCACTTAAAACTGGATTTTTTTTCCTAGTACCTTGCAGAAAAGGCATCATTGTATTTTGATTAATCCATGCTTGGTCCACCTCGGATGTTTCCATGGAAACAGAATTTTTTTCCTTGATGGAAATTGTTAGGCTCAGGAAAGCTCCTCACTGCACAAAACCACTTGAGCTCCTGAAGAACTACTTGCTGGAAATTTAATGTGCATAAACAGAACTCCCAAATTCCTCCTTAGTGATATTGTTGTCAATGTTAATACAGAACTGTTTTCTTAATGATACACAGTAGTGCCTTTTCGCTCCACAAGAAAATAGAGTGAGAGTGGTATTATTTCCATTGCAAGAGAGCACTTTTCCTGGTCCAGAAACAATTACCCTGCAAACCTTCCAAAATTAAATTTTAAGAATTCTGGTGTGTGTATATTATTTAGTTCTGGATCCAAATATTTTGGCTTAATGGCTGTTAAAATTTAATTAATTTTGTTTTGCAGATTGCCAGTAATTTAAACATATTATTTTTGTGTGCCTCAATTTTGGATATGGAGTTTTGTTGGGGTTTGGTTTGGTTTTGCTTTTTTCCTCCCAAAGTAAATACACTCTCTTACTGGATGCTACTGTGGTATTTGGAATACCCTTTGAAAATCAACCAACAGAGGGAGCATTTGTGTGTTATTATTAATTTAACCAAATGGTTGGAAACATGACTCTCATTTTTCCCATCATTTCTGGACAGCATATTTATTGTGTAAAATTATAGGATTTCTTGACCATTAAAATACCTTGGCTTAGAGTGTTTTAGTTTTTAAAAAGTCCATTCTTGAGTTTAGCTGACAGTGCAAGTAGCTATTTTAAATTGAATGTCAGGTTTTTATTTTTATTTTGTTTCATCTTTGTTCGTCATGGCAAGGAATCTGCCAAATGTAAAAAGGAAAATCACTTTGAAAGCAACCACACTTTTCAAACTTCTTCCAGAGACATACTGAAAGCAGGAATTAAATGTCAACTAGAGAAAGCAGAAGCCTCAGTATTTCTTGGTACCTCTTTTATGTGCTCACTCTTAGAATGTGGATAATAAGGATGATGGTGATGTGTACAGCATTAGAATGTGGATGATAATGATAATAATAACAATAATGATAAAAATGTCTTGCACCTGTATTCTCCTGAAATCTTGCCTCTTCAGCTCACTGTTACTTTTAGCCACTCTCACTGCACTTCTCTGTTGTCCTCACGAGGAGTGAAGCAATTGCTGCTCTTTGCAGTGTCTCAGCAGATCAGAGCCAGGAACCCAACTGAATGACATGGGAGGCTGTGCAGCACTTCAAAACTATGAAGTAACTGGGAGGCACCAGGACTTGGCTGCAGAAACTGGAGAGAGACTTGATGCAGCATCAGGGCTGAGCATCCCTCTTGGGTGGGAAATGTGACCCTGCCCAAAACGGGTCTGAAGAGTCAGGGTCTGGTGGTGATGTAGCACCAGGTTGACTTTGGAGAACTGTGCTGCCCAAAGCCCAGTGTTTCTTTGAAGACAATATCTCTCCTTTACAGGTGAGGTTGCTTTAATCAGTGCTCATTTTGAACCTCAAGGGAATGATGTGTTAGATACTTGGAGTTAGTAAGGTCTTTCAATTAGGAAGGGATTTTTTTTTCCCTTTCATACTGCTTTTCCCTGATGATTAAATTAGGATGCAACTCTTTGCCTAAGCCCTGAGAATGAGCAAACCCAGGAGCCTGCAGTGTCTCTGCCTCTTGGGGACAGGAAGACACAGAACTATTTTAATGGCATTAACAGCACCTTATAATTAAGTGGAGAGCAGTACAGTCTGCAGCACTGCCATGTGCAGCAGAGGGAGAACCCTATTTATACACCCAGCAGGCTATTCTGGGAATGCTAACACTGGGAGTGAGCAGCTGTGAGAAAAACAGAGAATAAGTGCTAGTACACTCTGAAATGGAAATCATAGCACAGCGCCATATGTGTTGACTAAGTAGTCCCGCCAGCGCCCTCGTTTCAGTGCTCTGAAGTGAAAGCTTCCAACCTGCTTGATGAATTTTCACAAAATTGCTATTCCAAGCAGCAGTCTCCAGAAATGTGGCCATTCCATTTATACAGCACATGGGATAACACGAGTCTGCAAACTTCAGTCTAACACTGCTGGAAGACCAGGCAAGAACTGAAATATTTGCCTTCCTCATTGCAGAGCTCATTAACCCACGTACATATCATCCCCTGGGAATGCAGTTTCCTTATCCCAAGGTTCTCCTGTGAGCCCCACACAGATGGATTCCTGTGTGCAGGACTCACGCATTCCAATGTTTACCTTCACCTCTAAAAGCTTTAAAACAAATATGAGAACAGAGTATGAATTCCCTTGGCAAGGCTGCTTTTCTACATGATTTTGTTATTTATTTGCCTCCCATAACACTGGTTACTCTCAGTACTTTCCTTTTGATTTCATTCTCAGGCTCTTTAAAGATTTGAGAACATCCTGTGAGATCGTGTTTGTGCAACGGGAATAGTTTGTGCCAAGCTGTGGCACCTGTATGCAGCAAAGGTCAAGCCAAAACTTGTGATAGTAGTGGAGACCTAGGGTGGATTTCCTAAAATTTGTGAAAAGCCAGTCTATTAAAAGCAGTCAGGTCTCTGTTATAGCCTCATCTCTCAAATCTCTCTGCACTAAACATTGTAAAATATTGAAAATCCAGTGGTCCTTGAACACTCCGGCTCCATCACAAGTGTTAGGCCCTGCACAGGTGTTAAGCCCTGCTCAGCATGGCAGCTCCATGCACAGCTTGGAGTCACTTACTGCAGTCCTCGATGTAACTGCAGCAGTGTGTCCATTCCAGCATGGCCTTCCAGACCCAGAGATCTGTGCCACAGCTGTGGCCCCACTTCTGTTCCCTCCTTCCTCCCAGCTGCAAGTCTCGCTGGAATTCCTCCTCAGATCAGGCATTGCTCCCAGGACATCTAAGTTCTCTGTCCTTGCTCTGTGTGTGTTGCTCTGCTGGCACACCTAGTGATGTCTCAAAAATGCCACTGAGTTTTCTGATATTTCCTGCCAGGAAAATAGACTGCTCCCTGCCCAAAAAGCCTGGGATGACATGGACATTCTCACTTCCTGCATGTTCAAGACCTGGAGTGACCTAAGCCAGATTGTGTTTGATAGCTTCAGTGTTCCCCACCTGAAATCTTTTTTAATGTTCATTTTTTTATCTCAGGTTTGTGTACTTGTGCGTAACAGCAACTTGTGCCTCTAATATCAGAGGTTTTCCAAGTAACTTTTAATTAGCCCTGGTAGTTTTGCAGTTTATTAGCTTCTCAGAAAATTCATGCATTTGTCTTAAGGAAACACCAGTAGATGCCAGAGGAACTCACTCTGCCAATTTATTATTCTGGATTATTTGAAATGAAAAAAAAAGGCAATTTGTGGTTTGTTTGCAGAATAAGGTGTGAGTCAAAAACAGAGTCTCAGCAAATCTGAGATCTATAGAGAGAAATCCAGCTCTGCATGCCTCACTGAAAACCTGGAGGATGCAAGTACAGAAGTAAAATATGTAACAAATCTGAGGATCTGACAGTGCTATGAGCAACCCAAGAGCTTTCCAATTCTGTAGGCATCCAACTCTCACTGGCTGTCAAGGTTGTGTGTCTTACTATGACTCTTTAAAGGTCATGCTTAAAGATTAAACACGAGAGGTTTCTTGCTGGTGTTGATGAACAGGAATAATTTGCTGTCATGATGCAACAGCAGCTGTGCATGAGAAGATTGTCAGTGGGAAGGTGCCCTGGATTAAGTTAAACGCAGGTTTCAGGGCCACAGTTTTGTGGGGCTCTGCAGCTTCTGCTTTCATCTTAATTGACTTCTTATTTGGGATTGTCCTCTTACAGCTGTAAGCTCAGAGATTGTGGAAGTCCAGGGTGAAAAAGAGGACACTGAAACCAGCTCCTGACCAAAATTCCTCTCGTGACTCAGATTCCTCTCACCTCGCTGCGGGCAAAGGGTGCTGATGCGAGAGCGGTGGCTCCCATGAAGGAGCACAGTTCGGAGAACAGAATTTTAGGCACATGCACACAGTTGTGTGGTTAATCATGAATGAGCAGAGCGTGTTTTGGAAATGTTGCATAATGTAATTACTTGCTTCTGAGCTGCAGACTCCTCGGGGAAATTATTGTTGTATGAATGTACGTGTTAAACTGTACAGCCATTGTGTATATTGTTGTGTTCAGGCAAAAAATAGGTCAGTCAATAATTTGATCTAAGTTCTTCTTATGGGTAACCAAATTAGTCAGAACTGTATTTGCTGAACTTTGAAGTGTGGTTGTATTAGGGCCCATGGGATTTGAATGTTCTGAGTCAAGGGAACAAGCTCCATAACTTCTTAATTGACAACAGTTAAGTATCCTTTCCTGCCACCTTTAAATGCCATACTGCTTCTGCATGCCTAAAATTCAAGAAATCTAAGTAGTCATTAGTTTTTCTAAACATTCATCATTTGAAAATTGGCTACTTAAAAGAGCTATGAGCTAAGTACCAAAATGGCTTCAAATAGAATAACTGAGGCTGGGAGTGATGTTTGGAACTACCATTCTTCAAAAACTGTTGCCATGTCAGGGAAATAGCTGAGAAAACTTTTGGTAATAGTGCTTGAAAATACAGTGTGTGTGAAGAAAAGAGACATTGCAACAACAACAACAACAAATACATATGTATATAAACATATGTATCAAGTGGTCTTTGATCTGCTTCATTCCAAGCTTTCTTGAGAGTTGTCCTATTCCATATTCAGATTTTTTGACCTTGTTTTGCCACATGGGTTTAAGTGTAAGTAGAGACACCCGGGAAGGTTCCAGAAATTCACAGGTCCAGAGCCTTATGTCCCTTAACCATCTCACACATGGTTACTTCTGTAGTTGCTCATGCATTTTAAACTGTACTGTGCTTGGAGTCTTTCACAGCCTCAAGGACCCCTGTGAAAATACCTAACAAGCATTAATGGGCCTAATGACCCCATTGGCCAGCCTCACCTGGATCCTCCAACCACACCATGGCCTAGGGTCTGTTTAGTTCATCCTGGAGCTGCTGCTCCTTTCCTGAGTTTCTGTGGAGTTTCTGAGTCTCCTGCTCCCCTCCAAGGTGGCTCCTGGCTCACTCTTTGCTGTGCTGTAGACCATCAGTGGATCCCATTACCACTCCCCCATGCTCAGCACTGTAGGTCTCTGCCTGCCAGTGAGGCCCTGGATGGTGGGATGTGACCTTCTCCTGCTTAATCCCTGCTGTGGGGAAGCTGGGCCTGTGTCTTTCTGGTGATGAGGCTGATTCCCAACCCGGTTTCCTCCAGGAAGATGATGAGGTTGCTGTGACCTGGGTGCAGGTCAGTAACTATTTTTATACCTTGCACCTGAAAAAATTTTAAGGCAATATTGTTTATTCTAGCTTTCAACCCATGTTGTTTTATGTTCATTCTTGTTTATCATAACTTGTGTGTTTTGCTATTATTTGCTGCCTCCTTTGCTGACATGAAAGTTTTCATCCACCTGTGATGGACATTAAATAGGTTAGCTCTGTACCATCTGAAAGACCTTAAACTGAGGAGTTTAATTCATTTTGAATAAACCTTATTTGATCTTTTGCAGCCCTAAAATTGCAGACTTCAAAACTATGTTCTATGGTTATCTTTAGTTTCAAAAAAATATTGTAATTTAACTCGAATTCCAGGTTTTATTTTGCTTCTCATTAAGCTGGAAAATGTTATTGTGTGCCTGTAATTGGGAGTCTTTGATCTCAAGACAGTCACAAGCCACATGAGCGTAAATAGTCTTTCATGTGAAGCATTCCTGTTTGCACTTGACAAAAAAAAAAAAAAAAAAAAAAAAAAAAAAAAAAAAAAAAAAAAAAAAAAAAAAAAAAAAAAACAAAAAAAAAAAAAAAAAAAAACCCA
>VXBN01009634.1:1599792-1683625 GCA_013397395.1 Sinosuthora webbiana
AAAAACCAACCAAAAAAGTAAACAAAAAAAGCCCTGAAACAATCACCTTTTTTATAGAAGGCAGCCACAAAATAAAGGAGGGGTTGCCAGAGGCTCTTGGCAGGACCAAGCAAACCTTTGTAGCCTACACAACTTCCTTGACTGAAGGTACAATGCTTAGGTAGATGGTTTTGCAGGCTTGAGATGTGTCCACATAATCTTCTGCAAACCTGGGCTTGTTCAGGGCTCCAGGACAGAGCCAGCTTTGGAGTGAAGTTGCTGTATCCTGGTGGATGTGGTACTTGCTGGAGATGAAAATCTCTGTCTCAAGGCCCACCTGGTGAATTGAAATGCCTCTTTTTGCATGATTTTCTTTTGGTGGGTTTGTGAGATAGAGGAAAGCTTTCTGTGGGGGAAAATCAATCAGCTCTATGGAGATCTGGTGAAAGAAGCCTCCTGACAAAAGGTGTAAGTCTGCTTCACAGTGTGCCCCCATATCTTGTGTGGCTGTTGTGTCTGAGCACTTTCAAGCCACACAGGATGTGTGTTTATCATCTGTCCTATGAACTGGAGATGAATTTTTTGTGTATGTCAGCCTTGTGTGTATTTAGTGACCCTTGAAACCATGTGTGCTGCAGGTCTTGTTGATAATGTGAGGGAATGGGGCATCCCAAGGGCTGATGGGGCACTCTCATGGTGGGGGAGAGAGAAGCACACCCAAAAACTGGGGTAGGATGAGTTCACTGCAGAAACTCAGGGCCTGTGCAGAAAATGTAGCTGCTAACAGTGACAAAGTGTGATTGCATATGAACTCTGATGTTCCAAGGCATGTGTTTCCCCCCACACCTTTGTGGTTCATCATAGGCTTGGCAAGAGGCAGACTTCCCAGCTGAAGGCTATTTTCCAGTCTAACTTCTGGTATCTCCTCCAAGGCTTAAGAGCCCTAGGGCAATTCACATTAAAGGTCACTAAGTTTTTGTTCAATAGAAATTTATCTTTATGTGACTGCTGAAGTAGGGAAAAAGTAGACCAAAATCTCTCCAAATCTCTGATTCTTACATCCAGTGTTTATCATCCTCATGTGTAACAAGTGGTTTGGTTTCTTGAGCCAAAGGACCCCGTTGTAAATTAAACTTTTTCCATAAGAAGTAAAGATCCTTTTGTATTTTTGGTTGTGATTTTTTTTTTTTTTTAAGTAAGGAAAAAAAATTGATTGAATTTCTCACATATCTACATAGTCTTTCTGGCACTGATAGAACATTGCTGTGCTATCAAAACACATGTGACCAGAGCCCAGGTATGGCCTGGCTGGCTCTGACTTCGGTGGCAGCAGCAGCAGCAGCAGCCCTGTTGCTCTACCTGTGATCTGTCCCTTGTCTGTTTGGGAATTTTGGCCAGTGTAGGGCATGAGCTGGGAGAAGAGCACTGGTGCTGCTGAGGAGCAGTGTGTGCAGGGGCAACAAGCATGCTGGGAATTGCTGAGTCTGACAGTGCCCTGAAAAGAAAATAATGGTCAAGTTACAGCCTCAGCTCATGTATGCAGAGAGGGTTTAGCTTTGGTGGTGGAGTGGTCAGAACCATTTATCCTGCAGCAGGTAAACAGTGTTTATGCTCTTGCCTCTGTTAACACAAAGAGGTGCAGAAATGTTCCCACTGCTCAAGGCTGGGTAAATTATTATACTGGCTGATGAGGAGGTTTATACTCCAATTCCAGTGGTAAGTCCCTGGGAAAATCAGTTTAGCTTAATCTTAGACCTATTTACTTCCACCACACTTGGACTGAATTTCTTTCAGGGACACTTAAGAATATTTGTGATCTACAAAATGGCATGAGTAATGGCTTTTCTGAAGGTATAATACATTGGTTTAAGGCTTTCAGAGGCTCACATGCCTTTGACAGTCTTCTAGATAAAACATTCATAAAATAAAATCTGGTGTAATTCATTTCCCATATCTTACCAATAGCATGAAACCACAGTCATCCAGAATGCAAAATATTTCTTATGGCATGCACAATTCCCACTTTGTCCTGTGATTTAGATCTCCATTCTTTCTAACATAATAACTATTCATCTCTCTGTATTATTTCTTGTTAATGATGTGTTTGTTTCTTTGATTAAAGGGTTTAATGTCAATATATGTTACAGCCACTCTTGATCTCAGACTTCCTAATCACCATAACAGTCACCACAATGTCTGGTCAAGTAAAACCCATTTTGACCATTTTTTCCCCTAAGGGAATGCATTTTCAATTAAATTGTTCTTTTAAAATGTTGGCCTATATTAATGTGGCTTATCATTCTCCCTAGCATAAAGTAGTTTCCAGCAGTCCTCCGATAACCAGTTTGGCATCTCTTCTTCCCTCAGCAGAGTTTTCAACACCAGTTTGTTCTTGATAATGTCGCTGGACATGAGGCCAAAGGCAGGGAAGTTGGGCATTTGTCAGTGTAGTGTGCAAGTCTCCCAAAACAAAGATTCTGCAACTTTAAAGCAGCTCTCCTGTTCATTTTATGGTCTCCCTGCACCTCTCAAATTCAGATCTGCTCTGGCACTGCAGGGCTGACCCCCTGAAAAATGTCACAGTTATCTGCTTTTACACTCGAGCTTGTCTACAGGGAAAAATAGTGCTGCTTAAAATCTCCAGCTATCCAGCAATGTGTGTACGTGATCTGCATCTTCTATTCTTGCACATAACTATGGAGGGCATCAAGGGGAATTCTTTTTCATGTTAAACAGAGGGGAAGGAGGTTGGTGGCACTTCTGGGTTACTTACTGAGCAGTTGTAGCGATGTCTCCATATTCAGCATGGGGTATAATCTGGGAGTCAGCAGCTTTATAAGTGAGAACAAGGCAAAAAGAATGGGTGAATTTTTAGACATGTCTAAAGCTAATTTACTTGTTTGGGTACTTGTAGCAGCCTGCTTATCACAATCTGTAATGCTTACCAAAGGTGACAGATCACTAAAGTGCTTTTAGTGCCTGACTTGCTACTGTAAAAATAACTTGGACAGGTCAAAGTGAAATGCATGGTCACTGAGATCTACTTTCTTATGTAACATGGAAAAAATTATCATCCACAATTCACTTATGAAATTTTCTTTAAATGTACTTGTTCCTGTGTTAGCTGCATACTCCAGCGTACAACTGCTGATGGTTGGAAAATCCAGGGTATGTTAAACTGTTACCATTTTGTCTATAGGTCTGCTCAATCAGGATATAAAGCATAAAGAGAAAGAGGGCCCAAATTCCTTACAACAGAGTGTCTGGACCTCAAGTTCCCACCAGAACTGGCCAGCATTGGATAATCCATAATTCAGTGTCAAGTTTGACAGGCCAGCTGAGGAACAAGAGAGGCTGCTGCTTGGTGTAAAGTAGTTTATTACATGGCTACATCAGTCTCACGAAGGTGGAGTGTTACAGTCTGTGCCATCAAGCAAAAGCCTTCTAGCATAGAGTGCTACGTCCCAAGCAGAAGCAGCAGCACCCCTGATGCAAAGCACTGTATTCATAAATCATCCAATGAGCTCCAAAGACAATGCTATTGCTGTCTTTTTGTGCCTATCCTGGTCAAACACAGCTGTGGGACAATGGTCCTCATTTCTTACACAAGGCCTAAGCCTATATAGCCTATCTATTCTGTCTAGCAATGATAGTAAAGCTATCTTATGCTTATATTATGTCTAGGACTTAGTTAACTTGCCTAAAAGGTAATGCTACTCTGTTGCTGTTACTGACACGAAAGAACCACACTCACCCGACAGGTTGAAGTGAGGAAAAGAGAGCCGTTTATTATCGCTTGGGGATTAAATAGAATTTGGAGTTTGATCCAGGATTGGAGGACAAAAGGGACACCTCTCTGACCCCAATGGTCATCTCAGAAGTCCATCACACATTGGTATATGAAAACGATCTGCTTGTTTATGTTACATTCGTGAGAGACTCCACTCGAAATATGTAAGCAGCCATCAGAAGGCTGAAAATCAGGGCGACACTACTGAGCTTTAAACTGAACTTTAGGGCTTTTCTAATAACTAATAGAGTCTCTTATTTGTGTAAGGCACTTAAGGTGTATTTTTACTTACCTAAAACTAAAACTTACATTCCCACTTCATGTCTGTGTGACTTTATGTATCTCAGTTTCTCCGAGGGTTTCAAACCAACCCCTGCATTCCTTTCTGCCTCTAAGCCTGCGTGCACAGGGTTCTGGGAGGTTTCTATCTGGTTCCCAACAATTCAGAAATCAAGTCATTTGTGCATTTAATAGATAGCAAAGCACTCAGTAATTTGGTTCTTGCTACTTTTTATTTCCTTTGTATTGGAATTTTCTTTGCAAGAGTGGGTTTTCAAGGCTTGTTTCCCACTCTCATAGTTATCAGGGGATGGGGTGGCAACTATAAAAGGGTATAACTGTGCAGCCCCTTGCTTAGAGGGGCCAGAGACTTCTCTTTGGCTGAGNAGGTGGCAAGTATAAAAAGGGTATAACTGCCTTATAAAAGGGTATAAGCCCCCTGCTTAGAGGAGCCAGAGACTTCTCTTTGGCTGAGAGGCAAGAGTATCTCTAGTTGTCATTTCCAGGCACCTGGCTCTTCTCCCTGTGCAGTTTTCCACATCACAAGCATGTGGGTCAGTTATTCAGTGAACATTTATCTCTAAATATTGACATGAGAGGTGTCTTTACTCTCTCTCTACTATTTTCTCTTATCTGCTTTTTAATGTTTTACTTTTTCATGTAAGTACTGTGCAGGAAAAAAAGCCTCTGCACATTTCTGTCCTTTCTCCTCAGCACTCACCACCACCAGAGTACTGCCCTCTACAGATCCCATCCTGACTCTGCAAAGTTATCTGCACTACAGCCCCCCGCTGCTTCCCTGCCATGGTCATTTTTTATTCTTATGACAACCTTCATTCACTTTCAGCTGGCCTAGGTTAGATACCATTGGTGGAAAGTTGAACTTTAGAGAGCAACAATTTTGTAATTTTTTTTCTTTGGCAAAGGCTCAGTAAATCGTGTCAGTTTTCCTGTCTCTGGTTCAAATAATTCAGCCTTCATTTACCATCCTCACCCAATAAAATACTGCAGGGGCTTGAGTGCTCCTGAGTGTCTTCTCCAGAAAAGCCACAGAGAGGATTGTGAGCCTGCGGGTCACCGAGGCAATTAGGAACACCATTCATAAATGGCATCTCCAGGGAGATGCTAGGAGCAACTTGCTTCCCTGGGGTCATTCAGAGGTGTTCTCCCAGCTCTTTCCCAAACTTTTGCAGTGTACTCTTCTTTGGACTAGCTTTGGGGTCACAGTGATCATGTTTTATGTCTGCTCAGCTCCAGGAGAAGCAATACTGCAATGCTTTCCATCTGTGCCCCTTTGTGTCCCCTCTTCCTTTACTCCTCTGGGAAGGGACCCAGCCCATGCACTGAAGAGCTGTTCTGCTTCCTTGCTCCCTGTCAAACTATGAGTCCTGGCTGCCACTGGCATCTGTTTGATACTACTTCCTACAATGGTTACTATCCTCCTATGTGGCTGCTCGAAAAAACTCAAAATATACATATTGTAGGTAAGGGAAGGGTTAAATCCCCTTGGCCTCTCTTCAGCCAGTGCTTGTTTACAGCTGAGCCCATTTGCCAGGGTCAGTGTGTCTAAATTCTGATTAAGCTTTCCAGAGACATCTCCATCTCTGGACTTAGTTTAGGTATGAGAACCCTTGCTGAGTACTGTCTTCTATGTGGGTGATCAGTGTCTCCATGATAATATTCTTCAATTGATATAAGTAGGAGCTTGATTTGTGTTTTGTGATGGGTTTCTTTGATGTGGGTATGTATTTTGGCTGTTTGGTTATTTGGTTTGGTTGTTTTGTTTTGAGGTTCTTTTGTGGTTTTAGTTGGTTGGTTTATGTCTGGGTTTGGGGGTGTTGGGTTTGTTCGGTTTTTTATTTCTTTGGGTTTTTTGTTTGTTCATTTGTTTGGGATTTGGGGGGGCTTGGTTGGGGTTTGGGGGTTTTTTTGGGTTTTTTTTGAGATTTTGTTGAGGTTTTTTTAGTTTAGAGGTTGGTTTAGAGGTTTTTTTATTTCACCTTAAATATTGATGTTTATTGATTATAAGTAGAGGAGCTCTTTGAAATTGAAACAGACCTAACAACAACCTCATGCTCATTGATGGAGTTGCCCAGGAGCAACTCTTACAGCTCTTACTCTATGGATGCTGTGGTCCATGCTCATCAGAGCTCTACAAGTCTGGGTAAATTCTGCCTGAATCTGTTCTTCTTACACTAAACATGAATGTTTCGTGCACAGTCAGCAAGGCTGGTGTTGCATCAGAAATTGAAGCCCTTTGTGACTATACTATATACACAAACTGTATATGCACTAACCAAAAAAACATGAGAACCACTACTGCAATTTTGTTATGATCAGTAACAATTCTTTTTGCTTTTATAGCATATTGTTCTATAAGGCACATGCAGGACATTAAGATAGAAATGCTCACAGTTTTAATTTTTTTCCCTCTCTCTCCAAGTCTTTGTTACCCACCATCAAAATTTTTAATAACTGATCTGTAGAAGTTCCTACTTCTTTTACAATTCTGTAATAGATGTCATTTGTTAATTTGTTGATCTGGCAGGAATTGACATGTTCATATTTCACAATTATCAGGACTTCTGTGGTGATGGTCAAGTCGTTGACCAGATGTCCAAGTTCCCTTTGGCATTGCTTTCCAGATATGAATTCCAAGGGTATTGGATTCACATTTTAGGTTTAGTTCTAAATTCTTGCCTGGTATTTTGCAGAAGTTCAAGACTGGATTAAAAAGTTATTATGATCACTGATAACTGAGCTCTTTGAAGATAATGGCGTTCATTGCCCACAATTTCATTTTCACAGGAATCCAAGATGGAATCTGAATTCCTGAGATCTCTGAAAGGTCTTATAAAACCTCTCGTTGTCCTAGCTTGAGAAAGATTTGCCAATAATTTCATTCCCTTTGCTAAAGCTTCACAACTTTCAGCTACTCTTTCCCTGCAGAAGTTCCAGTAGCATTGCAGAACAAAACCTTGCACAAACCAATTGCTGTTCAGCACAAATCAATTCCAAGGCAACCAGTTACTTTGTCAACATCAGTAAATCTTCTCTGGGTTTACCTTCCAACTTTTTGGATATACTGCAAGATATATTATTGTTGAACCTATTGCTAGGAGTTCCTAAATCCTACATTATCTGATACAAAAGAGGCTGCCAAAACTCCATCCCCAAAGGTCCAACTAGCCGTGGAGCTGACCATGTATTCCCAATAGATGTGTACATGACACACTCGTGTACACACAGGGTCTCAGGGGTGAACATAGACAGAGACACTCATTGCTCATGCACATGGCAATATCTCCTCCAAAATGTAATGCATGCTGAATACAGAAAAGCTCCTGTTTATATGCTGTATTTTATATACATATTCACTGACTTTTTTCCCAGAATGAACACATGTATGATAATAATTTCCCTGAAATTATAAACATATGTTCCTCCCCCCTTACGCATGCATTCTTCTGTCCTGAGGGTCTCTTTGGTGGTCCCTGGTGGTTGATCCCAAAGTGATACCCAGTTGCCCAGTGAACTGGTGAAAGTTGGCACGACTGGGCTGGTTGCTTTCCAGTTCTTGTTCTTACAGAATGGGCATTGTGTAGTTCCATAGGCCAGTAGTTTTTGAAGAAAAACCATTGTGTTACCTCACCAGGTGCAGACAATTTTTCATATGGTAACAGTCTCTCCAGCCTTAGGTCTGGATTTCCTGAACCCGCTGTTTGGGTCTCAGAAGCACAGTTGTGTGCACCCTGGCTCCCAACCCACTCACCTTGCTGTCTGGCCTGATGCTCTCCAGGGATCACACACTGACAAGTGCACCCTTGCTTGCTGCAGTTGTAGGTGCACCTATGGTGAAGATGTGATGAAGTGATGCCAGACAAGATGCCAGCCCTGCTTACACGTGACTGGCCCCCTTTCCCCTCTCTTATCCTGGTATTATACCAGCATATTTTTCTACCAAACATCTTGCATCCTCCCTTCTTTCACATTCAGTTCCTCTATTAGACATCCTTTTATAAATCCCGTGCAATCCAGGTATGCTTTTCCCCTCTGTCCCAAAACGGGTCTAATGCTTCCAGGTGTGAAAAATGAGGTTCACTTTCCTGGTAAAATTTAAAAGTTTTAATAAAAAGACAATAAGAGATACAAAAGCAAAAATACAAATTATGGCCAGGTGCTTGGCATTCAGCCAGGAGCACGCACTAACTCAGAAAACACTTCTTTAAATGCATCAACATGTTGCATATTCATAGACCCTCATGCTTTATTCAAAACATTCCTTTGACTTCCCCCAACCTGCCCACATTCCATCCTGTAGATGTGGCTCCATCTTGCCCTCCCCACTCCCTGATAACAGAGAGGCAATAAATTCTTCCTTTGGGGTTCTGGTGCCTGTGTTGTTATCTTCATCCGGATACAATGATCCAAGAATGTGAGGAATTTCCTGATTATTTTTACTGTTTTCTGAGTTAGCTACAAAAAAGCATTTTTTATATCACACTACTATTTCTGAGTTTTGTTAATAGCAGAAATAAAAGAAACTATATTCATACAGCAAAATTTTCTAACATTATAAATATAGCATTAATTTTTAATATTTGCAAAAAGCCAATAATATAATATGTACTTACAACACAGAGGTGGTGTCCTGCCCCTGCCTGGTGCAGGGTGTCCTCCTGGCCACTAGGGTTGAGGCTCCCTTGAAGCAGCCCTGACAGGGCCCAGGGCTGGGTCTTCTCTTTCTGTTATCAGGTTATTGAGGTTTGCTCTGTGTTCCTTTTGTGTTCATGGAGCCTTTCCTTGCACAGCCTAACACTTAGCACAGCTTAAAGGCTTCATTAATTGTTGTGACTGGTTGAGATGCCTCCTTGGAGGCACTGAATTGTGCAGTAACTTCATAGCAATTAGCGTGTTCCTCATGTCAACAGTATCTGAATTCACCCTAATTATTCTTTTTCTCTTGTAAACCAATTTTAGATTATTTAAGAAAGTGTTTCTTCAACTGGGTGCTTACCAGCTCAAAGCAGAGGGATTTGCCTGTAGTGGGATTTTGCTACTGTGGTGTCATGTAGTCTCAGTCCTGGTTTGCTGTTATAAATGATTGTCTGTGGATAACAAAAAAAACTTGGTGAATGGTAAAGTACATAAATGGGTGATGTTGGTTTTCTCTGTTAAAAGAGAAAGATAATTAATCTTCCCTTCCTGGCTGAAGTGCTGCATCTTGCACTGACAAATAATTAACAAACATAACAGAAAAGTTCAGCAGTAATTAGGTAAGTAATGACACAGTTATTCAGTTAGGGTTGCAGTTAAAGGCAAACTAGATACTTTACTTGATTCCACACCTGCTTCCCAACTTTGTGGAGAAGAAGCCTGAAGGCAAAGTTTCCCAACTGAGAATGGCATCAGCCATCTGGTAGAACCACAGTCCCTTTACTGGCAAAACCAAGGATTTCTCTGTCCATCTTCATTATTGGAACACTTTGTACTACTCCTCTGCATGTGGCATCTTTTACTTACCCAGCATTTCATGAGTCCTTTGGACATTTTTTAAGGTACTTGTTTTTCTTTCAGCAAAAGATATATTCTGCGTCACAGTCCAACGCTGTTATCCCATGTAGAGCCAGGTGACTTCTTGGAAGTTTCTCTCTTGTTCTTCACCGGAGTCATTGCTGTCCTGTTATTTCAAAACAGTGGCATCAAAAAAAATGGGTTTTTTTGCATATGATGCAGAGTTTCTGGTGGTATTGATCCGTGACATTTTGTCCTCTTCGGATTTTGGCAATGACCTGTAGTCTATTGAGATCAGACCTGAGCTTGCAGGTGGAGAATATTCCATCAATTTATGTCCTTAGGTGATGCCAGACTGGTACCAGGATTTCCTGAGGAGATGTGACTCATGGCTGTCCCATTATTGTTAGGAAAGGCATTGACTTGCTTTTTCTTTTCTCTAGAGCTTCACAGCTATTGCTTACACTTCAGGTTTGCAATGAGTTTGTACATTATTCTGAAATAATTGGCTTTGTTGACATCAGAGAAGTGCTAGCAGATATGCAAGCCAAACCCATACTGTGACATTTGTTTTTTATTTCAGTGGCCATGTGAGAAAAGCAGTTCTACCTAATCATATCAGTAAATCTGTCTGCCTTAATTTTTTTTTTATTTTTTTTTTTTTAACTTTAGAGGATGCTACCAGGGACTAAGTGCAAGAAATTGTCCTAATTGCCACGTGAAAGAGAACAATTCTTTTTGTGTTTCCCAGTTTGTATCTTTCAAAACTTTTAGCAGTAGACATGTGAAATATGATTGAGGCTTTTTCCTTCTTGCTAAAAAAATGAAATTTAAAATAGAAATGCAGAACAACTGGAGTGGACAGCATCTCAAGAAAGATTTCTGTAGAATCTGACTTCCTATAATAAATGTCTTCAATCAAAGGATGATTAGGCATGTCCTGCAGTCTTTCTTTGAAGCCTGAGAAATATTCTTGTTTGTGCTGTTTTTTTTGAATAATTTCAGTTGTCTAGGCTCAGGTTTGAAAAGCTTACAAAAATGCTTTCTTGATGGGCTAAGTAAGACTTCAGTTGGCCTTAGTCAGCTCAATACACTTGAAATATCTCTCTTTTCATTTAAGCTGTTTCTTACAACACTGCTCAGTTTCTGATAATCCAAGACCAGTGATACAGAATATGCAGGAAATAAATCATGATAAATCTTGCAAGGGCACTTGCATTTGCTACAGAAAAGATACTTTGATAGTATGGGATTGGTTGGCACACTGCAGTCTGCAGACACCTGTAACACTTCCAAGTCTGAAAGATGAGCATCCACAAATTGTATTCATTCTGCAGTGAAAATGCAGACTTCTCTTAGGTAATGAAGCAGAAAAAATTATTATATTGATTGCCATGATCCTGGACTTTACAACATCTAGCTAACGAAACCCAGTAGCTTCTGCAATGGCTTCTACTGATGAAGGTATATAATTGCCTTTTCATAATGAATAGTACAGCATATCTTCATGCAGGAGGTTGCAAAGTGGGTAAGACAGCTGTCCTCCCCATGCTGACAGACTGACATTCTTCCTGTAGTTCTGGTGGGACAGATGTCTTTGGTACTGACCAGAAAAACAACTCTGGTACCATGGAGGTGGAGGTACTAGTGGGTGGTGGTTGACCTGTTCTTCCCTTTTATTGAGAAGAGACTCAGGATGGAAACAATCAGAGAATTTATTTTCCGATATTATCTCTGTGGAAAGTGGAGCTACAGCCCAATGCATGAAGGAGCCTGACAACAGGGTGAGGTTTCCATCAGATGCCAAGGCCATGGTTATACATTTGGTGTCCTTAGACAAACATCCTACTGTGCTGTTGTTTGTATGTGGTGCTCTCAGCCAGTGAGAGCCTGTTTAGGTTGGACCTTCAGGTCATGCTGCCCCTGAGGCTGTAAGTTCCTAGTCGCAGGTAACAGTTTGCTGTCCTAAGCAAGTCATGCAGCTGTAAGTGTCTTGCATTTCTTGCACTTTGGCCCCAAAATGGCCATTTCTAAGGTTTGTTGTGCTGCGCTAATTGCTAACATCTTTCGGTACTGTGGAGTAACTGCATTGCTGCTCTTCCTTTCCCCTGTGAATCATGGGCAAAGTATCTCCCTTGGAAGGAGTCAGTAAAAGGGCCTCCTGAGCAGACTTGTCTTCACAGTGTCAAGAATCTGATGTCTTAATTTCTGCTAAAAAAAAAAAAAAAGTTATGAAGGGAAGCTGCCAATGAAGAAAGAAAACCAAAACTAAAAGAAGTCATTTATTTCCACATGTCTGTAAGCTGCTCTGTGAGCATGCTGGCAACTTGACCCCAACCTTTCCAGAGGGTCATCACTGGGTCATCACTGTGGTTTGTAGGAGGTCATGTGAGAAATTTCTCGCTTAGTCCAGACTTGCAGGACACTTTACACATCTGTGGTCTCAAGCTGGTGAAAATGTGCTGGTAAAATTGTGGAGAGAGGTAAATCTTCTCAGTGGGTAGCCCTCTATGCACAGAGACATCAAATGAGTCAGTAGAGTGCTAAAAATAACCAATGGTGATGTCTGAAGATCTTGGAAAGTAGGTCACGATGCTCACATATAGGAATTATGGATGCTGCTGACAAGGATCAAGGGAAAGCTTCACAGATACTAAAGTACAGGGAAAAGTGTGTAGCAGATCATAGAGTTTTATCCAATGATTCTTGTGAGCAGTGAAGGTGAATCACGTGTGGACTTAACCTTAAGTGTGTTCTGAAGTATTTTATTAAAAGAAGTCTGGCTTCTTTTCAACAGTGTGGGTTTTTCCTCTCTCCTCTTTTCCTGGAGCAGAAAAAGGGAGAAGTAGAAACAATCTCTTGGTAGTTCTTAATTATTTAGCATAGAGGAATGTGGGGCAATGAAGAGAAGTGAAATTTTTTTTGAAGTGAGCTGTTCAGGTCATAGTCTCTGCTACCTCCCTTGTGCTTAATTTTGTTTTGTAGTGTGTTGTCTTATTTGTATCTTGTGGAATTGGCATGGCCTTTTAGGGGGAAATGTATTAGCAGAGATAAGGTAAAACCAGAAAAACTTTTTAAAGCTATCTCACTTGATTAATGTGCTTTCTCTCTAAAAGATGATCAGTTGAAAAGCAAATCAGTTTGGTGTTGCAATGTACAGATAGTAATTTCTTGTGGCTGCTCTTGGTCTTCTTCATTGCCTGTGACAAGAGGAGCCCAAATAGAATAAAAGCAATTTTTAGATATTTTACTTGCAACACATTTAACATGAGTCGATGGTTGTTTGGGTTATGAATCCATTTGCATAAATAGATGAGAAATTGTATCTCATTGTAGGAAAACTTAAATCTCCCCCAAAAAATGTCATTTTCCTTGGTAAAGAACAATCTAAGAAAAAAAATTACAAAAATATTAAGTAAACATCAAGTAAAAAATCAGAACCAGGTGAAGATAGTTGGATGACATGCAATATAAAGGACATTTTGCATATAACAATGGGAATAAATCCATCACAAAGCCACAACAAAAGGTAAATACATATACTCAGATTTATCATACTCTTTTTCTAAAAGAATCGTGTTTTAATAAATAATTGAAACCTGGTTCTTTAGGATTTGCCCACAAAGGGAGACAACACTTTAGAAATTCAGTTGTTTATTTAATAACCAAAACAATTCGGGTTAAGATTCAGGAAAATTGTTCACATGTAATGAGATATTTTAATAACTTAGGAACAAAGGGCTCAGTCCCATATTTGCTTAGCTTTAAAATATATATAATGACATTGAGATCATCAAGAAAGCACACAAGCTTGTCAAATTGAGAAGGAAGAAAATCAACTTATAATCAATGTGAATGAGCTAATGGATAAAGCAGAATTATTGTTTAGAAAAAATATTTACTAGAGAGCTTACCACAATATCGTGGCATATCTGAACACTCTGGATCATTGGTGGACACAGAACAAATATTTGATATAAACTACTGCAGTTCAAGAGAAATTATCTCCAGGTATAACTGCTTCCAGAAATATGTGAGGTGGAAAGGAACAAGTAATGTACAAATCCTGTTTAGACACCATTAGTACATATGTGCATATTTAAAATGAAAGTACATGTGTACTCATACGCTCTTTTTGGGAGCATATAAAATGCCTATGAAAGTTTGTCTATATTTTGCTTATTTTTATGATTTTCTAAGCCAGGCATTGAGATTGTTATAAATGATTAAGAGCCAATACAAAATCAAAGAATTTATTTAGCAATTTCCAAGATCAATTTTAAAAGGCCACAATAAAATCGGACGACATCGATGGAATGCTGGGTGGACAGAGGGGACAGCAGCAAGGGTGCCGTCCAACCTTGCCCACAAATGCTGGGTCTCGGTGTACGGGTTTTTATACAGTTTTTCTGCCCGGAGGCAATGTCCATTGAAAGTCCGAATATTCATGTATATCTTTATTTCCAAGTGAGGTTTGAAAGGGTTTCCTGACAGTATGAAAGACATCCCAAGAATCCTCCTGGATCCTCCCTTTGGGGCGCTGATTTAATCATCTTCCCTGATCCTCCACCAAGATTGCTATCAGATCTTGATTAGCCGTGAAGTGTGGTCCACCCTTGATGAATGGGCCATCTCCAGTCCAGCCTTGTCGTTTCTGTTGCAAATTTTGTGGTTTCACAGCTGCACAATGGACCTTTGAATTTTGGAGATGCCCTTGAGTCGCTTTTGAGAGTCCAAACTTTTAGTGACAATTTATAAATTTACCACGTACAATATTTTATACGCGAATTTATACACTACATCTATCACAAGATGACTGAGTTTCACATGAGATGTGAATATATGTTTGATCTTAGAACCAAGCTGGATGAATAAGCATTTGTACATACTTGTGTATGTCAATTTTAATCAAACATATCTGAGTTACTTCAACTGTTCTTTTTTTTTCATCAGTTCCTCAGTATTCAGAGGTGTGCCTGTCAATGATTTTAAATCCATTTAATCACTTTTTAAATAGAAATTGTGACAGTGAAATCCAGCTTACAGGATGGAGCTTGGGTTTGTGCATCTAATATGTAGAGTGAGATGATTAAGTGTGCTGCAGAATATACAATTTCATTTGATTTTATTTAGAGATGACATCTCTTTGAGGAGAGTAGCAATTTTGATATGAGAATTACATTCAAGGTCCATGTTATATTCTGTAAGTATCACTATAGGTTTAAATTAGCATGTTTTCTCTTTTCCAGTATTTAGCTCAGTTTTTTTACCACCTTGAAGTCCTTAGCTGTTATTTTAAGAAAAGAGAAAATTATGGAAAAAGATAAGAGAAAATGAGCTCTGTCTAACCACTCAACCCTAAAGAAGTTTATGGCTGGTAAAGAATAGTATGTCTTTCACCCTTTTGTGGTTTGTTTTTTGTAGGGGAGGGGTGGTGTTTGTATGTTCGTTTTTGTCAAATTTTATGGATCCCATTCTAGAGATTTCAAAGGGGCTGCACATTTCACACAGTCTTAAACTGTGATGATAAATCAGTGCAAGGAGAAGTATGTCAACTACCTAGTTAATACTTGTCAGAGATTTGAATGTATTTTATGTTGGCAGTGACAGGAATGCCACAGCTTAAAAGACTTCTGTATGGCAAAGAGTCATTTACTATGTGAAGTGATAATCAAATTCTAGTCCCAGATCATGGAGAAAAGATCTACAAAACAGGATTAAAATAAAACCTTTTTTTTGTCAAAGAGACTAAATCCATGGCATTAAATTCAACATATGAATTTTATCCTTGTTAAATGACCAGTAACAACAATGAAAACAATCTGTAGTAAGACATTAATCACTGAAGGGTTTTCCTCAAGCTTTGTGGTAAAGACTAACTCCTAAAATTTCCATCCTTTTATGGAACCCTAATGATTGAAAAGTGATTATAGGGGATTTAGTGAGATTCAGGATGACAATAGATTTTTTTTTTTAATGCTCAGTGAAAAGCAACATGCAAAGTTTATTCATCGTTAAAAAGTGCATTCAGTTGGAGTTGTCTACTTCAAGAAGCCTTCCTACAACCTCTTAAGCCATATTGGTGAGGTAATACTGAAGTCCTTACAGAAGTGGGAACATGTTTTAATAATAAAAAGGTTATGTTTTATTGCTGAAAATATTTGTTCAATGTAATCCGTTACATTAATGAAAACAATTTAGTAATTTGGTACAGGAAAAGGTTGGAATATATATTTCCCAGTGCTTGAGGATAGACCAGATTAAATTTATTTGAAACAAAATAATTTATCTGTGTATTTGATAAATGAATTTAAAAACTTTCAGTCAAATAAACTTTGAGTTTTGAATGTGGAAAGCAAAGTCAGACAAGAAATAAAACTAATTGCTGGATGCTATGAGCGGAGTTGAGGACAAAAAGTGGTGCCAGAACAGCTGCATTCATTTTGTTAGCAGGATATTTTTAATACATTTTTAATTAGCATGACCAGGGTATAGGGACCTGTAGCAAATATTAATGACCTTTGGAAGAGTGAGGGCCAGCACCTCAAGGCCTAGCTGGGTGTCTGGGCAGTTGGTGATGCAGAGGCATCCCATGGGTGAGGTGAGAGATGTCTGGGCATGGAAGAGCTATGAGCTGGGCAGGGGACTTTCCACAGCACAGGTACAGCCTTAGGCAAGGACCAAGGCATAGGGATCAAAGCCCATCCCATCCCTGAGGTTTCTCACAATTTAGCTGTTTCCACTCAGTCTGATCCAAGATTACAGGTGCCTTGTACCAGGGATCGCCTAAGGGGAGAGGTGACAGGGTCTGTTGGTGGCCCAAGGGCTGCTGTAGCCCGACATGGGGATGTCTGGGTGTGGAGTTATCAAGAAACAAAAAAGTGAAGGATGCACAAAAGGTGTGCTGAGAGCACTTTGATTAAGAGGTCATCAAGATCCCAACCCAGCCACAGGGGTTTGTCAGGGACATCCCAATTCAGAAAACAAAGGTCAGCCAAAAACAAAAGTACCAGTCTGCAGCCATAAGAGATATATGGTATAATGGGATGATACAAAGGCTGGAGATAAGACACCCCCATAAGGAGAAGGAGTGGTGAGGAAATAATATTGATTGGCAGAGGTGAGACACAGTGGAAAGAGGGAGAATCACAATTGCTATTCCTGAAGGGGACATATATCCAAAAATAACTTGCAAAGAGCCCTGAAGAGGTGGTGAGGATTTGATAACTGTACACCTTGTCCTCCTACACAGCAAGTAATCATGGCCAGATACCTCGAAGACATGTGAGCCTGGTGCTCAAATGCCAAACTTGGGCCTGTGCATCTTAGTCCTTGTAGGTACAACAGTGTCAGTGGGTGAAATCTGCTCTGCTTTGAAATAGACTTGCCCTCTGCCTCCTCCAGTAGAGTCTGGAATTGAGATTTACTATATTGATAGCCTTGTTTTGCAGCATTAATCATGTTCCTTCAGCTGTGTGAATGGAAAAGGTGACATTTGCAGAGCTTTCAGACAGGATGGGTATTCCGTGTTTGTGCTGGGATTTAACTCCAGCCAGTAGCTAAGACCCACAAGTCCACTTTCTCGCTTTCCCCCCATTGTGGGATGAGAATTGGAAGAGTGAGCAAAACAATGGCCCGAGATAGAGAGTTTAATAGATAAAGCAAAAGCCATGCACAGAAGCAAAGCAAAACAAGGAATTAATTCACCACTTCCCATGGGCAGGTAGATGTTCAGCTGCCTCCAAGAAAGCAGGACTACTCTATCCTGGGCAAAACCAGGACATTTTGAAAGCATAGACACTGCAGGTTTAGAAAAATCTGCAATTAGTTTTCATTCTGACATGTCTAGGCCATAAAAGCAAAGAGGACAGCAGAAGTTTCAGCCTGTTTTAGCCACCTGAGATACATTACCTGTCTTCAATGGTAGTGGAAGTGATAACTGAGAGGTTGTTCTTCAAAATTTTTTGAACACTGATAAAAAAATTAATTTTAGAAGCTAGTTCCAAGGTAGGTTTGGGGGGTTTTTTATTCCCAAGAAAATATATCAAAAACATCAATCCATCTGAGCTGGAAAATCATGCCAAAAAGAAAGAAAACAAGCTGATACATTCTAGCAAACTGGAAGCTGACAAGCCCTATCTCAATCTTGGTCCTGATGTGGAAACTATGCATTCTCCCATTCATGTAGTCCTAGGAAGCAAGCATTTTATCCATGGGGATACAAAGGAGTGTCTTTAACTGAGCTCTTCATAAAAATTTATGTGAAACAGCCAGCTTTTAATCAAACTTGCTTAGGAAGGAATATTTCTGACAAAGCTCAGAGAGCTTTGAGCCTCATCTAACTTCTGCAAATTTCAGGAGCTGATCACACTGTCCAAAGTGGATGGAATTTAAACAAGCCCTGAATGTTGCTCTGGTACCATAGGACAGTCCCATGCTCTGAACAAAGAAACATTTATCCCACTAGTGAGTGTGATGTGCTGTTTTTCTGCAAAGCAAGGAAAACTGGGACAAGAACCTTTGTAATATAAATCTACACCCTTTGTGATGGTGGGATGCAGATTCTGTATCAAGCATATTGCATAACCTCAGCAATTTGCAGACAGATTATATAAATATTCTTCTTCAATTAATGGAAGGAGTGCTGCAATAAAGGACACAAGGAAAACAATGTATTAAAAAATGCTAAACTCAAGAAGATGTACTTGTGTAGAAGTACAATTTTGCCACACCCTTAGAGGAAAACTGCTGAGAATCTCCAATTCTTTGGTCCAGAATTTCCTTATCTCCTTGGCACAGTTTACAGCCAGATGCAATGGCAAAATTTGATGATGAAGTAAGCTAATTATCTTTAAATTGTAGTGTGCAGTGTCATGATGTTATGGTAGGACTGTGATGCAGGGTTGTGTTTTATTGCTGTTTGTCATCACATTAAATTGGCTGAGTTGGGAATTGCAGTAAGGTCATTAGCATTCACAACCATTACTGCCTTGAACACTGTCCAGCCTTTTCACTCCCCTCTCTCCTCACTCATTCAGTAATTCTGCTTTATGCCTTTTTTGAATGCAAAATAGATTCCATCGGATTTTCTCCCCTCTCCTGACTGCCTGCACTGGGAACTGCTGTAGAGAGGAAAGCTGCCTTTAAGTTCCCCACATTCTTTCAGACTTGTCCTTATGGGTGACCAGTTGTTTTTTGTACCTTTGAATTTTGTTCATTTTCTATATTGGTGAGCTGTAAAAGCCCTTGAAAGCCACTAAAGTTTGAGCACTTTAATTTTCACATATTATTTGCATGTGTTGGAGAATCTGGGCACTCAATCTTGAATATTAATTATTTTACTTCCACAAATGCATATGCTAATAGGGATGAGAAAAGTTAGGGGTTTCAACACATCTAGAATTGGACTAACAAAAAAGGTTTGGGCTGGGAGTTTTTTAAGTAACGTGTTTTGTCCTCTCTGAATATTTTCATAATATACAAATTAAACTTGTTTTCCATTTCAAGCATGGATTTTACCCTCATTTTCCAGTGGTAGTGAAATAGAATGGATAGAAAGCCTACCCTGAGGCTGGTAGGGGTCTGAATTGGACTTAGTGGAAGCTGAGTGAACCCTGAGTTGCACAGAAACTTGTGGAGGGAACCTTCTGGTTTGGTTCAGCTCTACTTCCAGCTAATGGCATGATGAGCTGGGTCAGCTTGTCATGGTCTTGTACTGTTGAACTCTAAGCTCAAAGACATTGACTTTGCAGCTTCTCTGAGTGACTTTGCCAACAATTGACCACATCTGATGGGGAAAAGTGTTTTTTAAGATCCAACTGGTATTTCTCTTGTTACAACTTGTGTCTGTTGCCTGTAGCACTGCTTTGGCTCTTGTGCTTTTGCTGTGTGCATACAAGCAGGTTTGTCTGCCTGCTCTGCAAACTACCATCAGTTTGTTGAAGACAGCCATAAGATCTGCCCTGAGATCCCTGTTTTCCTCCTCTTATGCCTGGTGTCTCAGATGCTTCTTGCACTTATGTGAGCCAGTGCTGTAGTGGTCCCATGTTACTGGCCTTCTCCTGATCTCATTCCAGTTTGACAATGTCTGTCTTCAACTGGAGGTTCCAAAACAGGACATCATTCTCCACATGTGGTCTAATGAGTGCCAAACAGAAGAGAAGGAGAGTAAAATTATTTGAGTTACTGGGTCAAGTCTTGGTAATGCATCTTGGTACCTGGTTATTGATCTCAGTCTCGAGGGCTTACAGCTAAACCACAATGTCCATATGTGTCAGAGAAGACAAAAAGATGATCAGGGTGACTAAAGCCTGTCAGTGCCACCGGGGTCCTGACAGTTGTGTACCATCCTACATAAATTTCAAACGTTGCGCTGAGTAAACCTGATGAAGATTTGCCATTGGTCCAGACTAACCTTTAGCTACCAAAAATTAAGGTATCATTTCTAGGTGCTCCAAACAGGTGGATTGAATCAAAATGTTTTTGTCTGTGTGCAGACACCAGGGGAGAGACTTAGACACTAAGTTGAAGTTTTGCTTTTAGGCAGCTAAATTCAGATGAGATGACAATTCAGGTGGGATCATACCATCAGATAGTACTCTTGCACCCTTGGAGTAGAAAACAAATGTTTATACTGTTTCACTTCAGTGTAGAAATTTCTTCCTCAACTTCAAGCCTCAAGATCTTATCTTCAAACTGACTGGTTGCAAACTACGGTTGCCTCTCACCCATGTTAGGGCATGGTAGAGATTTTTCTCATTCACTGGTGTGGGTTTCTGTGCTTTGGATAGGCTTACAGAAGTGTCAGAAGTTGTTCTTCAGGGGTTCTCCAGCTCAATCTATGTAAAATGTGGCTTGCTACTGAACCAAAAACTGCTCAGTTTTGAATGAGATTTTGCAACCATTAAATACGGATAATGGGAGCGTGGTCAGGATGCTGGATGCTCTAAACAAATGCTATCCAACGTGCACCTAACCTGCTTTTGGATGTATGGTTTGAAAACCACTGATGAAAGAAAAGCTCAGAGAAAAGCACAACTTGCTAAGAAGGGCTAGATGGCAGGGTTGAAAGAGAGGAATTTCATCTTTTGGAGTATTTTAGCATTGCTTTTGTCCTGAATGCAAATCCAAGAGTCTCTGAGTTTAGCAGAAATGGAAAAATCAGGGCTATGACAGTCTTACATCATGCACATAAATTGTAAAGTCAAAACAGTCTTAAGCTTGAAGTGATGCACCAGACTATGGAGAAAGAAAAGGACTCTTTTGCCACATGACTGAGAGACTGGACTTCAGAAGAGGGGTGCAAGAAGTAGTCCAAGCAAGAAGTTGAAGTCTGAGTTGAAGTCATTGAAGTCCAAGCAAAAAGGGGTTGACATCATTTATTTTCCTCTCAGTTCAGTCTTACATAATGTTGCAGCTCCAAGCAGTTCCAGCTCTAAGCAGTCACATCCTTAAGCAAGAATTTTCCACTAGTTACAGAATCAGCCTATTATGTGCATTACTTGGCAGCCTTACAAAACTACATAGTTTCAAAAACCTTGATATCTGCATATGGTGTACTTTCCCAGTTCTTCTCATAGCTGTGGTCGCCTATCCCACGGCCTGTATCCCACCAAGGCCAGGATATCATTAGCTCCACTGTGCTCTCTGTTCTGTCCCCCATTTGTCCTCTCATTCTCTTTTCACAGGTATCTCTTCAATGCTTTGCTTGTAAAAGTCTTCACCATTACCCTGGGCTTCAAAATCTCAGGTTTCCTTAGTGGTTTTCTTCCTCAGCTGTTGACTTTATTACTGCAAAGCTACTCCTGTTTTCATGAAGCACTGAGAAGACAATTTAATTAGCAGATCAGGAATTGGTCTAGAAGCACCAGTGCATGCGCCTCTAACCATAACCACCTGTGACAGAGAGAGACTGTATTTTATTCCACTAACAGCTATTATGGAATTTGGGAAGGAAGGGAAAGGAATGACAGATGGTTAACAACTTCGTTGAGGGTACTGATGTGGATGATTTTTTTCTTAAACTTTGTGAGGAAGGGGAGCCACTGTCACAAACTCACTCTGAGGCTGCAGGGTGCTGGCAGTCCTCACCAGTGCTCTGCTGCTGGGGAAGGACATTTCTGTTGTGCAAACACCATGAGTGGCTGGCACTGGCCCTGAACCCTCTGGTTTCCAGGAGAGCACAGCTTTTCTTTCTGGAGAACCTGGGAATGGCATCACAGCAGCCAGCACAGAGAGTTTTATGGCTTACTACACCCAAGCCTGGTTGCCTTCTAGCTCTCTTGAAATCACATTTAACAGAAGTAAAGATGAAAGCAAATGTAAATGAGAATTTGTATACATAGCACAAATGTCGGCGATGCAATTATAATGAATTTAGAGACAGAACTAAGAAGAAAACTCTTCTTTTATCCACCCATACTTTAATGAACTTAAAGAGGAATTTCTCTGTTCAGGGAAAAAGTGTTTAACCAAATTTGTTGTCTGGGATCCTTTCTGGATGTAATTTTTACACCTAATTTATTCTCTGTGGCTACATTTAAATGTAATTTAATCAAAATTCTGATTTCAATCTTTTCCCAAGGGTTTGCCTCCCATCTGCCACTTTTAGAAATACTTAGTTTCATGTAGCCATGCCCAAACCCCGTATCTTCTTCCTAGATGATAAACAGTTTCTGCTAGCAGACTTTCTTCACCCTAAAGAAACCCCAAATTTACTCTAAGCAAATACTCTTGTTGGCTTGCTGCAGTCATATTCATGGCTCAAGGTAAAAAGCTTTTTCCACATGCTGAAAATCACATTTGCATCATTGCTAAAGTTTGCCTCTAACTCTGCAGGCCTATTTCAAATAAACTGGTATTCAAAGTTGTGTGTACATGCAGCACATTTACTGCTTGTTTTTGCCTGGTGTGGCTGTTACACATGTTGGTGTGGCAATGTGTGGTGCCAGTTGTGGTGGTGTCTGGAATCACCAGCCCAAATAGAAAGTTTATATCCTAGGGTTTGAGGGTCTGAACCTCAGGCTGAAGCGTAGCTCGGCGTGGAAGAAGAAAGAGTGACTCTCACGTGGGTTGATGGTAGATGTTTATTGCTCTAGAGAGAGCACCGGAGAGTGCCCCTGGGGTTCAGGTTTCAGCTTTTATATTAGGAGCATGGGGAGGGGCAAGGGTAAGCCATAACCAATACTAGGTAAGGAGGGAGTGACCAAGACAGAAGGACAATACACAGGAAATCTGATACATGATACAGGGTTGAGATGAAATTCGACTACAACATGCACCGCAACAGCAATGCATTATTTCCCTGCCCTTGGCAGAGCTATCATGTGATTTAATAAATACTCAGATTTGAGAACAACATTCTAGCAAACACGGTGTCTCCCAGAAACCATCAGAAAGTGCTGAATATAGGGAGTGATTTAGTTGTTTTGGGGTTGGGGGTTTTTTTTGTGTGTGTGTTTTGGTTTTCTTAATTCTTTCTTAATTTTTTTTTATTCTTTCTTAATTTTCTTTCCTGATTACACAATTTTCACAGAAATAGGCTCATTGTTAGTTTAGCATTAATCTGTTCCTGGTACTTACTGTTTATTTGCTTCAGAAGCTCAGTCACAATATTTTATTGCAGATCTAATTATCTCCATACCAACTAATTGTGATTTATTAATAATGATACTAGTAGTAATTGAAACAGAGAGATAAAAGAAGCATACTATGTACCAAACATGTAGATAAAATAGTTTCCAAATAAAACATCTTTCGCTTTTTTTGAATAAACAATGGGTGAACTTAAGGCAGTGATTGTATAGGGAGATGGGAGCTTTTCTAGACTCTTCCTGTGCAACAAAATGTGTTTAGATATTTGTACAAAATTTGTGTTATGCAGCAACTGATCCAAAACTCATTGAAAATTTTGATTTCAGTGGTCTTGGGATCAAATCCTTGTTTAAGTAATTTCTGAACTAATTTTCAAGCAATCTTTCAGATTTTGCATCTTTCAAGTGAGAACAATTAAACTGAAAAAAAACATAATTAGAATTTAATTTGTTGTTGCAGTGAGGATCAGGAAATTAAGGATTGTGCTTACCGTGGAATTTATTCAATAGTCCTAAACTCACCAAGGAACAGATTTCTTTCCCACATTGGATAATCAGGCTTTACTAATTTAAAGAAATTACTCCTAGAGCCCACAAATCCAGGCTAATACATTTTCTTTAGAGAGGAAGAAGGCAAAGCTAACCAGGATTAAATTTTTACATGTAAATCCCGGGGATTACAGGAGCCCTTCCTGCCTCTGTGCTTTACATCACTCTCCCAAGTAAGCCAACAGAGTGGGCTAGAAAGCCTAGAAAACACTCCAACAGTCACCTTGAAATGTTTTTTTCCTGCTTATGTCTTGGTTGTGGGTTAAAGGTGGGGAACAACCAAGTCAGAAAAGTCTTCTGGGGCTCCTGGAGAGGATAGCATGAAGTTCCTGAGAACACAGATATACAGCCAGAAAGGCTATGATAAATCTGCCCCTGACTTTGCAGGTCTTGTCTGCCCAGCAAGGCCGCTGTTCTGATGCAGCCCCTTCTCCCGTGAGGTACTCAGCAGGTTTTCTTAGCAGCAATAGGGCAAAGCATGTGGGACTGCTGCTATGCAGTGCTCACAATGTGAAAGGCTTGCTCTGCCTCACCTTGAGGAATCACCACTGTGGCCTCTGGCAGGGCCATGCTAGCACTGAGATCCCTAACACTTGTGTGGGGAAAGGGATTTCAAACAAACAAAACCACCAAAACCAAACCAAACACCCCAAGGTGAATTAGTGATACCTGTTGTAGCGATGAATACCCATGCAAGTGATTCTGAGCAATAAGATCCTGCAATAAGATCCTACAATAAATATTTACTCCATGTTATAAATACACATTATATTATTGGCTTTTCGTAAATATTAAAATAAATGCTATAGGTATAATGTTGGAATTTGCTGCATGAATATAGTTTTCATTTCTGCTGTTAACAAAACTTAGAAATAGTAGTGTGATAAATATATCTTAGGCCATAGCACAATATTAAAATGGAGATTATGTGATGTTAAAATGCCTTTATTCATGTAACTAACTCAGAGAATGGTGAAGGCAACTTGTGGATTAACCTATCTGGATGAAGGTGGGTGACAGAAACCAGAACCCCAAAGGAAGAATTTTTTGCCTCTCTGTTATCAGGGAGTGTAAGAACAACAGGATGGAGAAATAAAATATATTGATTTAATCTAAGACAAGTCAAAGTTAAAACCAAGCAAAAGAACATCTAAACTCAAAGGAATGTTTGAATAATGCATAATGGTCTATGAATATGCAACAGGCTAATGCAACAAAGGGTTTTAAAGGGCATTTTTGAGATGGTAGGTTTTGGCTGAATGCCAAGCACCCAGCCATAATCCTTTGTTTTATTTCTGTGTCCTAATTGTCTTTTTATTAAACTTATTAAATTTTACCAAGAAAGTGTACCTCATTTTTCACCCTCCATATAGAAAACCCTATTCTCATAGCTTGCCCCAAAAAGTCCCATGGATCTTTCATGTTATGACTAGGTCAAAGACTCAACCAAGGGGCAGAACATGATTTCTTTTCCAGGCTGCTGTTTTAACACACAGAAGAGGGAACCTGTCTAGAGCTTAGGTTGCCAGCCTTGAACTTGGACAATTGGATTCAGTTTTCTCTTCTGCAGCTGATTACTTATAAGACCTGAGGGAAATAATTTTGTGTCAGATTCTTCAAGGTATGACGCCCATTTGTTTTCCATGGAAATTGGTTGAGATTAGGTGCTAAGTACCTTTATGTTCTCTGTGGGGCCTTTGAATTTGTACCTGAAAAATGGAGATGGGATGATTCATATGCTTGATAACTGTACTAACAGTTGTGAAGTTCTTATATCTAATAGCTACAGAAGTTGTAAATTTACTGCAGGTAGAGCTACATAGTTCCAAATGCTAATTAGACGTTTCCATCCTGTTTAAAGGGATTTTTTTGGCTGTAAGATAAACTTCTTGTAATATTCAGATCAGGGGTAAATTTTATTATTTACTTGTGTGAATCCACCAACTTTTCAAGGGATTTTATTCTTATTTATATTTCTTTTCCCATGATAATTGAAATAATACCTTCATCACTAGGTCTGTAAATTAGCCATATGAAAGAAACATTCAGCATCAGTCAAGGCAATCAAGAATTTGTCTAGATGGAAAAAATACTGTACCTTGCAGATGGCACACAAGCAGCCACACTTTTCTCTAGAGCTTGAGAGATTTATATTCAGTCATCCTCTCAGGACTACATGCAGACTAACCAGGATAAAGTGATGTTCTTAATACGCTTCTCAGAAGGGCTTTAGTTACTTTAGTTCTTTGAGCAAGTTCATTCAGGGTCTCTGTGTGGCCTGATATTGTGCCATGAAGAGGTATCCAGAGACACTGGACAGAGTTCAGAGATGAAAATAAGGATTGCACGTGGCCATGAGCTAATCTTGGAGCTTAACTGAGAGCTTCTGCCTCTGAAACACCTCAGAATGTGTTGGCTGCTTTATTCATTTGACCTCTGCTTTTTGCTGCCTTTTCCTTCTGTGGTTCTCTTCTTCTACCTGTCAGATGCTAATTTTTTGGCACAAACCTCCTTTTTTTTTTTTTTTTTTTTTTTTTTTTTTTTTTTTTTTTTTTCTTTTTTTTTTTCCACAGTATGTAAGTACCACAGGGAACATCATTAGTATGAGAATTTACAACAGCGTACAAAACACTTCTTATTCTTTTTTTTCTGCTGGAGAATCAGTACAGGAAAAGTGGTATAAGGGTTTTTCCCCCAATGTATTTTTGGGAGTTTTTCTACTGAATATAAAAAAAAATGGTTGATTCGTGCCTCTTCCACCCAAGATGCATTGACTTAAATTAATGCACTTCTCAGAATAGAATTAAATTCCTGGTCACAATGAACCAAGAGGATCTTCAACTTCATCTTCCATGAATTTTAAGAAAGGAATATTTATTTTTTCTTGTGTACCTTCAGTCTAGGAAAGAACTGCAATTGTTCCTTTGCATTGTGCTGAATCAATCACAGGAAATAAATAGTGGTGTCAAACTGCCTCTTAAAGAACCTTTGGTACTTTATCTCACCTTACAGATGTGAGCAGTTTTTGGGCAAGTGACAGATTGCCCCAGGCTAGTCAGCGTAGGATCCAGGTACCTAAAAGGATATCACAGTCCAATGGTAGCAAATAAAACAAGTCAACTCTCAGAGTTCATTTTTTGTAAGATTTTTCAGCATCAAACAAATAGAATCTGCTAATAACAGACAGGCAGTTGTTCTAATAAAGAAATCCTGATTTAACCACTTTGCTCATATTAAACTTAATGCTCTTAGAGTTCAGAGTTGATCAGACTCTGACTTACAAGGGGTGCTGTGGGACAGGGACACTCAGTTACACCTTTGTCTGCAAGACTGTGAGGGGAGAGAGAATTGAGCAGACCACATGACCAATCTTATCATGACGTGACAAAAATCTGTACAAAGAAGAAAAATGCATCTGTGCACACTTTCCCAGACTGCCTTAACATTGTACACATTCAATATTCAGAATTATTCTGTGAATAATTTATGCAAAAATATTCCAGTGGTACAACCGTTTCAGTGAGTATTTGCTATTTTGGGACTTGTGGTTGGTCAGCTATTTCCATGTGACAATTACCACTTTCTGCATGCATGATTCTTACATGTGGCTCTTTAGGGTGAATATATTTAACTATTTGCTGAGCTTTCCCTATGTGCAAATAAATTTTGCTTTCAGCAGCGTACAGGGGGGAAAAAAAGAGAGAACAAAAACCAAGCAGAGATAAGGGGTTGCAAATATTTGAGGAGGAGCATAAGTACCAATGAAATTCAACTCTACAGCAATTTTCAGTGTTATGATGCTCTGGTTGTAAAAACTGCATTTCCAAGAGTTTAGGAGTCTACCCCTAAACGCTACACCCCAGGTCAATTTGGGGGGTGCCTGGAGGCCTCCTAGCAGCTCTGAATCATAAACTAATAGGACAGTTGGGGTGAAAGGGACATTTAAGGATCCTTTAGTCTGACCCCCAGCAACGAGTAGGGACATCTTCATCTAGGTCAGGTTGCTCAGAGCCCCCTCCAATTTGACCTCGCATATTTCCAGCAGGGCTGGGTCTCTCGCCCTTGCCAGCCCAGGAAGCAGAAAGCCATGGTGTGAAACCCAAATTCTGGATCTCTGCACTGCAGCACAGAGCCCACCTGGCTGCAGGGATGAAAATAGTCGGCAATGGTGGTTTATTGTGATTTATGAAAACATGTGAAAAATACATTGTTTTTTCCTGCTTCCTTCCTCTCCATATATTATTCTATCCTTGCTCTTGTGTAGATGTATCTGTTTTGGGGGGAAAGAAAAATCCTGAAAAAAAACCCCAAAGCACCAACACATCATATGGGCATGGCTTCTTATTTCTGTGCTTTGTCATGTCCAGTTGCCATCCCCACAGCCTGGAGACTTTTGTGGTGCAATTCTTTTCCGTGCAGCACCCAGACAATAAAGCTCCCAGTGCTCAGGGAGTGGCATGCAGGGCTGCACAGGAAAGGGACATTAATAACGTCCCAGGGAATTTTCAGTTTCCTCTGAATGCGAATTTAGCTGTGTTCCCTCCTGCTGAGAGAAATGATAATGAGGCAATCGATCGTAAACAGGTGCAGCAAGGAGCTGCTCTGGGCACAGCAAACCTTCGCACTCCAGCGCCGTGCTCGGCGTCTGCATCCTGGTATCATTCAGAAGGAGTGACAGAATAATAATTCTCATCATCTCATGTTAAGATAGAAACTTGTTAAATTCAGAACCTTCTGGAATTAATGCCCTTTTTTTTCATGGGTTCTTTGCATTTGCCAAGCTTCATTTCAGAAATTCCCTGAGCGAGGAAATGCACCCTTAAGAATTACTGTGTAATGAATTATTTATTCATTATCTGAAGCTTTAGAGCGTTTATAAACCTTTAAGTACTTAGAGGTTTTGTAGGTTTTAAATTTTTTTAATATTCCATATTTTAAATTAATTTTTAAAAATTGATTATGTCCACCTTTAATTTGATCAGGTGCTGTGGTCTTTACCACCCTGCTTTGGAAAGGTAGAGCCGAAAACCCACACATGCATGTGTTATAATTCTCGTTTATTTAACCCATGAACAAAAAGATAACACTTGATGGATAGTTTTAGAAGAGCAGTATTCCTTCTCCAAAGAAGGGGAGGGAGGACCTGCTGTGGAAAAGTGTTGGCTGGGCACAATGCTGTTACTGCTGGGGTGAGGGGTGGCACAGTTAAGAGCACCTCCTCTTACTCTCCTCTTCCTGCAATCACCATCTTGCAGAGGGTTTTTTTTCTATTCTTCCTTTTTTTATTCTTTCCTTTTCCTATAAAACTATGTAGGAGATGTTTTATATCTGTTCAATATAAGTTCTTTGTTCCCTTTTACTACAGCTTCTTTGTTGCACCCTGAAGTAAACCCTGCCCAGCTCTCAGGTTGCAATCCTTCACTGACCATCCTTGATGATTCATATTTGTGCTTTTCCCTCTGATGTCATCCTCTGCCTGTATTTTTTAGGCCTTTGCTGACACTCTATGAGCATATTCTCAGGGATGCCCTGTGACAACCTGCTTAAGAACCCCTAAAAAGAAAAGACACGCCGCCTCGTATTCATTTGTGTCTCAATCCAGGAAACTTCTACTCAGCTTTAAATATATGCTGAAACAACTTTTCCAGTATTTGATTAATATATTTGGAGTTGTCACTGGAATGATATCTTTTCCTCTTCCTCTTTGAAAGGATTTTATCTGATCTTTTCACTGTTCTTTGTGCCTAGAAACTTCCATAGGAAGCTCTGCTGAGAAACATATGTACACATGACTCAAAAACCATCTGCCTCTCTGTCACCTGAAAGACTTTGCACAGAAAGCTAATGCATAATTTATCATAGACATTTTTTGTGTCACGTTTGGAAGTTGTAGCTTTTTTACCTTGGCTCTACAAAGGGGAAGATGCTTTTCCTGGACCAAAAAGCTTAAAATCCAGTCTTCGTACCGCAGATAGCAATTTATGTGCCTGGCTTGGGCAGCATCTGCTCTGTACCTGCTGAAGTCATGTCCCTCTGCAGCTCCAGCAGCGGAACCCCAAGCCTGCAGGTTTCATCTACTTTTATGGGATGCAGTCTTCAGAAATCTGGTCTGCCTGATACAAGTAACCAATGACATGAATGGGAATATAAATTACCTTCATAACTATTTTCAAGGCTTCCGTAAATGCAGTTTAAATGCAGCCCGTTGCTGTAGCACTGGGGCTCTGCACAGCATGCAGCCAGGTGAGGAGGCAAGTCCTTGGGGTGAAGGATGCTATCCTGCATAGATAGCATCACAGTCCTTGCAGTGACATCCTGTAAGCATTGTGGAGCAAATACTGTGGGCAAAATGTACCTGGCAGACAAAAAAATGTTTGCAGACTGAAGGATGCAGAGGTAATTTAGGTTTGACAAGCCTGCTGTGTAAAGAGGGGGTCTCCAGACTTTCTTCTCGTGCTGTTTCAGTCATGACAACATTGGAAATCGATGCTAGTTCTGGTGATAAGGCCCTTAAGACTTTAACCTGTTAATTACCAAAGAATGTAAGCGTCTTTGAAAATGGGTATTCAGATATTACATCCTCTGAACAAGTGCAGTTGTCTTTGTCTTTCAGTACTGTATCAGGGATACTGACTATGACTCCTCGGTTTCAAAAGAGAAAAGTTCAGTAGATATAAAAATAGTTTTATATTCCTTATTTAGGATTTGTTCAAAAGCAGCTGCTGAGGGTACCAGACTGCAGTGGGTGAATCTGAGATACAGCTTTGACTGTAGAGTTTTGACTTGTGCTTCCACTCTAAACCTGAAATACGCAAAGTGAAACCCTCACCTGTTGTTTGTGCCACGTGCTGAATAGTAACTTGACACAGTATCATGTTTCTAAATCTGAACTTGTTCTTTCGGGGACTGCTTATAGCAGAGTGGGAATAGGTGTGAGGATGCCAGTGCATGCACATTATCTAGCTTTGTGTAAAATCTTTTTTTAGGAACTTGTTTGAGCCAATGGCCACAGTGTCTTTGCCTTTTGCCAGTGGTATTTGTGCTTTAATACTGCCTTACTATGTACCACATGGAGTATTTTTATGAAATATGAGTAAACATAAATTGTACCATTATATATTTGAAAGTTATTCTGCCACCATCCTAGATATGAAAAACCAGATGTTTCCCTCTGAAGTTCTCTTTCTCCTTGTTGTATATTTGGACCTTTCTAGTAAAACTATAGCATAGTAATTTGAGCTTCACCAGACTATTAAACATTGTTTTAGATCACTTTATCTCCCCCTTCATGGTCTTAAGCAAGTTTTTATATCATTGACAAGGTTCTTGGCTGTCAAGTGTGCTGTTGAACGTGCTAATAACCACTGAAAGTATCACTCCTTATTGCAATATTCTACTTACAGTTTTCATGACAGTACAAAAAGGATGCTCTTAAGCTCTTGCATGCGTATCAAAGTGCTCTGCTCCCTGTCTTTACTTTGTCATTTCTGTTATTCCTCCATTACAAACAAATTCTCTTGTTTACTGTTCTGTCAGGAAGACTATTTGTGTTTTGGCTGTAGAACACACTGTGTCTTACTTGTTTTTTCACGAAACAGTTAATCAGTGGGTTGGGGGGGTGGGACTACACAAAAGGGGTCTCTTTTATTGATGTTTTAATTTTTAACTAATTCCACATAAGATAGAGGTATTCCCTGGTGGAACCATAGAAAAAAGTGTAAAAGGGGCATGAAACAGCTCTTCACCTGGCAGCAAATGCTGCCCTCAATCCCCCAAGCCCCAGACGTGGACCATTTAATTGATATAGGGGCACATCACTGCTGCTGAAGCTGAGGACTCCTGCATTTACTGTTCTGTTAGCTCCCATTCATTATTCCTTATCTCTGCTCTGTCTCCAGACATTTTCTGGTGAGGACAATATGTTGTTTTGAGGGTTTTTTCCCACTGAGAAATGAGCTCTAAAAATTTTGCCAAATGTGCATGGAAGGAACTGAAACATGCTGCCTTTCCTGATGCTGGCAGCAGTTCAGTGATCCCAGTGGTGGCCTCAATGGTGACAGGAATGGCCACAGGACCTGCAGGAATGGGAGCACAGAGAGCAGCAGGAGGCTGTGCCTGTCTCATGCACCATCACATCTTGCTACCAGAGAACATCCAGCATTACAGGTGAGGGCACACAAAAATTTAAAGGACTTCACAGCTAAGCTGGCTTATGTCTTTTGAAATGAAAAATATTACAGCACAGCATCAATAAATAACCTGTGAAGGCCAAGACAATACTTGTGCTAGTAAAAGGCAGCCACTGTATATCAGTAAAGTCCATTTTTAAAAAAGTTTTGGGCAGCACTCTCTGTCTCAGCAGCAGTATATCACTGATGTGTTTGGCCAGAAGCCTAGTGAGAAAAAGCAAAGGACAGAGGGAGAGATCCTCCACCAGCTTTGGGCTCCAAACACATACTTATATTCCAGAATCCATCACGTGTAGCATTGCATCGTTCGTTCAGCAGTGTTTCCTTCAGCAGTCAGCAAGCACAAGACAGCACACAGCTGCTTTGGATTAATTGGATCCTTTAGCATCTTCATTTTGGCTACCTTCTAAAGATGTTACCTTGGCATGGTTTCATTCAATGACTCTAACAGATCCAAGCAAATACTGGTTTGGGATTTTTTTTTTTTTTAATTCAGAAGCCAAACCGAATAAACAGGAAAAAATGTCTTAAGTCAGTTTTCTGAAGTTTTCTTTGGCAAAATGAAACAAACAAACAAAAAAAAAAGTATCATGCCAAATGTATCATGTATCAAAACCTTGAATGAACCAAAATATTTCATTCCACCAAAATTGAATGTTTGTGTTCTGATTACTCTTGCTATTTTTTTTTTTTTGATTGAATGACACTTTGAACAAATAAGTCAAAAAGTTTTACTTGCAAATGATTGGAAATATTTTCCATCTTCAGAAATCTATAACTTAATCTTCCTTTCAGCTAAGGATTTAGCTGAATTGACCCTAAATTTACTCATTGTTTCAATATTTTACTTTTTCTTTGTGTTGAATGTTAATGGAAAAATATCCCCCAGAACTTTTCTTCTTGCTATTAAATTGATTCTGGAATTTTCATCCTGCCCTGTCAGTGAGCTATTCTCCTACTTTTACAGGGTTTCTTTTGACTTTGCTTTTTCGTGTTTTTCGTGATGAAGAATATTTCGGTTTTGTTTCTTAATGATCTGAAAGTTCCTGTCATTTGGTGTGTGAAACTGTTAAGATTCTTCATCAGCTGTGCCTTGGCCTTCCCCTGCTTATTCTGTAATAGAGTTACAGGCTAACGAGGAGTAAGGTAAATTCTGCCTTAGTGCCATTTTAGAGCAGATGTTGCTGTCAATACATTTTCCTCCTAGACTTGCTTTGATTTTTCTTTTCATTTTTTCCCCAAACAGGGACATTCAGTTAAAACCCAAGTGTGAAACTGTGCAAGGAGAGAGGAATCAAAGGTTCATATTTTGCTTGGCACATTGCATGCTCTTTAAACACCTCTTGCCTTGAGAATCTTGGCTCTGCCAGGGAAGCCCACAGTCCTTCAGGCCAAAGTCCATCTCTGCCCAGAAATGTTCATGTTCCTGTTTGTTTGCTCCTTGGCCCAGAAGCCTGGTAATCTGGGTTTTTCCCAAAGTATATGTACTTGTGGCATAGGCCACTGTAGTGAGTCCAGTGCACTTGGAAGATGTCTATTTTATGGTTTTCTTATGGAAATAAGAATTCTCAGCAAGAATTTCCAGTGGACTTCTCTACAAAGCTGGAATCTGGGTTTATTTCCAAGCTCTGCACAACTGATACCCTTCCACCCATTTAGCTTTAATCTTCTTCATGTGATAAAAGTGTTATTATTTTTGGAGGATGAATGTTGTTTCAAAGACTCATAGTCAGCCCCTTCCAACTTTGAAAACATCACCTTTTTGAATGAGGTTTTCTAAGTCTGCTTTGTCTGCAAAACTGAGTTTTAAATATTCCCATAAAACCTCTTCATTTCCTGTGCCATGTGCTGAAAACATACTGTTTAGTTCGTTGGGAATTTGAGGTTTGAAAATAATGCTGAATTTATATATAGAGTTAAATAGGCTTGGAAATAATCCTTTTAAGGGCGTTATTTACATGACCAAAAATAATCAAGATCTGATTGTTTGAGAACTATAGGATAGAATGTCAGTAATACTTTAACAAGCAAACTAATCAACTGGTCCTCCTACTGCCTAGAACTGATGAAATAAAGAGATTCTTATTAATTCTGCTTGTAAATGCTTGGGAGCCATGCAAATTCTCACTGGTGAGAGCCAGATGGGTCCCTCGATAGCGAGATTCTTTTATAGGTTCATTGCTCATTTCTATGGCTAATGCTTTCCTCCTGATGAGGAGATTGTCCCCACTGATCCTATTTCTGGTTGCACTGTTGTTCTCAGAGGCAACAGGAATACAAATGACAGCTGGCATCCTTCTGGTGGCTGTACTGGGCACAGAGATTTGAGCTCACCTCCAAACAGTTGTTGCTGCTGGGGATAAAACCTCACACTGGACTGAGGGTCTCCACTTCTGTCTGCTGTCTGGGCTCTTCCTGGCAGCTCAGCAGAAGAGAACAGGGGTCAGGAGGGTTGTCCCATTGTCACTGAAACAACAGGAAAAACAAAAACTCTCCAACAACATTTTTAGTGTTAGAGAATTAAGGCATTACTTTATTCTGGCCAGGATGTACAACAGAAGTCATTTCATCCGCACATTGTCCAGGTTGTGCAGAGAAAACCATTCCATCACACACGGCTGTTTACTAGATTTTTCACATCTGTCAAAACCTAGAAAACTCATTGGTTCAATGTTCATTGGTCCCAAGTTATGCAGTTCTTAGTATTTGGTTTCCTACTGGTTGTTGATCCCTTCACCTTCTATGTTAATTAGGTTCTCATTCTTCCTTCTCTTATCTATCTTTTCCCCAACTGATATGAGGAAGACTTTAGAACTCAAAGACAAAGTGGGTTTTAAAGTAGGTATGCAGTTTATTTGGCAGCCAGGTGCACAGGGGATATTTCCTCCAAAGTTGTGAGCATCCACTTGCATTTTCTTTTATCCTCTAGAATGTTACATATGCATCAAATTTTGCAACACACCTATGCATATTCATTCTCTGGCTCCACCCCTCCCCTTTCGTATGCTAATCATCTTATCAATCCTTGGCGCCTGTGCAGTTGTCTCTGGTGGTCATCTCAGGGGTTGCAGAGGATGAAGTGAAGTGGTCTTCATCAGGGTTGACTTTCTCACCCCATTCCCTTCCACATTCTTACTGTTCCTTTGGCCACGGTGCAAGTCATGAGGCCAGTTTCATCTGGTTCCAGGGGCCCCAGGAGCCTCATTATCTCAGCATCCTTGGTAGTTCTGCATACTTGTGTCCTATTCTGGTGAGCATCCTTCTCCTTATCAGGCATCCTTGCATTCCTTCTTGCTCTTCTTGCACATAGTCCTGTCTTTTTCCTTCTCAAGCAACTAATACAGTAAAAGACGCAGCAAATATTAAGCAATACACATCATCTAAATGCCTATTCTTATTCGACACCGTCTCATTTCTGTGATTAATATCCTCTAGTTTCTAACCCCATGTTTCACAACCAGGTGTCTCCAGCCATGCCAGAGGTGATGTTTAGAGTTGATGTTCATTAATGGTCATTATCTTTTTTGTATCTTCTGTGCTAATCCCAGTCTGTTGATATGTTAAGCTCATCAGGCCTCGAATGGTGAAACAGTCCTTTGAAAAGAAGCTTCCTTTCCCCCTGGGCAAGGGTGAACAAAACCCCTGACTAAAGTTATATAAAGGAACTTTAAACTTTGTATCATTTCCAACACCATGTGGCTGGCGTGGGGCAGCCTGCTGGACCTCTCAGAACTTCATTGCTGGGCTTTTTGGTTGGATGAAATCTTCCTCTGTGGCTTAACAAACCTAAAGTTTGCCTTGTCTGTAAGAGATGGTCTGAAGATCCCTCATCTGCCTCATGACCATCATCAAGGACAGAGACTGAAACCCCTAAAGGGTTAGGGTTATCTAAAACCCCAACACAGGAGCTCTGGCCTGGCTGAGGTGGGACGTCTGCCAAGTGCTGCCTGTAGGTGCGTTCACTGGAAAAAACTAGCATGCATTCCCATTGGAACCGGAGCAGAAACAATGGGCAGGTCAAGGTGAATTGACTGTACGTGCTGCCGGACCGGTCTGTTTCTGTACCTGTCCTTGTTCTCTCAAAGCGAACACATCCTATCGATCTCCCGATCTTTTGGCCAACTGCCTGCTGCTTTGGAACCAAAACTTGAGATCTCCCCACAGAAGAAGACGGATCTATTGGCATTGACCACGAGGATTTTGTCTCTTCTTTGGTAGCTATTACCCACCCTCTCTATCCTTTATTTCTTTTCAAATCCTTCTATCACATTTGCTGTTGGCACTCAATAAAGGTGCATTTGTTTTGATTAATACTGAAATCCCCTCTGTGTTGTTTTTGCACTCTGAGATCAGTTAACCAACCATCACAACCCCCGCCTGCATTAGCAGATTGTGACACTCATCTCTAACACATTTTAGAATAGATCATTTGACCTTTCATCTTTTCATTTTTGGGGTTTTTAAGGCAATTTCCTTCCATCTGTGTTTATGTCCAGCATAAATGTGTCAGCATGCCTCCTGCAGAGCTCAGCCTGATGAGACTGGCAGATTCACCTCTTGTAGATCCTTTACTGAACAACCTGTTGCAGGTGTCTCGGACATCTTTAGAACCCAATATCCCAATGATTCCTTGAACTTTTGTTTCAAAGTCATTACTTTGCACTTCCAACAGCCCCACACACATCCTGGGCTGAGCATGGGCCCGTGTCTGTGTGATCTGACCTGCTACAAGGCCCAGGGAAGCTTTAGACCTCTCTACTTTCTTTCTACAGCGAAAACACTTTCAGTGATTGAAGGAGTAAAATCTCCTAGGAAATGCTCTATTATTAAGCTGCAAGGAGGAGCCTTTCAGAAAGGAGAGAAGGCAGATTTTGGGTTACTGCCATCCTTTCAAAGGGAGGGATTTCAAGCCTGTGTGTGCCTGTGGGCCCCCAATGGGTGAGTGTGCTCCAAAACATGCACTGGAGCTGCAGTGTGAGCTCTCCCAGCCTGGACAATTGCCCTTAGGAAGAAACCCCATCGAGAAGCAGAGACTGTGGGAATCAGGTCAGCCTGATGAGCAGCAAAAGCCTGTCCAGGGATACAAACAGCCATATGGGAGAGGCTGGCTCAGCCCCCTGGCTATGCAGACTTCAGTGCTTATCAGCAGTGGAGAGCCCTGCCCTGGACTTCAACCAGGACTGGATGTCAACCAGAACAAATCCATAGTTGGAAAGTGACAGATCTTGAGCTGTGGAGCTCAGGAGCAGCAATGCAAGGAGAGAGACAGGAGTGTAATTAAAATTCTGCAGGAGGCAGGGAAAGTGCCAGCTGGATGCTGGGGTCTTTCATAGGAAAACACTGGGTTCACTCTACAACCAGGGATGCTGAGATGAATTGTGCATCTCTTTGGGTTAGAAGGATCAAAACAGTGCCCTGATTGATGTTTGCCATTAATTACTGAGGATTACACGAAATTTGAAAATGCTTTGGGCAGCGGGAAATTTTGGAAACTGTGATTTTGACAAGGAGTGCATACAGGTTAGAGCTGAAATCAGGTGGAACCATGGCATGGACTTTCACTGGTTTGTAAATTCTGGCCCGAGGTGACTGAGACCCACTACAGAGTAAGGGGTCCCAGCTGAGTTTATGGCAGAGGTTTTTTGTGTCCTGGGGTATGTGGGTCTCCTACTACACATTTCAGAATCCTCTCCCTTTGAGGGTAAGATTGCCAGTAATACATGTTGGATGTAGCAGACAGTTGTTAGACAAATTTTTGGGATTTTACGGTGACGTGAGACTTTTCTCAAAGAACATAAACTGAGACTAATTTTCTCAGGTGAGGAATGGGGTCAGTATCAACAGATGCTCAAGACTTGATACCTATTTGGAAATGTATCCTTTGATTTTTGGCTGCTAGGGGGATGTAAGGTACCTATAGTGGAGAATGTAATGTTATAAGCTGCAACAGGGAAAGAATATTACAGCCCAAATGAAAACACAGTAGTAACTGAGAGCTAGAAATGCCTTCTGAGTGACTTTTTTTTTACTAAGAAGGTAACATTTGCTGTTGACTTGCTGTTTTGGATAGACAAAAATAGCCATACTTTCCCAGACAGGATATTTAGTAGCAGAACCTCAATAAAGATGCTGTTAAATTAGGGGAGGTCTCATATTATTTTGTGGAGTGTAAGAAGATAAGTTCTGGCCAGCCTCTCCCATGGTGGTGCTGGAAAACCTGTAGGCCCCATCTCTGTGCTGCTCCAGGAGCGTAGCATGGCACATCCTATCTAACCAGGAGTGGGCATACACGGTCAATAGGTTGCATTTAGACTGTGTCTTCCGCTTGTTTTAAACAAAAGTCTGCACAACAACAAATTGCTTCCAGAGGTGGAGCATCTTAAGAGCTATAGGGCAATGGTAATATGTACATTTGTGTGTGTGTGTGTGTGTGTGAATTTCACAGAATCACTAGGTTGGAGGAGACCTCCAAGATCATCAAGTCCAACCCAACCCTAACCTCAACTAAACCATGGCACCAAGTGCCACATCCAGTCTTTCTTTAATCACATTCAGGGATGGTGAATCCACCACTTCCCCAGGTAGACCATTCCAATACTTTATTACCCTTTCTGTAAAAAACTTCTTTCCTAATATCCAGCCTATATTTTCCTTGGAGCAGCTTTTAGACTGTATCCTCTCATTCTGTCAGTTGCTGCCTGAAGAAAGAGACCAACCCCCACCTGTCTACAGCCACGTTTCAGGGAGCTGTAGAGAGTGAGAAGGTCACCTCTGAATCTCCTTTTCTCCAGGCTAAAAAACCCCAGATCCCTCAGCTGTTTCCTCGCAGGGTTTGTGTTCCAAGCCCCTCACCAGCCTCATTGCCTTCTCTAAACATACTCAAGCGTCTCAATGTCCTTCCTGAACTGGGGGGCCCAGAACTGGACACAGCACTTGAGGTGCACTCGAGGAACCTCACCAATGCCAAGTACAATTTGCACAGTTTGCTTCTTGTCTGTCCAGGGTAAAGGTTATTAACAGCTCTAGACAGGGAGCAGTTTCTGCTCCCTATTCAGCGTGTCTGTTCATGTCTGCCTTACTCTGTCAGTGACTATTTGCTTCTGTTGCCCACCAGAAGCAGACCTGGGATGGAGTTATGCAACCAGATATTTACTATTGCAAGTCATGAGACAGACCTTCTGTTTAGTTTTCTCTTGCCACATTTCTTCAGCTCCATTCATGTGCAAGCAAGTGGTGTGTCTGCAAACAGTGTGGTTGCCATCCCCAGTGCCTTCTGTAAACCTCTGCCTCTGTGCCACAGCTCTGCCCCTGTGCCACACAGTACCACATTGGCTGCCACTTCCTTGGCTGTCTTACTGCAGCAGGCCTGACAACAGCCTTCTTCCACCCCAAGGCAGACTGGGAGCACAGCAGAACACCAATGTTCCAGCCACAGATCCATGGCTCTGGCTGTTGGCACTGGTGTGCCTGGCCAGGGTTTCCCTCTTACCCTGCCTGCATTGCTTAGGGATACAGGAAGCTTTGAGGGCCAGGATCTTCTTCTCCGGCACCTACTGAGTTGGTCCACTGCTGAGAACTCTCACAAGGAATGTCATAAACAACCAGGGATACAGGCACAGCATTAAAAGGAAAAGCATCCTATCCTGGCATCTGAACCTTCTCTGGTAGCTCTCAGGGACTCCTTGGTGTAAGAGAAGTCTATTCCATGACAGAGTACCAGTGGGACAGATCCTAGTTCCATTTCCTCCCTTTGTTTTTTACTCTCAGAAGAATTCACTGAATTAGCTCAAATTCAGGGTATTTTTCTCAAGCATTTTACAGGGAATTAGTAATACTCGTAGGCTATATTCCAAGAGAAAGACCTTACAATTATCTACAAATTCTTGGCCTGAATCCATGCTTGTAAATAAATCACAGATGAAGAAGTGAGTCTCCTTAAAAAAGTGCTCCCAGGGTGTTGCAATGATAATGATTGTTATCATAAGGAAAGCAGTTACTGACAGATGAAGCTGTCTGGAAAGGCTGGGGAAGAGGTTAATCGAGATGGTTAACCCTGGTCTAACTCTGTAAAGCACAAAGTGATATAATTAAATACAGAGTTTCCACAAACACCAGTGCTGTGCTCTACAAGTTGTGATGTCTCTAGAAATACATGATAGAACTTTGCTAATGTCACATGGGAAACAATGCAGTGAAATTTAGACCAGAAATCATTAGATTATAGGCTTCGATGGCAGATGTATAGTAGAAAACAAAATATTTAGTTCAGTCTGGTTTTAAAATAAGTTTATTTGGGGTCTGTAATTCTTTGGTTTCAAGGGTATCTAATGTAATCAAGATAATGAATGTGTGCATCTTTCTGATGAAAAGAGTGACGAAAAGAGTGAATATGGCTTCCCAGACACACCTGTCTGTCTAGCTGTGGGCAAACTTTCATGTGTATCAGGCTTCAGCTGTTGGGGTTTCTGTAATTATTTACTTTTTCACAATAAGTTGAAATTAATTAATTCAAATTTTCATTTACTCTTCTGTGCTGTAATAGACCAAGTCATACTGAAATAAAATGAACTTTTGAGGCCAGCTGTCATGGTCTGTTAGGGTATTTCAGATTTACAGGACAATGTACTCTGTAAATTCAGTTTTATTTTACAAACTTATTGAGAAAGAAAGGAAGAAACACAACAAACAAGGGCCCAATTGCCTTTGCATAGACCAGTCTGCCATGTGAATTCACTAATTCATCACATAAATTATGAAATTTCTTTTTAATTCATAACTTGTAATTGACAACTTGTAACTCAACTCATGCACCACTGTGCAGAACATTTGCCTAACTGGTGGGGAGATGCTCGTCCTTCCTACCCTGTCACTGCACAGGTATCCCTGGTATCACACCAGGAAGCACAACAGCCCTAGTGCAACTGCTCTTGTATCAGCTTCCAAACGTTTTTGCTTAAACAGACATTTTTTTACCTTCCAGCATGGAAGTTTTATCTGTGCCATTTCCATGACTTAGCAGATTCTGAGGAAACTGCCAGACAATCACCATGCAAAGACAGTGGCTGCAGGAGACAGCAATCTGCAGGTGATAATGCCTGGGTAATGGCCCTTTATCTCTTCCTGTCCTTCCATCCTGCCTATTTGACATTCTTCCTTTGAACGAGGGACACAGCTCCCAATATACATGAGGTATGAGCTGTTAGCCAAAAAAACTGACCTAATCACCCTCTTTCAAATACCTGAAAGGAAATTCTAGTGATATAGGGCTTGGCCTTTTCTCCCAGGTAGTAAGTGAAAAGAGGAAAAGGCCTTAAGTTGCACCAGGGGAGGTTTAGATTGGATATTAGGAAAAAAATTCTTCACCCAAAGGGTTGTCAAGCACTGGGAAGGCTGCCTAGGAAAGTGGGGAATAACCACCCTTGGAGGTATTTAATAGATGTGTAAACCTGGCACTTAGGGTTATGGTTTAGTAGTGGACTTGGCAGTTGAGGCTTAAGGATTGGACTTGGTGGTCTGAGATCTCTTTCAACCTAAATGATTCTAAGAGTCTATTAAACTTTGCCAGGAACTGTCAGGTTTGTGAGTCTCCAAACTCTCAAAAAACCATCAACTGGATTTCACACAGTTTTGGAATCAAAGAGGATAATTCCCTGTCTTCCAGCCAGACCACAGTTCTGTCAAGGACAATGAGAGCCACCATTTTGCAATACCTGGTCAGACAAAAGTCCATTTTGAAGTCATTGTTGCTGCAGCCACATCCAGGACTGGAAAAAAAAGAGCTCTGGCTTTTTCACTTCAGGTTTGAATATCTGGAGTAGTTTGGGGGATTTGTATGCATTTATTGTAAACAGAAGCTAGTTCATGGCTATGATGTGTTGATTTACTGCTCTAAAGCTGTTCCTGTATTATTTTATCACATTACAGATTAATTGCTGCTAAATTTGTGTAGACTTACTATTTGATCAGCTGTCACCTAATGTTTACACTTTATTGACCATTTCGTAAGATTGGACTTTCTCCTGAATGTGCTGCCACAAACCTCTCATGCTCGGTTCTAAAATATCACATCCTAATGACCTTGAGGAAGGACATGACAATGATCACAAAAAGATCACAAAACCGTTGAATGGTTTATGTTGGGAAAGACTTTTAAGATTATCAAGTCCAACCATAAACCTAACACTGCCAAATCCACCACTAAACCAGGCTACCATGCTCTTGAAAGACGTGATGATGAACTCCATGGGAGTGTTTGCATTGCGTAGCTTCAGTCTCCTCTGGCTGCCAGTGGTGAGGGCACAAGGAGCACTTTGCCCTTCAGAATTTTGCCACAGGATTTTCTGCTGCTCTTTTCCACCCTCTCTGCCAGCATAGTTATTTGTGCAATGAACCAGATGAGGGACTTGATTGGGCTGGAAAATATTTAAGGAGTGTTGAGCCTAATGGATAACTGTTGCCTCAGACTGTTAGACTAAAGCTACAGCTGTGCTGTGTAATGTCTTTGGCCATGATTATCATTCTCACTGACATCCCCTTCCACTGCTGAAGTGAAGCAGAGGAACCAAACTAGTCTTTTGTTATTTACTTTACTGTTATTTTCTATTTGCTTATGATGACGTGGACCTGTTTTGCAATAAAAGACTTGCTTTTCAATATAGAAAGTGTTATAGGTACATATTATATTATTGACTTTTTGCAAATATTAAAATGATTGCTGTATGTATAATGTTGGAAAACCTTGCTGTATGAATATAGTTTCTTTTATTTCTATTTTATGTATATACACTATATATATAGTGTATATATACTATGTATATATACACTATATATATTATATTCTATATATACTATATATTTTATTTCTGTTATATATACTTTCTATTAACAAAGTTTAGAAATGATGGTGTGATGAATGTATATATATATCTAGGCTATGGCATAATATTAAAATAGAAACTATGTGATGTAAAAATGCTTTTTGTAGCTAACTCAGAGAATGGTAAAGTTAATCAGGAAATTATTCACATTACCCTATCTGGATGAAGATAACAGCAACAGACACCAGAACTCCAAAGGAAGAATTTCTAGCCCCTCCTTTATCAGGGAGTTGGGGACAGAGTGGAGGAGAAATGGAATGGGGACAGGTTGGGGGTTGAAACAAAGCAAAAGAATGTTTGAATAACACATGAAGATCTATTAATATGCAATATGCTGGTGCTTTTAAAGAAGTGTTCTGAAACAGTAAAGGGTGCTCTTGGCTGAATGCCAGGCACCTGGTCGTTTAACTATTTTGCTTTTCTGTCTCCTAATTGTCTCTCTTTTTTTATTTTATTAAGTTTCTTAAATTTTACCAAGAAAGTGAACCTCGTTTTTCACAGAAAATAACCTAATTCTCTGGGAATGTTGATTGTGACCAAGTATTATATTTGCAGCTAGCCACGTGCTGAAGCAGTTTATTTTGCCTGGCAATAATCAGCTTGCTGTGTTTGATTGTAGCCTGTTCTGCAGTAATTTAATGGAGCCCAAACTAAAATTTCACCTGTAAAGAGGGCAGAGTATGGTATACAGGAAAATACAACTACAGGATGTAGTACTGAATTATTAAAAAATTTGAATATCGACCTAATGCCGATATCCATCTATGACGGACAAAAGACTCTCTAACAGTTTAGAGTTAGAAAGTGTATGTTTAATTACGACGCCGGGCAGCGTGCGGGATAGCTCCCAAACACACACAGGCACCCACGGAAGATTACAGGGTCTTTTTATGTACAGAAGTATTGAATACCCAAAACACAAATGTTTATTCATAACTTTGGTACATCCCATTCCCCGCTTCGTATGGTAATTAGCCAAAAGCTATTAAGCATGCGTGGTTTGTTCTCTGAAATAGGTCGGTGGTCTTTTTATGGGGCAGGGTCTTTAAAATGATGAAGTAAGTGAGTCTTCTTCGCTTTGACTTTTTAACCTTTTAGTGTTATGTGACAACTGAATCCTGTTTTCCAGGAGCATTTGATTTATGATTTCATTGTGATTCTTGAAGTCTATTGATTAGTCAGAATACACAAACATAAGTTGACAGGCCTCATGATTTATCAGTTCCTTAGATCCGACTTCTGCTTATCACAAGGGAAGTCTGTCTGTCTTACCTCAGCAATATATGGTTTCAGCTAAAAACTTTAATTCTTTAAAATTAATGTCTCAGTACTTATTCACATTTAAGCAGTTTTCAGCTCTGATGTCATTTCAGCCTGTAACCCAGGCTGTTATTTGCAGTGCTGTGTGGAAATGAAATAGTTTGAATCTCTTTTCAATGACTACCTCTGTCACAATGATCCTATATGGATCAATTTTTTGTTAAAAGTGCTTTGAAAATTAAAATGCTACTTAAGCTGATGTCACAACTTTCTTATTACACATAAGAAATTCTCACCATGTGAATTATATTTATTAACACTTTTTAGTGGTACAGTTACCTTCAAAATATTTTAGTACTCGACCATAAATGATGAATGGGTGACTACCACAATCTTGTAAAACATTTAAAGGCGTGTCTATAGTTAAATGCAACAGGAGTTTGCCAAGTCATTAACAGGCAAGGCAGGAGCAACTGTTTGTAAAGATTCTGCAGGGTTTGGTATTTAGAATCCACTCCCCAGCCTATGAAGTTTAGCTGGTGCCTCTGTGGATTGATGACCTAAAACTTTACAGTCATCTGGGAGTTGAGATGGATGTCATCTTTCTGCAGAAGTAGAGGCAACTGACACAGCTTATCAGTGATTACACAGAACAAATGAAGTGCCAAGGAGTGATGCTGGATGGGTGAGATCATCTTTTGAAATCTCCGTGGCATTCTTTGTGCAATGCTCAGACACTGGCTTGCAGCTGTGTCCCTGCACAAGAGCCAGAGACATATGCCCACGTATATCCAAATCGTTTCACCACGTGCTGATTCTTCTCCAGCATCTGACCTGGGGCTCAGATCAAACCCGAGGTCTGCAAGGAAATCGCACCTGCGAGCATGTGCTGCTGCTTAGCTAGCGCAGCTGATTTGCACATTGAGGCTTCACTTGGTGGGAGGGGAGCCATGGAGAGGCATCCAGCATCTAGAACTGTTCTACAAATCTTAACTAATGGAGCAACACTTGACAAGAGGCAACATTAGAAGGAAAAGTAATTTTATTTTGTCCAAACCAGGTATTACTCAGGCACAGGCATTCTTCTTGTAGTTTTACTCATTCTTTCCTATTGGGAAGCTTGAAGGTGTATTTGCACGTGGTCTGTCCAAAAATATTTGTGGCCACAAAGAATTAGGGAAGCTAGCTGTTTGGTTCTCATCATGTGTCTTCTGGGTTGTTCTTAATGGCGGCCACATAGTTAGTTGGCTTCTGAATGTGTCTTTTACACCTTTCAAAAGTTGCCACTGACTGTGAATCGTTTGTCTCTCCTTTTGTCCCACCTCTGTGAGTCATTACGTAAAACTGCTGATTAACTCATTGTTCTTTTGTCTCTTTCTGGGTGTAGGCTGTTGTATTTAGGTTGTCCTTTGTTTTTCCTCAATATAGATGTTTCTATAAATAGAAACTGCAGATAGTTGTGAAACTTCATAATCTACTAATTTAGATGCCATTAACATGTGCTTTTCTTTCATCCCTTTTTCTTCCACTTCTTCCTGTTCTCCCACATCCACACATTTCTACTTTTGCTCTACCCATAACAAGGCTGATTTCTACTAAAGCTCATCACAGAGTTGTTTGCAGCTCTTCTGCTAAACTTGGGATCTAATGGGTCTGGGAAGGCAGAGGATTGAGAAAAGTGCTTGATGTTACTTTCTATTGGAAAAATTACCTGCTGGTTAGGACAGCAACTCAGGCTTGCTTCAATCTCACAGGGAGCAATGCAAATATCAGTTTCTAAAATTAAAGGTAGCTCATGTGAACGTGCAGGATCATGATAAAAGGAGATCAGTATACCTGTGCTCTGACTCTGGTTACACACTTGTCTTCTCTCCTTCAAACTGTGGGATGGAAAAAGGAAATGGTGAACAGTCATTTCTTCTAGAGGAGACCCACATAGGAATCTACCACAGACGAATGTGGGCTTTCCTCAAAGAAAAAAAAATCAGACTTTTGTCATCTCACGCTATTCTAAAACATAAAAATAAGAAAAATGACCTGATCTTATAAGGAGGTTAGAGGTATTAATGTTTGTGAAGCACTAAGTAGTATAGCAATCAATTACATGTATGATCCTATGAGAATGTTACTAATTGTGAATTCAGGCCAGAGTTTGAATAGGATATAGTAAATGAGGCATGAGGCCATGCACTTAGCAATGAGGCTAATGAATCATTGCTCATTAAATGTATGCCATCCATGTACACAGAAAGCCTAAAGGTGCTATGTAAAAAGGTACATGTTATCCTGTAATTAAAGATTTCACAGTGCATATCAGAGTTACAAATTTAATTTGTCTGGGAAACGTTAAACCAGGCATTTCCTATCCTTGGAAACACAACTTTGCAACCCTTACACTTTTTGAATAGAGGCTTTTTATGGAATTCAGTAAAAATTGTTTAAATATATTGTGTTTCCATTGCTTGTTTTGCCACAGTTGGCACTGAGCTCCTTCTCCCATGCTGCCTTCGCCATCTGGAACAGATGATAAATGGCTTTCTGAGTTGCCTTAAATCCCATCACCAAATCCTATATTGTGGGCCTATAATTCCTGTCCCTCTTTCTCACAAGAGAACTCAGTCCCATTTCTTGACCAAACTTGGCTCCATTAAACTTAGAGCTCTGTCAGGTCCTGCCTTTTTTTCTCTACTGTGTTTTTATACCACAGAGACATGCATCTATAAGATGTCAATCCATCTGCCTACATTTATTAATAACAAATGAGACCATCAGTGATTTAGTATTCTGAAGTTTTCCACATCAGATTAATTAGTTCAGAGAAGTGTTTAGTTCAGTCTAAATTAGGTTTTAATGAAATAGCAGAAAAGTGACTATGTATGGAAACTCAGATTGACTGTTCTCTTTCTAAAGAAATCTGAATTCCAGTACCCTGTTGAAGATAAAGGTAAATGAAAAGCAGAGCATCAGATTGCATCCAGAATTGGATATCATCCAATATGTTTCAGTTTGGTATCGTAGCTATATTATAAATACAGTCAACAGGAAATAAATATCCAACAGTAAAATGGATATTAATCAAGTTCAGTACTGACACCTAACTTTCCCCCATGCTCAGCTTATACCATTTCCTTATGTTTAGGTGGAGCTTGAGTGACTCTAATCATTTCTACCTTTGTTACTGATTGGTGTGAAATTCTCTTGCTTTGCTTTTAAAGACACAGTCAAAAATATAGAGCACATGCCCAGTGAGGGGTGGAAGTGTGTGTTAATACTACAATTATATCATGAACCAAGTTCATCCAAGGAGACTGGATGAGACTCTATTTCATCATAGATCTTTTTTTTCTGCAAAGATTTCGACAGTGCCTGGCCACAGTTTCTCCACACTGCTCCACCCTCCATTCCATCCCATCCCCCTTAGCAGGTGCTTACATCTCCTGCAGATCTTGTGTATGGGGAATCACTGTGGAATAGGTCTCTGAATATTCCATCCAGGGAGCAGCCACTGTATTTTACCCTTTAATTTCCGTACTCTTCTGTTAGGATGTGAATACGACTCCTCAGTTTCCTCCAATTGTACCCCCAGTACTCTGCCTTTGGGGTCCCCAGTCATCTTTCCACAACTGTAGCACAATGATCTCTCTGATCAGCACATAGATAATGGCTTCCTGACATAGGGCAGAAATAACAAGTAGTGCAGGGGATGTTTTGTTGTGGGCATCCGCAGAAAGTGGAGATGGCACTTGGTGTCCTTTGATCTTTTTTTCCTAGTATGTTTTTTACTCTAACTGTTCTAGTGCTCTGTTCCTTTACATCATTTATCCACCATTACTTTATAAGATATATTAGGTTATTTTGTTTTCCACTAAATTTAAAATATCAGGCATATTCATTCTTCTCGTCACCTTGAATTTGTCAAATTGCCACCAATGTGATTTCTCTCTGCTTTGGATGAAGCTGATACAGTGATGCTATTATCTCCACCCTTTTCAGCCTCCACGGCTGGGCATAGATAACAGATCAAATGGTCACATCCTGTGAGTTTTCCTGGGACTGCAGAACCAGTGATTGTCCAGACACTAAAAAGTCTCCTAAATGTGAGATTCTCAGCCTAAAAGAACCCCTTCATTCATGAATTCAAAATTCTTTTGTATGGTATTCACTGTGTTCTGTGTTCTTTTAAAAAGAAAATAACATTAGGACAGCATACAGCTGAAATTGAAAGAAAAGAAACCAACCCTTCCCTGCTGACAAGCTAATTTTCAGTGCTTTAAGAATTACAGAGTGAAGTAAAATTATTTTATTGCCTTCTTTCATCATTATGTCACAGTACTAATTATGCTCCTGGTGTTCTTAAGTTTATAATTCTATTTCCTGCCATTGAGTTCCTATTTCTTCATTAAATTAATTCTTTAAACACATGCTTTATGCTGCTAGTGAGGCCCTGGTAGCAGACTATCATCTTACAATGACACCAGTGGGTAAGTTTTCATCCACTGCAAAGACAGAAATGATGGAACAATGACTGTATAGAATAGAAACCATAGAAAAATGATTAATATTTTTCAGAATGATCAGCATATGCTGCCACAGAGTGAATATGAAATCATCACATTTTAATATGGAAAACTGATGAAGTCTAGAGCATAAATAATAAAAGTTATGCAAACATATCTTTGCATGCATATGAGAGACGGAGTATGGAAGGCACTATACATCCAAAAGACACCTTGCTGCAATCACTGCTTTGCATAGGCTTCAGTAAGAGTGACCTTTCATTTCAGATACTATTCCCAGCTGACTTCAGAAAGATCTAAGGAATTTCAGTCAAGAAATGAGCACCTCTCTGATAAAGATGGACCCACTGCCACAGCTCTGATAAACTCAGGGTTTAACATGGAACAAAGGGTCACTGCTGTCTGGTTTGGGAAGTGTTAGCAAACTGCTTGGCAGCATAGGCAAGCTTAATAATGACAGCCAGCTTCAAGGTGCCTCCCAATCACTGCTAGAAAGAGATGCATGAAATATGACTCTGTTCTTGTTAAGAGTATAGTAAAGTCATTGCCAGAGAATACATAATTGAAGGATTAACCACCAAGGAGAAACAATCCCTCATGGGAACCATGCTTGTGCTACTAAAGGGAGTGCCTTATGGCAATTTAGTCCAATGGCCAACAGCAATAAGACCTCAAAAACATTTTAATGAAGTCCTTAAAGTAGTGTTGTACCTTTTCCCATGGCTTCTAGAGGCCTTTTGGCAGCTGGGGATTTCTGCACAGAAGCCACCCCTGTGGCACCCCTACAACTGGAGCTGCCAAAGGTGATGGCACAGGGTTTGTCACTGCTGGCTGTAAAACATCTGGGGTTGTGCTGGAGAAGTCCTTGGTCAGGGAGGAGAGGTGAGGTACTGCAGCTCCTTTGCTCTATTTGAGCAAAGAGAGGCAAGCCAGGGACCAGGGCTATGGGTTAACAAATGCTGAGCCCACAGGAAATACCAGCATTAAGACTAAGGCTCTGCTATTGAGGAACACATTTATACCTAAATGAGGCCTCCAAACACAGGATGCCTGTCATCAGTGCATTCGCCTGGCAAAATTTAGTGGTGCAGGTTCCAACCATGTTTTCAGCAACTGTCACGGGCTTGTTTGCAGACACTGTCAGGCATCACTTTGGGGTGTCTATTTCCATGTCCTTTTTTTTCTCTCCAGTCACGGATTACAGGTGCAACCCCTGACAGAGCCATCAGAAATTCCACCCAGTGATATTTGGGAACAGAAACTTAGCCTGATCACTTGAAGCCAATGTAGCCTTTTCTCAAGATCTTTCAGCTATAATCAGGAAGATGCTTTTGGTTTTAATAAGTTGATGGTAGACAGTTTTATTTTTAAGGAAAAAGCTTTTTTTCTTTTCTTTTTTTTTCTTTTTTTTTTTTTCCTTTTTTTCCCCCCTCTTAGTAATTACAAAATTTCTGGTATTGGCTAGAACAGTACATAAGTGAGGCAGATCATGGCAAGATTTTATTTCAAGAGCCTTGTCTTTCCTGTCCTATTATTCTACTTAAGTGTTCAACCTTTTCTGCGTGAAGACCACTAAGTTAGACAAATCATCATAGTGATTTTTGTCGTACAAGCAAGTGCTTAAGGCGAATTTAGATCATCAGAATAATTTCCCATTTTTCCTACATTTAAAGATATTTTGTATCTTATTTTCTGTCCTGTTGCTAATTATCTTAAAAGGGGGTTTGTAATAGAAAAGGATTTTTGTCACTGAACCAGTCATTTTTCTGGCACACTGCACTGCTAGTAATGTGATTGCTTAAATAAAAATCGGTGCAGCTTTAACATCATAATATATTCACTCATTTCTTTGCCTTTCATTCTAATAATGTAAGACATAATGAACTCTTGGTAGATACAGTAATATCCCATAAGTATTTCTACAGGATTTATGTTGTCATTTAATATTATTTCAAAGGACAAAACATAATTCTTGCCGTTTTGCTCAGCTACTCATTTTGTGATTTTTTTGTTCTCCCACTATCACTGAAAAGAAATGATCAAATTAACCATTTTAACAAGCATTTGCTAGTTGTGCCTACATACCATTCATTTAAATGACTTGTGAAATCAATCAAATAATGGGGCCTAGTCTTCTTTCCCTGAATAATGACTTCAAGGAAGATCCACCTCCCTCTCCGGGAAAGAATGGATAGCTGGGAATGCTCAGGGGAATAAAAGGATTTAAAGCACCGCACATAAAAGGCTCAGTAGAGGAGTCTTTGAAAATAAATGCAGGCTTCAACAAAGGATGAGAAAGAAAAGGGTACAGAGGGAGCGGCTTGATGTAGATATGGACAGCGCATACAGAAGAGGCTGCTGAGGAGATGCATAATACCCCAAGAGAATGAGCTATAGGTGCTGGGCTGTAGGCCGAGGAAAACGCATTTTGATGAGGGGCACAGGATGTGCAGAGGCTGGCTGTGGCTGATGGGGTAACGAAGAGACCTCAAAAGGAAGCTAGTCTGGAAAATTAAACTAATTATCTCAAAACAAAGTGTTTCCATGTCCACTAGTATGCAATGAGCCGTTCTTCACAACCAAAAAATTATGAAGGTGGCAAAAAGAGATGAGGTCCATTTAATATTTTAAAAATTATAACAACTCTTTTTCCTATATCCCATGTTTAGGATCAATTGAAAATAAAAGGTGCCCAATTTCTCATCAGTCCGGAGTGGTGAAAAGAACCACAACATTGCCTCACAGTTACACAACTTCTGTCTGAATTTTTTGCATTTGTAGCAAAGTCCCATTAGAGGATTCTCTTAGAGCAGGATTGAAGTAGGCTGTAGCATTTCTGGTGAGTGTTTACATACACTTCTCCAGAAAACAAGCAAACATCGAAATGATTAAAGATGGTGAGTAACCTTCTTAGATTAGCATCCTTAGAGTTCAAAAGGTTTTTTAAAAATTTAAGGTATTTTCTCAGTTTTTGTTGTTTCAGTAAGTTGTTGGGGGGTCAAACACATAATTAAAAAGGAATGCACACATGATTAACATTTTTAATTGTGTCAGAGCTAACAACTTCATGGGGAAATGCTAGATCATCATCATTACCTGACAAAATTCCAATAATATATATTCAGCCACCCCCAATTATTGAAGTAACAGTTGAGTCACGAGATTTACTCATGGATATTTGGCATTACTCTCCTCTGAGACTACCTATTGGACCAGACTAGTCATGGGTCTGACCAAGTATTGTATTGTCTGTTTTTCTAGGAGTGTTTGCAATGCTTTGTGAAGATCATGTTTGAGCAGTTGAATAATGTTGGTCTGGAAGAGCCTAAAAATGCCACTGTCCTTCCATAATACTTTGCTGAGACTCAGATGCTGCAGTGTTTTCTGAATGATACAAATTCAAAAATAAATATAACAATTGGGACCATGCTGATGTGACAGGATAACCAGAGGTGGGTGCAGGATTTTTGGATGCTGAAGAGCATCATCAAGACCCTCTTCTGTAAGCTGATGCCATACTTTCACCATCCTCACATGAGACTTCAGAACCCAGAGCCATGTGCAGGTAAATGACTGCCATCCATTAGTCTTGCAGCCTCTGACCATTACTTCTTGGTCACTAATTCCTTTGAGGTGAGCAGGTACACCACAGGTCAAGAGGGTATGGAGATTTTGTCCTCGGCAGTGCTGTGGGTGACACCTGAGAAGCTCTTCAAGGCTTTGATCTCCAAGGCTTCTGAGAGAAGCCTTGATAAGATTGTTATCTTATTCTTCTCCTTCCAGCCTGCTGCAGCTACAGACATAAGGCTTTGCTCAACCTCTGAGCAGTCAACCCACTTGGTTATCGTGCCCCTTGAAAAACTCCTCTTTCCATCATGGTATGGGTTTGTTGGAAATGTAATTTCTTTGGAGCTGCAGACTGCAATTACCTGAGTGTTTTCACAGGTGTTAAGAGGGTACTTCCAGTGTGGTAGAGGAGACTGAAGTGTGGGAAAAAGAAAGATATTACAAAAAAGATGGCTTTGGCAGAAAAGGCAGGAAAAATGAGAAAGGAAAGGCTTTGGATCTAAAATTCAGATAACTGAGGATAAAGCAGGAGGGATAGACACTGCTAAATTGATTGAGCAAGGGCAGTTGGCAGAAAATAGGAAGATATTTCTATTCAGGTACTGTTATTCATGCAGTACCTGACTGTGCAGCCTCCTTCAGGCTTTGAGGAAACTCTTCAGGGTCTGACAGCTTTGGGGAATTCCTGCACCCTAACTACATACTGGAGGTTCTTGTTATGGAAAGTCCACAGGAGGATTTTTGACCACCTACTCTATTGAGTGTTGGAATGCTGTAGAGTTCTGGTTTCATGCAACAGGAATCTGCTTTGTGCACATCAACATCATTTTGAAAAACCAGTCAATATGTGACAAACGGGTACAGTCTGGCTATTTGCTTCAAAACTACCCTATTGCTATGAAGTACTAAAGTTAACAGAATGACTGTGCCTTATAAGTGCATGAATATATCTCTTCATGACCATGATCAAGAATTTTTTTTTCCTTAAGGGTTCCATTGAAAGGTGTATGAGTAAAAAGAAATAATACGATTACTGCTTACTGTTTCTGGCTTTCTGCAAAATGGAAAAAACTAAAAAGAACATTTTGTTAACAGGACATCTTTGCAATAATACAAAAAACTGCATTCCTACTTTGCTTTTCTGCCATGTTGTAAATTTTTCAACCCCAAATAAGTTTGTGTAGTAGATGACAAATGTACTGATTTTGTAAGTATAAATCTCTGAGAAATGTCATATGCTTCTTTTTTTTTGTTTTAAGACCAAATTAATTGAAAGATCTGCAGCCCTGAGGAAGGAAGGAAATAGTAATAATCTGTGAAACTTGCTTTCTGTATTCATAGCATAATGGTGAATTATTTGCATATCCTTTGTCTAAAAGTTAACTTTTGTTGATTTCCTAAACCCTAAAGAATAGTCTGAACCCTCCTCTTTGCCGTGTCTGAAGCTCTGCAGAACTGACATTGATAGGCCATATCATCGTGAAAATAAGCCCTTTCTTAGCTTTCATGTGAGTAATTTTCTTTCATGTACTAGTATTGCTAAGTTTAGCTTGTGGTGGGGTATCTCAGACTGTGGCCAGATGAGCAGTTAGGGCTGGAAACAGACTTCCTGCCCTTGCTCTGTACCTGTGTCCTGTGCACCAGCTGTGATGTGGAATCTGGGGAGCTGGTTGAGATGAGGGTCAGGGGTTTTCACGAGCAGTGGAGATCCATTCTTGTGCCTCTCTAGCTCCCAGACTAGCTTGAATCTCAGCACCCCTTAGCACAGGCAGTTCATTTTGTTTCTGTTGGGACCCTGTCCAAACTATGCCCTTTGTTAAAGAAATTTCATCTTCGTGAAGGCTTCAGACGTCTTCTAGAGTAGATCTCCTTTTACTTACCATGCATCCTACTACTGCTCCTGCAGTAAAACTAGCAGGGCAGACTTAGGTTAGTTTAATATGTGATGCAGCTTTCAGAAAACCCCAGAATGTAGCAATGTCATCCTCCGTTGGTAATAATCATGAGGCCAGTATTAAATGCAGGGTTTGGCTTGCACGTTGATGATTGCACCTGTTTGTTACCTCATTTGTGAAAAGCAGAGATCTGAAAGCTGAATTAACACCTTTTTCTTCTCAGTGCAGAACCATTCTCTGTATTTGATCCCTCGCCTAGCCTATCTTATCAAAAAGCTCATAAAAATGGCACCAGCCGAGAGAGTTCACTTTTAATGAATATTTTTGATGCAGTATTTCACTATGTTTTTAAGGGTGAATCTACAGCTGATCACACATTTTTTTCCTAGTGAAGATAGGCTGCAAAGTCATATCTGGCAGAAGGGGTTTTTCTGTAACTTCTTCATTTTGTGGATGGTGCTTCTCTGCACCTTTTTCTGAGAACCAGGAGCTGAGCAAGACTAAACAATAAATGCAACTGTAGCAGAGATCTGGACTGCAGAGAAATACCCTCACACTAAGAAACCCATAGAAGCTGTTGCAGCAAGATGAGATATGGTTTGCAGAAGCTCTGAACCTCAGTTGTGTTTATCCCACAAGCTGTCACCAGTGTGGCCACACTGTAAAGAAGCACAATCCCTAAGATGGACTGCTAGAGAACTTTACTGTAACTTCACTGCAACATCAAAACTTCAAAAAATACGTGTACAGATATTCCTGTGTCTCTGTCACTTCACTACTTTATTGAACTAAAGTTGTGGCCCTTCAGCTTCTCTAAGCAGATGGGATCTAAGAGCAATTCTACCTAAGAAAGGGCTATAGATGGACGATTTTCAAACTAGAGTGTGTGAGGTGGGGAGTGGCAGAAAGAAGCTCCTTTTTTGGTACAGTTTGTCACTTCTCTCGCTCTGTGAGTTAATGCCTTTCTTTGTTCATGCTTCACAGATTCTCTCTCCCACTAGGCTCAAATTCTGCCTCTCAGCAGCCAAGGGGTATGGGGAATAAATCCTGAGTGCAGACAAGGAGTGCTTAAGATCAGGAATCTCAGTCTGCAGGATGAACCGAGAGGCTGGATACTCTGGCTGAAGTCTGCCAAGGCTCAGATGAGCACAGCAGCATGCCAGATCCTCCCTGGATTTGAGCACATGAGCCTGGTAAGTGTCCAGTAAGGGGGCCCAAACTGCAGTGCTGCTTTTGTGGTAGACTATCGCTATCACAGTGGCTTTACTGTAGAACTCGTCTCAAAACCAAACCAGTTTCCCAAGCTAATACAGAACAAGGCCTTGAAGACAAATAATGATGTATTTGTATAGTGCATTTCTTTTTACCAGCAAACAGGAAAAAAATCACATTGATTCCAGATTACAATGTTAGAGATGCATGAAGAACATCTGTCATTATGACAGAATCATAAATCATCATGCCGAAACCCTGACATGCCTTTTTTCATTGGCAAAGTAATTTTTTAAAATGGGATATAATTAAGTTGCTTAGAGCCACATATTATCTATTTTAAACCTATTATTTTTCTCATGTGAAAACTGTCAGGTGAAACACACTGGTTTGGTTTTGGTTTTAAATGAAGCTAATAAAAAAACCTGACCACTGCTCATCACAGCAATGCAGGGTGCTAGGAACTGTCCTATGTGAAGAAATTATAAGGAAAATACACCTGTGAGTAAGTGAAACCATACTGTAGGTGCACCAGCAAACCATCCTTACATAGAAGACAGATAAGTAGTAAGAGGCCAGTATATCTGCATCAGGAATTCTCCAGTGACTTGAAGATCAGAAAGGAAATCCTACAAAGAGTGAAATCAAGGGCATATTGTAGAAGCAGTGGCCTGCTGGGGCAACTCTGACTTGATTAACAGCTCTTCTCCCATGGGAAAGCACATACCAAAGGAAAAGTCCAGCCATAAATACCTGTGCTTTGACGTACAGCCCAGAAAACTGGGCTGTGTATGTGTGTGGGATGAATGATAAGAGCTAGAAACATCGGCTCTACTTTTCTTGGTTTTGTGTGGTTACTTTCTCTCTCCTACTGGCTGGCTGTGTAATTGATCCTAAAACTTGTACACAGAAGAAACATGTAAATACCCAGGTGTGTTTTATAAAGACAGTCCTGCTTGATGACAAAGTGGTGGTCTGTTACCCTCAATCTCAAAGCATATAAGTGAGATGGGTAATAAAGCAGTGGCATAAACATCTAGGGATAAAACTAAAAAGAATCAGTCACAAAATAAGTTATAACTTTCCTGGAGCATAAAATGGAAGAAAGAGATATTCCATAAATACCAAGAAGTTAGAGGAAGAGAAAGGCAGAGGCACAAATAACAGATACCCAGAGCTGAGGGAAATGTTTTATTAATTTTGCTACTTTCTTCACAGGCACATAAACATTAATGACAGGTAATGATAATGCTATTTTTTTTAAAGAATGACATATGCCAGAGTAGGGAGAAAAACAAGTAAAGGAGTGTTTGAATAAGTCAGACATACACAAGTCTCTAGTGCTTGTTGAAATTCACTTAATACCTACTGGGCTTCTGACTCAGCTCTGAAAGTTCCTGAAGGAGTGGATAAGTCACCAGGGCCTATAGCAACTATGTAGCCTAAGAAGGAAATACAATCAGCACCATACTTACAATTTTTGGTAATGAGCAGAAATCTGACATTACAATATACATTTTGCAAATTATTTTAAACCAAACACGCACTTGGTTTAAAGCTTTGCTCTTCTTTAATTCTTCCTATCATGGCACCTCGGTTTTAAAGAAGGAAAAGAAAAATTTAGTAAGGTTTTTGTTTCTTAAATTTGGCATTCACAGTAGGCTTAGATTTCAACACTATTAAGGAGTTGTTGGCTGTTTGCAGGGTTATAACCATTCCTGCTTTTGAAAATGGGAAAGGAAGAGCCTAGGGAATTACAGAGTAGTCTGCCCAACGTCAATACTGAGAAAGATAATGAGACAAATTATTGAGAAATAATTCAAATTATTGAGAAGAATAATTCATACACACCATGAGAAGAAGGTGATAAGAAGCATCCAATATGAATTTGTCAAACTAATCTAATTTCCTTCTTAAATAAGGCAACTGGTCCAAAAGATAAGGAAAAGCAGTTCAAATGACTGTATGTAAGACCCAAGATGTATCTTGACCTGAGTAAGGCTTTTGACATTGTCCTACATGCTCATAAATGAACTAGGGAAAGCTGTTCCATTTGAAATCACTCCTAATTCAATCCACTGTCAAAAGTAAACCTAATGCATGGTGGCTGGTAGCTGCACGTGGAGGTGTCTTGCACAGTTCCCAGTGGATAGGCTTCTGTTAATGTTTCAATAAAGATTTAGAAGACTGAATTAGAAATAATTTTATACCTATAAGCTTGGTAGGTGACAATATGTAAAGATTTGCAGAATGTGCTCCAGGACTGAATTGGAATTCAAAAACATCCTCATAGGTTGTGAAATCCAACATGAAAAATTTGAACAAAGGCAATTGCAGAGGGCTACATTTGGGAGGATGAAATCAAAAGCATAACCACAAAATGCCACTGCAGATAAAGATCTAGTGATTAATGGGGGCCATGAATGAGCTGACAGCATGATGCTGTTGAGGAAAAGAGAAAAATGTAATTCCAGATTTTCTTGAATTGTCTGCTCAAGATAGTGTATGTAAGATGAGATAATTAGTATGCCCTTCTTGGCACTGGTGAGGCCTCAGCTAAAATACTGGTTTACTCTGAAGCACCATAATTTCAGAAACAGGTAGATCAGCTGGAAGCAATCCAGAGATCAACAACGATGAAGATTGGAAAATTGGATCCATAAAGCAAGGTTGAAGTTCTAGTTCTGTTTTAATCTTTAAAAAAAACACCCAAAACAAAAACCAAAAAAATCCCCAACAATTTATATGAACTTATAAAAGTTCAGCAGTCTTTAAGTACATAAAAGGCTATTACAAAGAGGGTAGTTTTATGTTTTTTCATGCCCACTAATGACACACAGAATGTCAAGTAAACCTTTCCCAGCTACACTACAATAAGTATGACAGTAACATACTCTAACTAGAAGAAAAGATTACTGCTGGAATATATTACCCAAGGAGGTTGTATAATACTTGCCATTATTGATTTTAGATACAAATCAGAGGGACTGCCATCTGCACTTATCAAGAGAGTTGTGGACTTCCTTTGAAGCTAGAAGATGGGCCAGGTGCATGTTTTGTAGCAGGTGGCTGAGATCACTGGAACTGTGACAGAGCATACAAATTATTACAAGGTAATCCATAACATATTTTCACTAAAAAAGCATTTGAAAATTCCATGTGTGGTTCTGAGCATATTCTGTTGCTGTTATGGAATATTGCACAGGTTGCTCTCTGCTATGTTTTTTAACATCTTTCCCTTGATTTTGTGTTGTGGGATTTTTGGTTTGTTTTTATTTTACCTCAGGAAGGCTTGGTACACCTTTGATTAAAAATACTGAGGAATAACAAACTATGTAACCCCTTGAGATTCCATCCAAATCTATACTTCTATGATTCATGCGCAAGCTACTCTATTTTTCTGAGCTGTTGAAGAGCTTTGCAAGCACAAGTTAATTATTAAACTAGTTCTTTTCCCAGGGCAGAAATGACCTAATCATTTATGATAGTGATCAAATGGGGAATTAAACAAACATATCCAGAATAAACACAGATCAAATAATCTTTGCCAATGGAAAAGGACAAAATCTTGTTTTCATGCCAGTGGGTCTGCAAAACAACAGCACAGATATAGATGTCAGTAAAACTAACAAGTGCAGACTTCTCAACCTGTGAGAAATTCTGTTTTAATAATTCTTTTTATTCAAAGTTTTAGGACATTTTTCTATCTTGGAAAATTAGAAGAATGGGAATGAGAAAAAAAATGCAAGTGTTTTGAAAAGGTTGGAAAGTTTTGAGGGCTCGAATTATAACTGAACATTTCAACATTCAAAACCCAAAATGTTGCAGTCATGGTGTACCACATATATATCTCTATATATATCTATCTTAGCTAGGGGAGCACAGAGCCCTCATATACACAAGCAAATGCCAACCAGAATTACTGTGCAAGTAAAATAGCATTCTGCAGTATGATATTTTTTGTGTTAGCTCAAAATAAATCTCTTTAAAATCATACTCACAAAGGAGAACTGAGCAAACCCATTTATTTTTCTATTTAATTTTTTTACTATTTAAGACTAAGTTTTTTTCAGACAATATGCTCTTTTTTAGAAACTCAAACCCAGATAAAACTTCTGACAAATTCTAGTAACTACTTAATATGAAAATAACTGGCTCAAAAATGTTTTCTAGAGAAATCTTTGCTCATCAGAGTGGACTGTAGTGTTGACCAAAATATGACTGTAAACTGGAAGTGTTTTCAGTCACCATTGTTATTTTGATCTAGTAAAAGGTGATCCTCAAAGATAGGATCAGGGTTATGGCTTTCCAGAAATTTATAAATATTTAGTTTTGGTGTTTATAGGCTATACTTCGGTGAATGTCCACTGGTTCTTTTGTTCTTTTAAAACTATACATGACATTTAGACACTAGAATAAGGATTTCATATTGCACAAGAACTTCCTCTCTTAGAAGAAAACCACTGCACCTTGTGAATTTTGCTGTGCAAATGGATAAATACTGACATAATACATCTGGCTTGCATCGGGTATATCATTAGATACCCCACCTTTGGATCAGCAGCAGTAAAAAACTTGCAGAATTTCAAAGACCCTGGGACAAATATGTCAGGTGTCAAGGGCGGCCTTAATCCCAAAACACAGGGAGGGACAATTGAACAGTGGGGGGTAGATGACTTTTGAAGGTCTCTTCCAAACCGAGCTCTTCTATGATTCTATGACCCAAGAGAAGAGAACTCAGCTCAGCTGAGCTCACTCAGGGCAGCCCTGGCGAGGCGATTTCCTTGCTGGGACCTGTAAATGTGAAGGTGGACACTTGGTTTTGCAGGCCAGGGTGTTGGTACTGCCCCACTGCACATGCCAACAGACTAAAGTGTCTTAAGCGGCTTAAATACCCTTAAGCAGCTTTGAAGACTTAGATACTGTAAGCTTATAAAGCAGTTTAAGCTGCTTAAACCACTCTAGGTCTTTAACAAGGGCCCCACGATGCTGCTCCTCGCCTGGCGAGTGAAACAAAGCCGGCTGCAGCTCCCTCACCGTGGGCTGGAACGATGGAGCTGCAGGGCTGCCACAGATCCAGCAAGGAATCTGCTGATATTGACATACTTTGTCAATGATGCTGTATGAAATAATGCATCATATACTCTCTCCCCTTGGTTAACTCATTGTGACTTTCTTTTCTTTTAGCTGCCTCACTTCCCAAGCCACCACTGTGTCTTTTTTTTTCTATTTTCACCATTTAGCTCAAGCTCTTTCAGTATCTCTTTTCTGTCTAATTAATTCTTCCTAAAGAGATCAGTGGGCTTCTCTTACTGCTGTGATACACTTTTATGAAGAAAACACGTCTCAATTCAGCCTATTCAGTCCACAGAGCCGTGCTGGGGGTAACTGTTCATTTGTATCACAATGGTTTAACCTAAATCTAGAACTTTTTTCTCAGAAGAAGGGCATGAGTTGATAGGAGCATTGTGGAAAAACCCAACCATGTAATCCCAGGAAGTACCAGTGGCAGTCATTAAGTTATCACCTACAAAATCAGGAAAGCAGATGGGAGAGCATTGTTCAGAAGAAGGAATACAATGCACTGAATCTGTGTCACAGTTTCTGGCGTTTTGGACGTCTTCATAAAGGATGCAGGAGGAGAAAGCCTGGGGACAGCTCTCCAGAAAAATGGGAATATTTATGTTCCTACACTGAATCTCTTAGGGCTGAAAGGGCTTTGTTTTCAGTTTTTACCCCATCTGTCTGAATTTGGGGTATGCTGCGCAAACCACAAGTCATATTGTTCTTACCAAAGGATGTAACACCCCCTCCCCCTTACACAGAAGACAGCAGCTGAGTGTAGGTTTGGTTTGGTTTAGTGACAATTCACTTTGAGCTCACATGCTAATAACTTAGGGCAGTGGTGATAATATACTGTATTAGCACTTGAGTTGGATGTGATATGCTTGCTGCAGAGGATCCTCTCAGGCCTGCATCATCCCATTTTTCTTATGTTTGAACTGAAGAACTTTTTTCTTGTTGTTTCCAGTTCCTTTGCAGGGAACGTTCTCATCTTCTTTTTCATATCCTTCCCCCATTTCCTGGGGCTGTATTCTAACTTCTCAGGTGTTTTCTCTCCATAGTCCTCAACTTAACTGGGCCCATATTTTTCACAGGCTTATGGAGTCCCATCACATTTGCCTTTGTATACATCACACACTTCAATCACAAGTTAGCTAAGAAATGTAACTATAAAGCTTATACTCAACCAATGGTATTGAAAGACTTGAGAGCGTAAGCAGGAAGAGGGATAATGGTCAGCCCTACCTACTGATCTATTTTTTGCTGATTATCTATGTTACGCACTCCTAAATGATGCTACCTATCACCATAGTGTGTATTGAATGCACCATGTCAAATGTGACACAATTATACAAGCATCATTTACACTTTCATTAGGGCTTGATTTCTACCAAATGTTATTTTTTCCAGTATCCTGAAAGCATGTTTGTCTCTATTTTTATCGAAGAAAATGATTTGTAGCATGATCTATTCTTTTCAAGTCATCAGTGAATTTTAATCTCCTCTCCCATTTATCCACCTATCAATAATCACTTCCTTCAAAAATGTGTTTGAAACCCCCACATATGATGTCAATAGGATTCACTAGCTTGGTGAGTGATTGAATTATGTTTTTCTTAAATATTGGTTAGATATGCTTCCATCAGGTGACACTACTGGCAGTTAACAGATATATTTGTAGTGGAGTATTGGAACCCCCAGTTCTGTGAGAACGTGGTTTCCTTGGGTTCATGACTTGTGTCTACATCATCTTCCTAGTTGTCCCAGCTTCTTCTCCAGCTCCAGCCAGTTTTGTAGGAAAAAGGGCAGGTTGTCTGGAGTACCTGTGGTCTTTGTGATCAGTAGATCAGTGTTACCTGCTTGGCGTCCATACAGTTCTCAGGCTGGAGAAGGTGAGCTGCAATCTCCATTCCTTCAGCTCCAACAGTAATTTGGGTCTCATTCTTCTCTAGGAAACTGCTCATTTGCAGCAACAATTAAGGAGGGGAATTGAGGAGGATAAGTTTAATTGTAAGCATGGAAAATTCATCTTTTTTAACCATGAAAGCTATATGTAGAGATCTATTCACAACTCATGCATTTTCTTTGCCATATATTCTATTACATCTGAGGAAACAAAGGTCCTATTCATGTTACAAGAGAGTTTGGGTAGTTTCACAACTGGAGCATTTTTTAACATTTGTGAACCAGAAAAGAGAAACCAGGCATCAGGTCATGTATACAGGCCAGGGTTTGGCAGACATTTACACTTATGCCCAAATTTCAATTTGAACTTGATTTCCCTTGACTTCCAGGAAACATCAGGGTGTGTTAAAATTAACTCTGCTGCTTTGAGGTGACAGCAGCACTGTATGTTTGCATGGCTTGATGGACAACTGTGTGTGCACCAGAAGTATTTTGTTGACTGTGTTAAGCCTGGTGAGGTCACACAACTGTGCTGATCCATTCACCAATGGAGAAAGAAAGTTTTCAGTGCTGCTGCTGGACTAAATCACCCAGTGCTGGCAGGCTGCCAGGGTCATGTTGCTGGGCAGATCATCAGGTGTTGGCCAGTCACTGAGGGCTGCTCGCACAGCAAAAATGTACAGGACAGCAGACTCACCCTTCCTTCCTTCCTTCCCCAAAGTCAAGATGACTGTCTCCTTGATGAGTCTGTAGGATTACAGCTGATCTTGCTACAGGGCAGCATGGGGCTTCTATAAGCCAAATGGTCAGTTTTTCTTATCCCTCCATTTTCTCCCAAACCTTGATACTCCCATTACTGTTTAATATATATGTTTTTAACTTTTGTTGAGCTGAAGTAAAACAATAGCTTATTTCAACTTCAAAAAATAACTTCTATTTACACTTGTTCCTAGCTATTTTTTTTTCTTTTTTTCCACCTTTGGTGGCTACCTTCTTCAGCTAATAGATGACACAGAGAATTGCCTGAATCTATTATGTGTCTGTGAACACCAAATTCCTAGATTGCAAGACCAGCCCTTTGCTCTGCTGGAAGTCATCTTAAAAGGCAGATAGAGATTAAGATTTTAGGAAGAAAGCCAGAGTTTGCACTCTACCAGTATTAATTTCATGCATTCCCACCTGCATTCTTCATTCAATAATTGGGCTGTGCTTCCATCTCCACCCACATCCTGCCTTGACACACATCCACGTGCGGATGACGGGCAGTGACAGGTAAGCCAGCCAGCCTGCAGGCTGAGTCACCCCAGCAAGGCAGACTGTCATCTGGCAACCAGGATGGAGAAGGAAATGTGCCAACCAAACAGGTGATGTGAGCAATGCATGGTGCCCCACACGCCGAAACAGAGGTTGCACAATGTTGGAAATGACAGAAAAATATGGAGAAGGACACAAGAATGTATTTCCAAAATGGCCTTCATGGTAGGAATGAAGAAATACCAAAACTCAGCCTGGTTATTTTCATGGAGCACTTTAATAATGAAGATGAATATAGCAATCAAGAAATAGAGCAATGGTGTGGTATAAGCCTCTCAGCATTTTTGTTTACTTTGGGTGTCTTTTCCTCTGCATGGAGGCTCAAAAGCAGGATCACAAACACAATTTATGAGTATGGAGCAATTATGCTATTTGTTGGACTGTACATACAATAAATGGCTGTGAGTAATGTGCTATTAGCCCAAGTATTAATACCCTCACCACCTCTGATGCAGATAACCACTGGATTTCTGCTGGTCAGGCAGATGGTAATCACATGGGGAAGTGCCAGACTCCATTGCTCTTTGCAATAGGTTGATCCTCAGTTTTGCTGAGTTGCTATATTCTGGGTTTTTTTCCTCAGTTTTAGAATTATTTCAGTTGTTAATTTTTCCTTGAGTCCTCAAGTGACTGCTGACAACTCAACAATTTAACTTCTGTTCTTGATTCAGTTTTTTTTGTAATATACACCTTTCTTGCCTTAAGTGCTTGTATTGTCACTTATAGGTTCACAAACTTTTTTTAGTCAGGCAGACTTGGGGTCACATGGTTCACCTAGGCCTTGTGTTAAAATAGTATGAATGTGAAAGATCTAGCAATATGGTGGGAGACAGACGATCTGTACTTGTTTTTTGATGCAATTTTAAGCACCTTGCTGGCTTAAACATGTGGGTCTTGCCAGATGGCAAGAAGAGTCAGAAATAGATACTGACACAAACACCCTGCAGGGTCAGATGTTCTGTATAACTGGTGGTATCAGTGATGGTCTTTGTAAAGCCAAGCAGAAAAGTCTGGGAAGGATGGGCAGAACAAGTTGGGTAAGCCCAAAAAGGTGCATCATAAAGAAGATAAAAACCCAGAAATAAAAATTCTATAGTCCTGAGACAACGAAAAATGCAGAATTACAGGAAGGAATGTGAGAGTAAACAAATCAGTGACAAATAACGTCCGTTGTAAGGATGCAAAAGAAAGATGAACAGAGATGTATCAAATACCTTACACCTGAAATTGAAACTCCTGCCCTGGTAGGAAACCACAGATATTGTTTACCGAGTTACAAAAATCCTGTGTGGGTAGTTGAAACAGGAAATGGGCTGATCAAAAGCAAAGATAGGGAAATATGTACAACAGAGATAATATGGATCAGCAAAGCATTTTAAAGAAGTCAGCAGCAGAATGTTAGCCCTACTTTGACATGAGATTCTGTAACATGAGATGATGTGAATCTCTTTAAAAAGAGATTGCTGTTGGTGAGGTGATGACATCAAAAAAGCAAGTTGGAGTCCAGTAGGTAGCAGCAAAACCATGATGAAAGACATTCTGGTTGTAGTAAAAATGCAAAGACACCATGATGTCACTGCAGAACTAAAATTTTTAAAGTTGTTGGAAAAAGACCTAGGAAAACATGCCAAATTTTTACAAGAGGAAACATGGAGTTGTTAAAATCTTAAAATGTGAGACTGGGAAAGGGTCTCTCTGCCCTATGCTATAGGGGAGGTCATTTGCAGTTGAATCCTAAGCAAGAGGACACAAAATTGGAGGAGAGCAGCCTCTGGACTCAGGCCCAGAAAACCAGATATTCATGCAAAAGAGCATCCTGAAAGAGCACGTGCAATGACACGCTTTGCTCATCACCATCTTCATTGATTATTTCTTCAGGTTGCTTGACATGGGCCTCAGGAATGCCCTGTGGAACTTCAGCACTCAGCTCTTACTCCATCATCACAGCCTCGCAGAGAGGGGTGGATGGCTGCATCTGGGATTCCATCTAGGTAAGAAGCTGGTTCACTTTGAACACTGGTGTGAAACAAGGCTACACTAGCTTTCTGTGGCTGTTTAGCATTATCATACATAGCTACTGTGTAGGCAGCACCAGCAGCAGCATTCTGTGGGGTGGATTGCACATATCTTGGAAGCATAAATTGTGCTAGTAGCACTGTGTTACTGAGCCATAGACCTGAAAAAACCTGTGAAGATACATAACCTAGCAAAAGAAGTAAGCCAGACAGAATTCAAAATCAGTTATCAAAGCAAACATCCCTGAGAGCTTAATACCAAGCATCAAAGTCATGCTAGAAAACACAAATTCTGGGAAAGCAGATCTTGCCAGTCTTGTCCATATCCCACTTCTAACTAATTAGGGAAGAACTGACAGTAAAAATAAGACAGTCTTCCACCACTCATACTCATTTCAGCATATGGAAATTCAAGATATTCAGTTCAAATGAAAAGAAGATTTTTTAGAATTATTATTTACATGTAATTACAATGCTGAAATAGATCCTGGAAAACAGAGACATCAAAGATGCTAGGTAAACTAGATGCCTTGGGAAAAAGAAAGAGCCTGTGAAAAAGTCTGAATGTTGGTCTCTGTCTCAGCATAGAGTTGAACTTCCCACCACAGTCGGCAGGGAGCATGGCATAAAACTGTGCATTCTCTGAATGGCAACCCCCAAAAGAATTCCCCCAAGATGATCCAGTGTGTGTGAAGAAGACTCACCTGATGGGAATGATGGTGATCAATCCCAAGCACGTGTGCTAGAAACAACAAGGAATGACAGTAAGAAATGGAAGATGCTACCTTCCACAGCAAGAATAACATAAGGGCTGCAAAGAGGATCCAATATATTCTCCATAAGTGCTTTGTTTGCTCTGCAAAGCAAAACTTGCATTAGCTGGCTTGCCACTGGAGCTAATGGTTATGAACGTTACCAAAGGGGAGGAAAATAATGCTCTTGCTCCAGAGATGCAAAGAGTAGCTGCTGTCCAGGTGAAAGCACTGTACCAAATACTCCAAGGAGCCAGGGAAAACCTCTTGCTGAGGCATCACTGTGTAATTGCTGCAGCCATGGTGGACTGGGGAGAAAGTCCTTTGTCAAGAAGAGTTGGCAGGTGTGTGGGACTCAGGTAGTCATGCCTGTGGAAATTACTTGATCCTTGATTAAAGGGGCTTTGCCTTTCATGTATCTTCAAAGGTATCTAGAGTCTACTGGTATCATTAGCAATGATGGCTTATTTTCATTACCTAGACTGAATGAAAGATCTTTAATCAAACTGTATTTTATTAGAGACAGTTCTGCTGTTTAACCATAAATATTTGGTGTGCAATCTGGTGTTGATCTGCAAGGTTAGTAATATCTATAAAAGAAGTAGTTGGTTTTTTATTTGCATTATCTACCGAGTTGTTTTTGCTTATTAAGTTTGAACTTAGACCTGAGTGTACTTTTTGAGGTGATTCCTTGTTGAAATAAGGAGGCACATTGAATGCATTCAGGATATATTGTTTCTGCTACAATTCGCAGCCATTTTCTTAGCCAAGTTTTAACACAAAAGTACTAAATCTATGCTTCTTCAGAAAAGTAAATCTCTACAGTCTCTTCTCAGCTTTCTTCTACATTTCTCATAATATCAAGCCCACACATAGCCCAGATTCCTCAATGGTAGCTGGTGAAATTTTTCCACTTTCTTGTGCTATATATATTCCTATGTCCTGAGCAGCAGCCTGTGTCTGTGTTTTGAGTACAGACTGCTATTATTTTAGATACCTGCCTCCATAAATGAGCATCAGTGTTTCTTACACATCTTCATAATGAGAGATTTTTCATTACTTTCACCTTTTTCAGAGGCTTAACCTCATTTCCAAAATGAGGTTGTTCTTGTTCTCCAGGTTAAATAACTAAATACAGATATGTGTGTGTGAGCATGTGTGTCTGTATACAGTGTTGGGAGTCTGTCCATCAAGATCCATATATATTTATATGTCTAGTGGTTGAAGTAAAGAGCTTTATTTAGGAGGGACTCTTAAATGGGTGCCTGCTTTTTAAGCACCTACTTAAGAGAAGTTTCATGTGTGTTTACACACTTTTCTGAGTAGGGGTGCATCAAAGAACGGGCTTATTTTCTGGAATCAAAACCTTGGGTGAAATATCACTGCCTGGACCACTTGCTACTTGCAAGGCTGATAACAGCAAGGGGATATAAACCATAGCTCACAGTAATGTAAGGACACATTGCAGGTAATCACACAACCTGTTGTTCCTCAGGTGAGACCATGTGCTTTAGTAACCCGCCTATATGCAGTGGCAGCATCAAGATGAAGGTCGTGGGTCCCAGAACACAGCTGTGATAAAGCAAATCTACATTGTGACATTCAAATTTGTTATATAATTAGAGCACTCAATTATAGACTGAAAGACATACTTAGACTGTATTAGAATATTCTCTGATGTAAATGAGGTTGGGTTAATTCCCTAACAGGCCGGGCAGTGACAAGAGGTGGAGATAAGCTCCTAGCACTAACTGGGGACAAAATTAAGCAAGTGGCATTCTTGCCTGCCCTGCCCTGCTTCGCCTCCTCCTGTGCTCTGGTCCTATGGCCACGAAAGCCAGCTCCACACTGAGAGCCCCTGCCACCGAGGACAACTGGGCAATATCCACCTTTTGTTGTAATCCTCTAATAAATGATTTCTCCTTTGGGTTCCAGCTGCAGCTCTGCCCTTGTGCAGGGTATCCCTTGGGTGGAGCCACAAGCACTGGGAACCGCTAAGACTCTTCAACAATTTCAGTAGTTTTCTTGGATTAATACAGGATTAATTTTGTCTCTGAAAACAGTAAGTTTTGATAAGAGACCTTGTTTCTCTAGGCTGATCTGGCAGGTTCAGCCATAGCTTACATAAACTGGAACATTGAGGCTTGTTTCAAAAAAAGAGAGAATGCAAGCCAAGACACAAATATGGGCCCCTATTTTCCTTTCAAAAATATTATTAGGTTTCCATTTTCCTCTTAGGGAGTAATAAGCTACTCCTCTGAGTGAGCAAAGGGTCCTTTATATTTTGCAGATATTTGAGGAAATTACAATGGCATTATTGTTCCATAAATCACTCCCAAAATATTCTAGATCTCACACAGAGGTGGAAAGAGTCTGTGACCAGACTGCAGAGCCTAGAAACAACTGAGATTAAATGCAAGGGCAGCAGGCACAATGTCCAAAACAGATAAATCAGGGTGACTGCATAGTTGCATTCTTGTTTTTCCACTGTACTAACAGAGAGGGCAAAATAAGCCTGTATAGCAAATACTTGAAAAAACACATACTGGAAGAAATATTTATGTTGTATTAGCATATTCTCTGCTCTAAATGAGTTTGGGCTAATTACTTATCAGACCAAAATGGGATAAGCAGGGGAGATAAGCTCTTAATATCACATTAGGAAAAATTAATTAAGCAGAATAAACATAATTTATTTGATTCTTCTCTTTCCTATTTCAGTTGCTTTCTTTAGCAATCTCAGTGATTATTCTTTAACAAATTCTTTATTTATTTTCTTAAACAGAAAAAAAAAGAAAAATGAAACAAGCTGGAAAGAGATGAATTTTATCCTGGTTCCTCGTTCTCCTCGGCAGATGAACAACTGCAGCATCAGCACAGATTTCTGCTACTTGAGTTAATGGAGTGCCACTACCAGTCACGGGTTGTCATCCTCTGAGTAAAGCACTCCCAGAAGAGGATTGCTGATGAGCACTGGTGAGAAACATGAGCTGAGGATTTGCTTGTTGGCTGGGATGGCAAGTAATTAGCTCAATGTATATTCCAGATATAAGGTAACCCAGCCTCCTGTGTCCCCTCCAGCCTCTCGCCATCCTTGTCCTTTTTCTTTCCCCACTTCATTCCAGACCTCATCTTCTCCCACAGGAAGTCACAGTGGATCCCAGCTCCTGATCTCCCAATCTGATTAGCTCTTTGCTCACTGCCCAGTATGACACTCTTTGCTTCCAATCTACTTGGCTGGACTGCCTTAACTCCCCAATTCCTTCTCATGATCCCATTTCTCATCTAGAATAGGTTTGGTATCCAGTATCTCTGTCTGAGAAATTCTTCACAGTGAATTTGAATAACTGTCCTTTGTACTCTTGATTCGAACATCTGTGTTGCTGGGACCCGAGGAAGGCAGACCACTGCTTTTCTTTTGTTGACTAGACCTCTTACAGCTCATGTCCATCCTTAAAAAATGGGACCTTTTAGGAAAGTGTTCTGTTGAAATCAAAGTCATCTTTATTAAACATGCACCATGACTTTGCATATACCTGTCACTGACACAAAAACTGTCTTCTACCAGCTTTTAAGTCCTTACACCAAACTTGCAAGATATAGGTTTTGTCACAGAAGACAACAGAATTTTTAATCACAGCACATTTTCCCCTTCAGTCTGTCAGACATGTCAGAGATGTCTGAGTTGTTTTACACTAGCTCCCCTTGAGAGTGTGTGTCAAGTAAAATGTCCTGGATGATACAATTTCATATTGTTTAGACAGGACAGCAGTAGTAATGCATTTAATCTTGTAAAAAGCATTCTAATATCTTTAGTGACCACTATACAGACTTTTTTCACTTAGAGAAGATAAGGAATGTCCTTGCAAACAAGAAAAATTAGATCCTGTAGTGCCAAGGCCTATGCTGTAAGTAGTTCAAGGTGACCACTGTACAGCTCAGACTGTTACATAAAACAATTTGCAAAGATCAGTGAAAATTAAACACAAAATGACAGGTTCTTCAAGAAAACAAGACCCAGTGAAAAGCCTCAAGGACTGTGCTGAAATCATGTCCAGTAAAAACAAGAAAATAGTGAGACTAGACTCAGTAGTACTCTTGCTGAGTAGTTGAGAGAAGACTCTCACTCAGGTGCAAGAACAATAACACTGATTGCGTGGGTGATGATGATGAGATTTATTGCTAACACAGTATCTAAATACTCCAATGCAGTGTATAATATAAGCAGGTCTGAAGGGCTATAGCACAGACAGGTTCAGCTGGAAACGTTCAGGTGTGCAGGAAGCACAATTGCAAAGCAGCAAAGCAGCCATGGAGCTACTTTAGGATTTAATCTCCACCTGCTACTCACCTGTCCAAAACTGAGTGTTCCCATCCTCGGGCTGGATGTACCCTGCAGGTGTCCCTGCTGGGGTGGGATCCACCTGGAAGCTGCCCTGCAGCCTCTGGAGATCAGTTGGCCCAGCTGGCCCAGTCTCCAGGAGCATTTTGTACCCTTTTGCAGGCCCATGTGTACCAAGATCAATGACAACCATCACCACTCCCCCATCTCTGGAATGCATGAATTATGCAAGCATCCAGACAGTTCCTCCTGCAATTCCCACCTGTGTTCTTATCTTTGGACAAATCATATTCAAATTCTTGGTGTGTGTGGAGGGCACACTCCAAGAGCCAACTATTTTTTGTCACCATCACTGGAGCAAAATTGATATGGTAGATTAAACCTTGCTATTGAGCAAAATCATGAGGGGTGGGCTATTCTGACTCCCTGGTGAGCCAAAACTTGAGCTGCAAAGATGCTTAATTTGACCCAAACTGCAGAAAGAAAGGTAGGCAGCAGAAGCACAACAGCCTCGTTGTACTTTTCCTTCCCTCCCAGGTTCTTTCCTTTTTCACATGAGTTTCCCTTCGATTTCTGTTTGAGAAAAATCTGCTTGAGATACTAAAGCTGTCCTTTGGAGGGCTGCTGTGATGCTGATAATAAACATCCAAAAAGCTGTGTTAGAGACAGCAGGGCATTGCTGCAATTTCCATGTTTCTGTGTGACCAACAGACAATATGCTGTCCTGAAGTTTTCTAGCGATGAATTTGCTATTCAGTCCCAACATCAGGGAGAGAGGCTGAGTTCCCTTCCCCTGCAGCTCTTGAGCTGTCTTTGTCCCTCTCCCATATGGCCCTGCCTCTCCAGGGAAGGACTGGGCTCTGTCAAGAGCTCCAGTAGAATTTCCAGTCCACCTCAGTGAACTGAATAACTCTCTTTTCTGAAATAGAAAACCCAATACTCTGTCTTTCTTACTCTATCAAAGCCTGTTAAACAATGGTGTTTTTCTCACATAGACTTTAAACAGTGAATACAAATTGGAGTTTTTAAATTAAAGCCTGACTTGTCTGCATTCTAAATATTTTTAGTCTTCTTTTTTCCCCTTTTATTTTTCTATCTTCAACAAAGGGTTTAAAAGATTTTGTGTGATCCATACTGCCACGGGAATAAACAAGCATTTGAAACTTCAAACCCTATCCAAAGCTAGTTTAGCAATATAGTTTTGTGAGACAGGACCTTTAATTCATTTGACCCTCGGTCTGTTTGCTTTGCTGAAATTTGACTCAGCAAAGTTGAATCCCCTTCTATCATTCAGCAAGACAACTCATTTTATGTTTGGATACAAACCAATCACCACCAAAGCTGCATAATCAACTCCTGCCCCAACATTCCGCTTAGTACTCGTAGGGCTGAATGGAAAAATAAATGATGATGGTTGTATAGAAATGCATCTAATTTCTACGGGATGCTCAGTGAATATCAGGACAATAGATGATGTATTAACTACTATGTTTACCAACATTCCTTTTCCTTGGCATACTGTATATATTTATGTAAGGGGATGGCAGTCTACTGTCATTTTATTGAGCAGAATTCTTGAGTGGATACCATGAAGTAATTTTTTTTTCCCAAATCTATTTTTACTTGATATTTGGAAAACTGTTCTGTAATGACAAACTCTGGAACAAAATGTAAAAGACAGGGCATTTTCTGTATTTGAAAGATTTCTCCATATGACTGCAAATAAAATTATGGAAATATCTATTCTCTTTTTATTCCATATTGTTCAATCAACATGGTTTTCTCTTCCCTCTTGCTATACAATCATCTACAGGTTTTATTTTGTCTCTGATTCATTATTAATATTTATATCTACTTATTATCAAACAAAACAGAGCAATCAGTTGTTTAAGGATGTGCTGGAGCAAGTCATTACAGGAAAGTTGTATTTATTTCCATATTAAAGGCTATGGAAGGCGAGCCAGGGATGTTCGCTTTCCACTTAAAAATTTTAAGTCCATTGGAAAAGAATTAGGTGTTGGTCAAATAAGGATTTCCTTCTCTCTCTCTCTCTCTCTTTTTTTTTTTTTCTTTCCCCTCTTCCATTTTGTGTTAAACATTACAATCCATGAAAAGCAGCCTATTACTGTAAGCCATAAAGCAATTCTTTCCCGGTTTCAGAGAAATCTACTTGAAATGTGTGCAGCCTTTTTGATCTCCAGGCTCCCAGTCTGGGCAAACAGATGGAGTGTATCTACCTGGGCTATAATTTTCTTTTCCTCTTCTCCCCTTTGAGCTAAGCTATGCAACCCAAGAGGAAGGACTTTTAACCCGACACACAGCATTTTGGGCCTGGCTGAGCAGATCACAGAAAGTTCTCAGTACTCTTCAGGCCCAATGCACCAGTTCCTATGGGCCCCAAAGCATAGGTATGCATCTGCCTCATTTCCCTGCACTGCCTGATTATATTTCCACCCTCTGCCAAGCTGGTGATGGCCATAGGACTGCAGCCTGAAGAGGGAAAGACTGAAATACTCTTTTCACCAAGGTGTATATGAGAGGTAATTGTTGGTTGCTTCCAAGTCTGAATCACTCAATTTTCAGGGGCTTGCAATATCACTAACACAGTTTCTTTTTTCCAATACCTTGTTAAATGGAACAGACCCTTCTCTTTTATTTGAAACATCGGTTTTTCTGAGCTCCCTATATTTCCTCTAAAAGTCCTTAGGCAATTTTTCTTAATATAACTCTGTGCCTCAGCTACTGTACCTCACAGGTAACCATATAAGAGGAGTGTGGTATATCTGATATGACTCCTGCGTGACTCTGATCTGACACCGCCCTATAATGCTGTTGGGATGTGATTGCTACACGGCAGTCAGCACCGAGCTAGCACAACACTGGGGGGAAATCTCAGAAGCTGCAACAAGAATGCAGCAACATTGGGGGGAAGGCAGTGAATTGGGGCAAAATGTGAGTAAAGGAATGGAAGGACTGAAGGGGAATATTAACAGTAAATGCACTCAGGGAAAAAATATCTGAGGGTGAAGGTTCCTACTCTCTGCAGACACTGGAAATAGATACTGAATGATAATAGATAATAGTTTTTTTCATTTGTAATACAGAAGAATGTACGTAAGAAAAATGAGGTAGGAAAATGAAAGGAACAGATTAATAAATGCACCTGAAAGTGTGAAAGGTATTGGACTGGCATCATTCCAGTGGCAAGAGTGGGAATCATTAACTTGAGCTATTTAGCATTCATATCAGGGCAAAACTGAAGAAAACTACAGAATGGAAAAAATTCTGACCTGGTCTATTGGATAACTATAAATAATTTAAAGCAACTTCTATCTTATCTTTTACAAATCAGTGGACAACTGATTAGGCTGTTATGTAGTTTCATCATAGCTACCTCCTTTTATCAGAAAATGGTGGGGGTTTTAAAGCTAATGTACATTTCTTTGACCACTCCTATTTTGGTTGTTCAATTTTTTCTAGGGAAAAAGAGTTGTCATGTTCATTGTCTGATACTGCTTCTATTCAGATCTGGTTTTACATTAATTCTTCTCCATTTGTCACTCACCTGTGATTAATCAAGCAGAAAATAAGAAATAAAATTATGTATTTTGTAAAGGTGAATTAAGGTTTCAGTAACTCTGAAACTGTGGGTAGGAACACTGTGACAGACTCTCAGGAATTCCAACTTGGTCTAGTCCTACCTACTTTGGTGGAGTTATGCTGAACCATATTTTCTGAGAATCTGAATTTTAAGTATCCTTGCTATGTTCTTCATAATACAGTATAATCTCTGTAGGAGTAATAACTTGGGAAAATTTTGCTTTGGTCAATATCTGAAATGAAAATTATGTCATTAGCTGTGAGCTGTCTCCCATGGCAAAAATACACCCAGTTCTTACTTGACACCAGGAAAAAAATTGCAATATTCTCCTTATTTTAATCTTTTACTAGATGACGATGATGGCAAATTAGAAATTACTTCTGAGTTCTAACTTCGTTTTAACATTTAGGATATCTGTCTGCTGCACATTTAATATGATTTCCAATTACAACAATATGTGAAATGTCTCAGTATTTGAGGTCCCTCACAACATGCCCATGGGACAGGAAAATGCAATTTCTGTGTAAATGCAAACAGAGCTATAGACTGTTTTCCCCAGGAAAGTGTGTGATTGATACATGTGTATACATATAAAATATAGATATGTATGCTGTATATATGTGTGTGCCTATCTATAACTCAATCCAGTTGTGTTTAAGTCCAGAATATGTCTCTGATGCATGAACCATAATCCTTGATCCTATATCCTGAAATGTCAAATTATACCCTCAAAAATATATTAAAAATTAAAATTCATTATATTCTAGACATATTGCTAAAACATTCCTTTGGGGTATGACTTGTTTGAATAGAAGTACAAGAAATAAATTAGGTAGTTATTTACTTACATATTGCCCACAGTTTTATAGATTTATGAAGAAAACAAATCTGGAGTGCTGCATTGCACAACTTCATAACACTGCAGTTACATTTTCCCTTGTATTTACAGACTGGCTTATTTTAAAATCTATTCAAGCACTGGAAAATCATAAATATGCAGCTCCACAGATCTGGAGGTCAGGTTCCTGTGACTGTAATACATATCTTCTTTGGGCAAAGCTCTCCAATTTAGGGTCAAACTCTGCTTGCTTTTCTCATATTTGATTTAGGATGGAAATACACATGAGTGAAGAAATAGGTTTTGTCAGAGTATTGCACAGCTACACAGCGCTGACTGCTGCAAACATAAGCAAAAAAAGTACTAAGGCTGTAATCTAAGAGGGGCAGAATATGACAATATGACAATGTTTGGTAAAAATATTACTAAGGGGTCTATCAACATGTTCATGATTTCATAGGAAATCTAACTAAAATATGCCTGATTTATGGCTATTTATCCCTCCTAACCAGAACTTCTGACAGCTCACAGCTGAAGTCTCATTTTGACTCCTCTATTAATACTAGAAATTTTAAATAAAATGAGTCAACAGATATAAAAGCTGTTATCAGTCTTAACGCCTTCAATTTCTGGTCATAAATGCAATTGAGAATCACCCCTTTATTTTAAATCCAGAAGAGAGCATGACTGAGAAGCTGAAAAGTGGGCATCATGGCACCATCAATGCTCTATAACTCTCGTGTGATGGGACACAGTAGAGCTCCCACTGGCGTAGTCAACGACTCTGGAAGATTCTCTTTTCTGCAGCCAACCTAAGTATGATAAACCCTTCCCCCACCAAAAAACTGGAATATGTAACAGTGCTGTGTTCCGGGCATGACTGAACATTAGAGCAGCTGAAGTGGCACCACTTCACCCCTGGCACTGTTGCCAAAAGAGTTGTGTATCACATTGTAACCCCAGGAAGGAATTTCTGTACAGCTGGAAATTGCATGTGGAAAAGTAAAAGCAAAGCGAACCTTGCCTATCTCCCACCCTTCTCCCCCAGATATTAACCAAACAAAAAGATTTTAAAAATGGAAGTGCTCTTAGACGTTCAGCATTTGCCTAGATCCATAAATGTCTTGAGGTAACCGAGAGCAAAATGTGTGGGATTTAGATATTATATATCCAAAGTTCCTCTACATATATATATATAATCTACGCCCTTTATTTTCATTATAATACCCTAAGAATTAATACCATAAATAGTTCCATCATCATGTAATCCCCTAAGAATTAATACCAAAAATAGTGATGGCAGAATTAAAAAATTGGAGAGAAGCTTGGGATATCTCATCCCTTATGTCTTGGGGCTGAAATGAGTTATACTGCCATTTCTCCTGTGGTAAGGAAGACTTTCATAGCTGAGAGGGCAGGCAAGAGCCTTGAAATTTCTGTGTGGCAGTCTTGAGGTCAGTCCAGACACAGATGGTTGAAGGGTTCAGAAGGTGTCATTCCAAGTAACACGGCCCCAAGTCTATCCACTGTGTCTTTAACTAGGATTGTGACTTGTTTATCCTCTATTTTGTTGTCCCACCCTCTATTCAGGGCTGCTCAGAGAAGTTGTGTAATGAAACAGAAGAGTTGGTTTGGCTCCAGCTGGTCCTGGTGCCTGTTGTCCAACGTGGGCTTGGTTTAGTTGTGGGGACAACACTTGGGACACAATGAGAGAGAAACTCAAAATACTCAGAGGCTTTTGAAGAGCTGAACATTTTATTTACTAGCTAGTTACCACTGCAAATAAAAATTTTAGTGCCCAAGATAAGATTAGTTTTATCTTTCTGCTAGGAAATTTGCAGCATGTTCCTTTGACTTAAATTGATAGACTCTGCATTTTCTAATAAGGTTTGCTTCTTTGAAAACCAAATGTCTAAAACCAGCAACATGTGAAGGCAAACCAACCCTTCTTATTTTCCCTGTAGGTATAGTCAGAATCCTATCTCCAAACAACCTTAAAGAAAGTTTTTGATGCTACTTTTCTATTCTTGTTAGTTCAGCATAGCCAACAGTAAAGGCCTTGTTGACATTAGGCAAATGTGCAATGATGCAGCAAAATCAATTTAGTCACACTGATGCAAATCCCTCACACAGATGTAATGCCTGTGTGCAAAGTAGGGCATTTCTGAATGTACACAATATTTAAAATGAAGTGAGAGAGATCCTATTCCTCCCAACTGATTCCTTAATGTGATTCATATAGATGCCCCTGAAACCCTAAGCTAAAAGAAAGGGACTTTCTGGTCAAAAATAAGGGTTCATTAGGAGCACTGTTGATCAGGAAGGAATATTATGACCTTTAAATTGCAAGTTGCAGTAGCTTAACATTTAGAATAATACTTTAAAAAATACCATTTACCTTTAAACCGAGGATATTTGTCCTTAAAATCACTAGGAAAAGAAATATGTGATTGCATAACTCCATTATATGGTTAATTTTCAGAACAGAAGTGAAAATTAATATGGTTTTGGTCCTGGGCTGTTTTTAGTAATTTAATGTGATCTGCTGTCAACAAGAGGCAAAACAAATGTCTGATGCTCAATAAGACTAAGAGAACAAAATGTACCTTACTGTGGGTATTCAGTTAAAGTTCTATGGGCAAAAAATGGCACAGCCTGTGAAGGTGTTATTGAAAAACAAGTGGGGTCAGCAAGGGAGGTGACAGTAGGAATACCAGTAATGAGGTAATGACCATCTTCCTTTGCAGTCTGAAGAGGTTTAGGGATTTTTTTTTTCTTTTTTTTCCTTTTTTTTTTTTTTTAAATAAAAATGCTTCAGCCAACTGTGGATTTGAAATAAAAGTTTTAGTAATTTTCTAAGTGTCTTCTGGCTGTTTTGGAGGAAAAAAGTTCCAAATGCTTCATGTGGCAGTATATAATTTATTTAACATAATAATAAATGAAATATCAAAATCCAAATAAAATATATGTGTTGAAAACATAGTTTTTAATCAAACCCAGACTATGTTGCAACACTTTTCTTTAAAAAGTTTGGGAAAACTCTTTCCCAATCTGAATGGAAGCACATTTTGAAACCTGGGATCCTTTTTGTTAAGTGAATCTTTGATTCTCCTTGCAGCTGAAGACTCACACTAGGGAAGTGAAAAGATGTAGGGCTTCTTTTCCATGTACACTCACCTACAACCCGACTGTTAAAGTGACATTTTCCCCCTCCACTCTCCCTCAAAAAGAAGACTAGGAAGTCCCTTTTCAGGAATAAAGTCAGGGCAGAATCTCATCCTGGTAGATTACAGTCCCCCAGTATAGCCAGGTGACTTGAGGAAACGCTGGTTTTTTCATATATTGCCAGGAGTTGGCAGTGCTTCATCTTGTTCTAGTAACTATGTTAACAAGAACCTGTGTAGGAAACCCTTATGAGATAAAGAATCACAGAATATGCTGAGTTGGGAGGGACACACAAAGAACTTAGGCAGGTAGGGAGCTAAGCAATCAATTATTACTGAATTTCAAACCCACAGGCGATACAACTATACCCCCTGCTTTATAATTACTGAGATTCATCAACAGAAGCTGTGGCCCTCACTGGGCAATTCCCAAGTTCCTTGAAATGAGTCTAATACCCAGTGAGGTTACTTGTGCTGCTGCAGAAAGATATTTCTGACCTTTTACGTGTCAGAAAAGAAACTGGATGTGACAGATTTGGAGCTGGCCTGTGATAATTTAGGAATATGGTCTGTTGGCCTGATTATTTCGTTGAATATCTGGGTTTAACTCATCAGAGATTAGCTTGCAGTTGCATTCTTAAATTATCAGGGCTGATCTGTACTCATTACCCTGGGATGCCCCACTTCCATTGATGCTGCACAGCCAGGGAGCACAGGGATTTGGAAGGGGAAGACATTAAGTTTTGAACCACAGCATCTCTACATGGGCAGGCCTAGCATCCTACTCATCCCTAGGAGAGACATAGGGTTCCAAAGGTCCTTTGGGAATTAGAGATGGGACCTGTAAGTGTCTGATAAAACAAGTGGATAGAGCATGGTTAGGAGACATTAACTGGGATATGTTCCTGTATATCTAGGCTGTTTCCATGTGTTTGTGGAATTGATAAAAGTGAACCCTAAAAAATGCCTTTGTTAGAGAAAGGGGTTGTGAATACCACAATCATTTCCATCAGTTTTTATCTAATACTGGGTGTTCAGAACTGGCATGTTGCCTCTCACCTTAGGCAAGCTCCTTTTCCCTGAAAGGGAATATAACAGCCAGGGTTAATTTACAAAAGCAGAGTGTCTTCTCCGACCATGAAACCAATAGGAAACTGTGCAGAGGTGATACTATTCCATGGTTCACAGTGGAGACATTACATGGCAGCTGGCCCACTCCAGAGTACTGGACCCAGCCTTACCTATGGTGAGCTTCCAGCTGAAACTGGTCAAGCAAATCTCTTCTCAGTTGTGAAAGTGTCAGTTGTTATTTGCCAGGTGCTGGACTAATATTTAACTTGGGTAAAGAGCATATATAAAAGGACACAAAAAATGGTTTCCAAGTGACCATCCTCTAATCTAGAAGAAAAGTTTTATGTGTGTGTTTGTATATGTTAGGTGAATGAAGCATAGAAAACAGAAAGTTGAAAATACAAAGAAAATTATCTGAACTAAGTTTTTCTCACTCTCTCCTTACTGAAAGGACAAGTAAGTACTTTACTATAGCTTGATGGGTTCTTGATTGTGGAGTTCCAAAAAGTGGCCTGCATATCTAAGCTATATTCTAGATCAATTCCTAATTTGGCCTTCAGAGCTTGGGAGGCACTATGCTCATCCATTATTATTCCAGATGTTTTAGTATGTAAAGTTCTACTTCACTGTTGCTGGAAAGGTTAATATATTACATTTCCCTAACCATGAATTCCTAATGCTTTCATCTTGCTTTCAGTGAACCTATTTTATATTTTACAGGTTTCAAAAACCAACCATAGATTAAGATGTGCATTTCTCAAAAGAACACAGACCACTAAAGGCTGTATATTCTGCAACACATCCTCCCAGTGACTGATTTGTGTTGCTGTAACAAAATCTGGCGGAAAAGCTGCCTGATCTATGTCTTGGATGACTACTGTGTCAAAAGCATTTTTTAATGACACAGGTGGAGTGCTGAGTCTCCTCTCCACTTCCTTCACTGTTGCCACATAAAGGTTAAACTGGGCTGGCACACTGCAAAGCCCCATGGCTTTATTCTGGTCTGTAAAAAAAACTTTGGAAAGAGACTGTTTGGTGTCACATGGCTGTTTTAAGAGGAGGAAATGCACATACTGGGGTTTATCGGTAATCTGGGAAGATTTGCATCCGTTGCATTTGCAAGGCCAAGTGACTGCTAGAACATCTAGAAATACAGGAAAGAGACGAACTGAACCAGGGACAAAAGGAGGAAATTAGAGCCAGCAAGTAAATTCTAAGTGCAAGGAACTTCTAGTTATGAGATCTCCATTGATTTCTTCAGTGCAGCTGGCAGCCATTTCTTTCTGCAGCTGAAGTTTCTGAATGATAACTTTTTGTGGAGTATATCACAGGAGTGTAGATTACAAATTGCAAATATCTAGATTGCAGCCACAAAGCGTATATATGAACAGAAGGCAAAATGCTTCTGGAATTTGCTTTAAATGGGATGTCCAGAAGAAGCAGGGGAGGTAGTAAAACAAATTGTGAACAGAAGTAATGAGTAGCATAGCAAGGGAAGAGAGAAGCAGCCTCAGCTTCTGGATGTTTCCTGTAGCTATTCATCTTGATTTCCAGCTATCAGCTTGTCACCATTGTTATTCTTTCTTCATTGGTTTGACTCATTCCAGTGAAACACTGGAGAGCCCAACAAGTCATCTTTCATCAGAAACTAGACAAAACCATCAGCTGTTTGCAGACAGAAGCGAGTACAGCACATTTTGCCCTGTAGTGGCCTTGTCTGCATGATCTTTCCCAACAGCCCCAAGCCAGCTCTGCCTGTGTTCCCTGATGGCCAGGTGTGGTGCAGCTGTGACCAAAAGCTGTGCACCCAGGTCAGTATACCGGGAAGCTGCTTCTTTCACTGATCATTGTCACATTTTGTCTGAACAATGTGATTACATTTAAAAGCTTTTTCCCTCACTCCCTTGTCTACATGTACTGAATGGTTGGTTATCTCAGTGTGGTTTTTTCTGTTCCTCCATGCCCTTTTTGTTCCAGTCCCAAGTACTCCTAATATGATGCTACCACTAACAGGAAGGCTCTACATTCAAATTATGCAAGTTCAAACTTTCATTTTAAATCAGATGCTGTTCAGATGCCATGCAACTGCAGATTTTACAGCACAATTTGAGCGAGCTTTGCAAACATCCCAAGCAAACAAACTTTGCAGGAAACATAATCCTATTATTTTACTAAGCTTTGGGACACTGCCTCATGAGGATCATCATTTGAAACAAAACCTCTACTCAGTTCCATCACAGGGTGATCTTTGTACAATTACACAGTATTGCTATTTTCCTGTGTTAACATCTGTTAGAGAAATAGTTCATACCAGTTACAGAAACTACCTAGTTTGATGATCTTATGACTTGGTATTATTCCTCAAATATGTATTATTTACTGAGTTTCTGATCATGTTTGCTCTCAATACTAATCAACCATTCTTCAGTTATTGCCTGTTTCTCAACAGACCCTTTCTAATGGCGCTTTTGGTATTTTTCACCTTGCAGAACCTGTACCATCCTCCTTAGCTTTAATTCCAGAGTCCATTTCATCATTCACACTTGGCATGCTCTCAGCCTGCTATCTCCTGTCACAATGGATTGTTAGCACATCATCATATGGCGTTGGACAGCCAAACCGGGGAGGGGGGAGGATGGACTACAGGATTCTCTCCTACCATTTGGCGACTCCTAGTAAAGGGACAGAGGCAGCTGTCCCTTTAGGGAGGCAGAAGGTGTACTTCAGGAGACTGCTTCTGGAGGCATTTTTTCCTTATGTGTTGGCAGGTCAAGGGTTGAGAATGTATGGCTTGTCCCCTCCATTGATAATCAGAGAATGACATTTCCCTCTTAACAATTCCTCATTGTAAAGCCAAATCCGTTCCTCCTCCCCAAAACAACCTGTAGTATTGTTCTCCTGTTACTATGATAAATTATGCATGTGAGACATGCTGAATCATGACAATGCTCCTGTATAGAGTTGTTCCTTGTGCTGAAGAAATTTGTATTTTATCCTGTACGGCTTTTTTATGGTCCTATTTATTATGGAACCGATGTTAGGGTTTGATGAAATTGCTAGGAAGTGGGAAGTTTACTAGCTGCTCTGGGAATTAAAGCACAGACACCTGGAATATTCTGAGGAGCTTGGATCAGTTTATGGTTGATAAGCAACCGATGTGTAAGCAATGCATTGTGTCTGCATGCACACTTCATGGAAGCTCACAGGATCATAGAACAGTTTGGGTTGGAAGAGATCTTAACTATTATTTGCTTCCACCCCCACCCTACCATGGGCAGGTCACTTTCCACTTCACCAGGTTGCTCAAAGTCCTGTCCTGATAGATAACGCAGAGAGCAGAAATTTTCAGTTCCCCTGAAGCTGCTGGATAGAGTTTAAAGACCAACTAACGAAAAAAAGATAAAATAATGTAAAAGTGTGCACACAGGATGATAAATGTAGCTGGAACCAGTAGATAAACAGATAATGAGGAATATAGTGGCTTTCTGGGCGAAGTTATGTAAAAAGAAGCAACAGGGCATGTTCTAAGAGGAAAGGTCATCTGTAACATAGGGGGCACTTGGTGAGTACAACCACCAAAGACCCCTTCAGACAACCCTCCAGGAACACTAAAGTACTTCCAGTAGGAGGCAGTTGCATGCAAATTAGTTCTATGAAAAGTGATGTTTATGTATTTAGCCAGAGATACACTGTAATCAACATGTACAATCATGATGGAATAAATACCTTGTTGTACCTTCTGGACACACATCAGATTAACAGAGCTATCCTTCTGATGCGTCCAGCACTGTAGTAAAGAATGCCTGCTGTCTGATACTCAAAATTTTCTTAGAAAGTTTGTTGTCTATCTGATTTCAGTATCAGTCCAACATTGCCTTGAACACTTTCAGGGTTGGGGCATCCACAATTCTCTGGGCAGCCTGTTCCAGTGTCTCACCAGCACAATACTTAAGGTCTTTGATTCAATAAAATGTTGTGTCCAAATAAGAATTGTACTTTTCTGTTGTATCTTCTTAATCATACCAATGACCAATTAGCTTCAGTCAGGTAATGTGGCTGCATGTGATGGTATTGCTGGGATCTGCCAAGCCAAACACAAGCCAAAACTTACAGACTCACCCACACATACGGCGGGAGTGCCGTATGCCCTGTCCAAGGGACAAAGACCTCTCACAGAATCACAGAATGGGTCAGGCTGGAAGGGACCACAATGGGTCATGTGGCCCAGCCTCCCTTCTCAAGCACGGTCATTCTAGAGCACACGGCACAGGACTGTGTCCAGATGGTTCTTGAGCATCTCCAGTGAGGGAGATTCCACACCCTCTCTGGGCAACCTGTTCCAGAGCATGGTCATGCACACAGTAAAGAAGTTTTTCCTCATATCCAAGAGGAACCTCCCGTCCTTCTTCTCACCCGGACAGAGCCAGGTAACCACCCAGGCGACAGCGAGCGGCCACCGGCACCGGGAGGGGGCGGGGCTCCCGGGGCGGGGCGGGGCTCGGCGGCGGCCGGGCCGGTTCCCGCGGGGCGGGCGGGGCAGCGCTCCC
>VXBN01009634.1:1683687-1741628 GCA_013397395.1 Sinosuthora webbiana
GGCCGGCGCAGGACAATGGAAGAGGCGGCAGCGGCGGCGGGGGGGCCGTGCCCGGCGGACCGACCGGGGGCAGCGACGGCGGCGCTGAGCGGGGAGAACGAGGCCGAGAGCCGTCAGGGCCCGGCGGAGCGCGGCGGGGGCGCGGCCCCGCTCAACCTGTTGGACACTTGCGGCGTGTGCGGGCAGTCCATCCAGAGCCGGCGGCCCAAGCTGCTGCCGTGCCTGCACTCGGTGTGCCAGCGCTGCCTGCCGCAGCCCGACCGGTACCTCATGCTGCCCCCCGTGCTGACCCCCGCGGCCGCCGCCGCCCTCAAGGAACCGCCGCCGGCGGCGCCTCCCTCCTCGCCCGTCTCCTCGCAAGCCTCACCGCTGCACTGCACGCCCAGTAAGTGTCCCTTCTGCCGTACCCTCCTTGCCCCTGCCGGGGGGTGCTGCCCCCGCAGCCCCGGGGCCTGCGGGTCGCGTTTGGGGGACGGGAGCTGTCGGGACCAGGTGCCGTGGGCGGGGTGCGGGTGCCCGGCCGCCGAGCTGCCGGGGCACGGAGCTGTCGGGACGGGAGCTGCTCGCCAGCGCCAAGGCTGGCGGCGGGGTTGTGCTTTGGCTTCGTTTGTTTTAATCGGTATTTTTTGAATTTCCCACCTCGGAGGGAAGGCAGAACTGTTGTGCTTTCCCAGGACCTCTCTGTGTGGATGGAGAGGGGCGGTGAGAGCCGGTCTGCCGCTCCGGGCCGTCGGTGCGGGAGCAGGCAGCCCTTCTCGGGGGTGCCGGGAGGTTTTGGCCCCTGGTCGGCGGACAACCTGAACACGGGTTGATAACAAGGCACAAAAACGTAGCGAGAGAACAGACTTTTTTGTTTTGTTTTGTTTTGTATTTTTGAGTGATGTTCGGAGTGCGGAGCGCGGCCGGAGGGGCGTCCTGTAGGTGTCAGCCGCCGTGCGCGGCGTTCGGCCGGGAGCGACCCCGCGCCTGGGCGGGGAGCGGGGCGGCCGAGCGATAATGAGACTTGTCCGCGCGATGGGCAGCCTGGATGGCTCTGCTAATGCATTCGTGCACCACTTACTTGCTAATTACCGTGCCGAAGGGAGAATGCCGCGAGGAAGTTTTGTTAAGCTCGTGTACTGACACAGTAGCCTGTGTCAATGTGTTTGGACTGTAGAAGATGTGGAGGAAACTCCTCCAATTTGAAACGATTTTCCTAGTTGTTTTTTTTTTTTTTTCCCCTTGCCTTCTTAGGCTAGGTCTAATGGATCACTTAGTTTTTGTTAAAGGCAATTTCGTCCTAGAAAAAAGTGCAACCAAGCATCCTGTCGTGGAAGCTGGTCAAGGTCTTGAAAAAACTTGTATAGGAAAGAGGAAGTGTGATGGAAATTGAGCTAATCCATAGGTATTAGTGGAGGTTATGCTTGTTGGAGTGTGTGTTTGGGGGCTTAAGTGAAAAGTAGTAGCTCCAGGTTGACCATTCTTAAGTCCTGTAAGTGGGCTTAGGAAAACTTCACCATCCTGCCAGAATTCTGACCAAAGATTACCACTTGAATATGTAAAGTCTTTGCAGCAATTCGTAAAGGAAACACCCTCTTCAGAGAAAGAAATATTTGGAAGAGTTAGAGGTTTGCTTCAGAATATCTGAGCAACTATCAAGTATTTTAACAGTATATGCTGAGCATCTTCATCTGTGTGAATGTCTGTGTTAGTATAGTCATTCAGTCTTTAATTTTAGCGTGTAAAGTATGTCGTAGTCAGAATGCCTAATCAAAAGTTACAGAATGGGAAAATCTGTGAGACCCAAAACCTATATACTTAAGCTTGATTAATTCAGGAGATGTTATTGCTTATATGTCTGTGGGTAGAAATGGGAAATTCTGCATGGGAGGAACAGAAAAACACACTCTGGAGTATGATGAGATATTTCTAGAAGAGATACTTGGCAATAGGAAAGAGGGCATACATACAAGCTCGGGAGTTTGCAAGGTAGTGTAAGAGGCAATATCATGATTGTCTTCTGAGATTTGAGGTCATGAACAGCACAGGTCCATTCCCAGATGTTCTATATAAATATAGCAGAAATAGGGATCTGTAGCTGAATGAGATATGAGATGCATCATAAAAATTAAAAGATTGGTGCTGTTCAAACATCTGCTTGATAATGACTCACAGCAACAGTAAACTTGTAGCTCTGTTCCCTCCTTTTGACTGTGAGTTGATTTTGTGTGAATGACTTTCACAGTACATACTCCTCCTCATTCTACAGATTCGCAGAGATACTGTATTTTTGGTGACAGTTATTTTTACCCTGTTGACTTTTCTCCCAAGGTGCTTTCATGCTTCCATACTAGAGTTCATTGTCCAGTGGGAAGAAGCAACTCCCACTCACCTTGAGGCATTTTTTTTGTATCTTTACTTGTGATGTGTTTGCCTTGGTTAAAATCACAGGACCTGTATATTAGCTAGCTATGGCCAAACTTGGTGAAGTGCATTGTCTACTTTCTGTTTTCCAACTGGTACCAAAAAAACTGTGAATTTGAAGTTAGGATTGGGAAAAAAACCCCACCTGTTATTGTCCAAAATGGATTATATAGGGAAAATTTATTACAGCTGGTGGAGTTCTTAATTTCTCACAAGATAGTAGGAAGGACCAAAGTGATCCAAAACTGTCACCTCTTCTGGTAGTATGTTGTGCAGAATGTTTATGAGGAATGACATGAAGAAATAAACTGAAGAGTATAATCTTAGAAAGCTGGATAACAAATGACTCTTATGATGTAAGTTATGAATTATTGTGACTAAACTGAAGAAATAAACATCAAGGAAGCTGTTTTGCTGGAAAGAATGTCCCAGGTACAGAACACAATGGAATTGCAAACTATGAAAATGTGCTGAGAAATAAGCAGACAGGTTGCTTCTGCACCTGTGCTGAGCGCTTGAGTTGCACAAAAAGAAGCCTGAGGAAAGATTGGTAGAACGGAGTCTGTCTTGAACAAAAGAGAGGATGTGATTTGAAAAGTGCTTCAACAAACCAGCCATGTGTGTTGTATGAATACTGAAATCAGCTGAGAAACAGGTAGCTGAAGAGGCTGAATTTCAAGTATAACCTGGAGACACTTTTTGTCTTTGTTAAACTGTTTCCTGGAAGAAACATTTGTTCACTTTACTAGAATAAAGTGTGCCTTCAACTTCCAACATACTGACGACTTATTTGTTGGCTCTCTTTCTGTGAAGATTCTAACAACTAATTAAGGAGCTGTGAAAGAAAAGACTTCAAGCTTAAAGTGAATTAAGAATTCTGGAGTTGCTCACTTGAATGCAAGACTCAGCATGGATAACAGCAGACAAGTAGAAAGATGTACAGAGGAGTTTCACATGATAAATGTTAACTAGTATTCCTTTTGCAAAGGCAAACTGGTGGAGAGGCCAGTTAGCATGGATATATTCTGTACTGCTACATGCACTCAGTTTTGGAGTAGAATAACTTCTGTAGAAAAGAAAACCTGGAGTTTCTGATTTCTCTACCTTTCCTGAAGTTGGAGGTGCTGAAGAATCATCAGTGTGTCTGACACCAGTGGTTTTAGCACTGGAGAGTTCACTGCTTTCTGAATGTTCAGTGGTATCTTATTTGCTCTAAGTGATAATTCTGATGTTGTATTGCCAAAAATGGGTTGTCAGACAGAACATTACGAACTGCAGGGAGTGCTGCAAGAGCGGCTCTATAAATGTGACACTCGTTTGTGAGCAAGTCTCTGCAGCTACCTCTACAAACGATATGGTGAGGTTCATGTGGGTTTTCTTTTTGTTTCTCCAACGACCATTCTTTACTGTCCGGTTGTGTGAGTTACAGCTGGAGCATACACAAAAAAGGCTGTTATTAGAAGTCTGCCATTTGCCCAAATTTTACCTGGGCTGCACTTCAGTGAGTGAGTGGTAGCCTGTACTTAGAGGGTAGTGTTTGTAATGTGCAGACCCTCATAGTACTCTCCTGGAATTTTCAAATGTGAAATAGGTACATGAAAGCTGCAAGGTTAGAGATTGAAATTCTATTCCTTCTCAAAACTTTTAAAGTTGCAAGTAGCTTTGTTTGTTCTTCATCATAAATCTGTACACGAAATAGACTTGAAACTGGTGCAGGGGAATGCTTGTGAATGGAACTGCATAGCAAAGTTTCATACAGGTATCATCATGAAATCTTACTAGTGTCAATGCCAAAACAGTGGGCAGAAACTTATTTTTTTCTGGAACTCCTCTGTAACAAACCTGCTAGCAAACAAATTTGTATGAAGCTGTTAGAAGCATATAATGTTTGGATAATCCCATGATCTAAATTCTTGGGGCGTGTCTGGACTAACATTTCAAGTATGTTCAATACATGCAAAGTAAGGAATAAATAAGGAATAAATACTTCAGGGTCACTAAACAAGGATTCAGAGATGTTAGTATTTCAGGTTATTGCTTCCCAGAAACACTTGCTTGGCAATGCAGTTTAAAGTTCCCTAATGATGGGATGAAGACCTTACCCTTGACTTCCCCTCACATATGTGGATGGCATCTGCTTTTTTATTGTCCCACAGTTTTACTGTCCCACAGTCAGTCCTTTTACAGATAACTTAAAATTCTTTCAGATCCTTCTCTGATCTTTATATCTGGACTTTCTAATGCCATCACTTCATTTGACCTTGAGAATACAGCATTTGACATCAACTTAAATTTTATTACTTGTCTTTTTTCTTACTTCCCTCCTTTAGTTGGATAATGATTGGGACCCTTATTAGTGAGTTTGAAGGATATAATAGCTAACTTTAATGTTTCTTATGGTGATGTTCAGTTTTTTGTCCACATCTTGGTACTCTAAGAAGACTTAAGATTCTTGTTCTAAATCTACTGCTACAAATGATTATTTCCATTTCGTCCTTGGTACTGCCACTTGCTTAAAGTGAATTCTCTCCATCTTTGCCATTACAAAGAGCCCATGTTTTATTTGTGTGGCTATATACTCACACTTTCATAAATGTGGTTGCATCTATGCATCCTTTTCACAAGGAGCATCTTGTTTCTGCTGTGGTGCATCAAGAAGCGAATTGTTTAAACTCCCACATAAAGGAGTTTTGGGAGTGCTAATATTTGGAAATAGTGTAGGTTGTAGAAACATGTATAGGAAAGACATGTCTAGTTTTCATTCTGTTTTGGATTTGTGCTTTGAATTGAAAATTCCCAGAGCCCCAGAGATTGCATATGTGTAATGCATTTAGCATTTCAGGTGAAGTACAATATTATTGTTTTGATAGCCTGTAAGGGACAAATCTCTTGGTTAAAAAGTTACAAAGCTAGTAAAAGCTTAAAATATTAATGAATGAACTACCTAGAACAAGTTCTTATTTCTCTAGTTATAATACCCTTCTTTTAGAGAAAAGTATGCTCTCAAGATACATATGATGGGATGTGATATTTACTGTATGTCTTGGTTTAGATAGACAGGTATCTGCCAGGGAAGATTGGAGTCTCCCTTGGAATGTAAGCCCCCCCTCCCCCTTTCCAAATTATTATAAATTTGCAATTAAAAGGCTGCCAGGCAAAGATGTTGGGAATAGGTATAGCAGTTCTTTACTAGAGATGTTTAAAAATACAAATGTTGTAGTACAAAAGAATAAGCAAACAAACAAACAAGAAATCCCAGAAAACCCTGACAGAGTGAGAAATAGAACCTAACACCCTGTTGGGTCAGGGTGTTGGAAACAGTCCGAAAGTAAGCCCTCCTGGAGTGGCAGAGTGGTCCTGTTGTAAGCAGGAATGGTGCTGTGTAGAAAAGGGTCCAGAGATGGCTCCAGTCTTCCTTTGGGAGTCCCATAGGAACACTGGCTGTCTGGTGACGCTTGTGGTTCCTTTTTATCTGGATGGAAATGGTTTGGCTCCTCTTCCCTGGGTAGAGCATCTCACAATAGGATGATATATGTCATGTCGTTGGTGAGATTTAATGGCCCATTAACAGAAGATATCCCCAAGGGGGTAGTGGAACAATGAACAGAGATAAGAAACAGTGCCCCACCCGGTTTTATAAGCTGGCTTGGGAGGCAGTGGAAGACTGAACAGAGATAAGAAACAATGCCCCACCCGGTTTTAACAGCTGGCTTGTTATCAGAAAAGGCAGTTACCCTCTCCCTTCTGGAGTTACAACAGATAAAGAAAATCTCCCCAACCGGGGGTCAACAGATGGAATAGAATAAACTTTTTTTTTTGGTTTCGAAACCCAAGACATACTATAAAAGTGTAATTTGGAGTAGGGATATATTTGCCAAAAGTTACTGCTTTCTCTTCTACCAGGAATTCCATAGAAATCTGGAGGCATGTCTATGCAGCCTTAAAGGCGGGCAGCTGCATGTTGTGGAAATAAGCTTGAATCGTGCTTGCTCTGATATATGATTAATATAAGTGTGTAATAGATGTTTATTGTCTTGCATATGCAGAACAGTATTTCTAGGGTAGCCTGGATGCATTCATGTTCTTGCTTCTTTCACCTGTAAAAAGTGGGAGATTGAAAAACTGAAGCCATTAGGAACATCGGATGAGTGTTACAACAACTGCAGTTGCCAATCTCATTGTAGTTGGAAGCCTTCAAAAATTAGGCTGTACAAGTTATCAGAATAACTGTATCATTGTGTGAAACTTCTTTTCAGACAAAGATTTCTATCCTCAGAAGCCAACCTAGCTCTGCTTCAATACAAACTCAGCTTCTAATGTCTCTGGTAAGCAACTAGTACTTTCAGCAGTGGAAAGGAATTCTAGATCATAAGGAAAGCAAATATAAGGTGAAAGGATCATAAGGAAAGCAAATATATACTACTGTATTAAAAATTCTCAGGTGTCTAGTTGAAAGTGGATTGGGTTGTTCTAATGCTTATAATGAAGATACCTCTTAAGAAAATGTCTGAAGAGCAAGGAAAAATAATGGTGCATATGTTCATGAAGAGGCAAGTTGAAGAATGTTTTTGTGGGCTAGCTGATTCCTAGGAAAAATGTCCCGAAGAACTTGCAGCAGGCTTTTAGCTTTTAGCTTGGTCTGCTGAATTCCATGAGTGACCATGTTCTCTGAACTTTGCCCATTTGTTAAATTTGAGAAAGAAATTTTGTTGAAACTCCTGATTCTGAATGTAGTGTTGTTAAAGAAACTTGTCTTTTCTACAGGAAAATCTTTATGCCAGTGTTGTGTGTGTTCGCTAAGATGCTGTAAGAGGAATTTCCATATTATTTAGTGGAATTTCCCAGTAATGGTAAACTTGTAAAGCTGGTATTTTGCCTGTTGTATCTAATCTAAAAACAAGCCAGGGGAAAACCAAAAGGAACTTCGAGTGAATTCTAAATAGGACTGTATTTCAGGATGAGTAACTGACTAGATTAAAAAATTCATTATTTCTGAAATTGGAAATTTGGACTTTTAAAAGGTTTTTGCAGTAAAATGAAATACTTTACTACAGTAGTGCAGTGGTTTGATCTTGGCTGGATGCCAGATGCCCACCAAAGCTGCTCTGTCACTACGCTTCACAACTGGAAAGGGGAGAGAAAATGTAGCAAAAGGCTTGGGGTCTAGATAAGGGTGGGGGAATCACTCAGCAATTATCATCATGGGCAGAACAGACTCAGTTTGGGGAAATTATTGAATCTATGACCAATCATAATCTGAGTAGGATGATGAGAAGTGAAAGTAAACTTCAAAAAAACCTTTCCCCCACCCCTCTCTCATTCCCAGGCTTAACTTCATGCCCGATTCACTATCTCCTCCCTTCTCAGTGGCTCAGGGAGACAGGAATGGGGGCTGTGTTCAGTTCAGCACACGATGTTTCTGCAGCTCCACTGTGGGGTCCCTCTGATGGGAGACAGCTTTCCACAAACTTTGCCAATGTGAATCCTTCCCACGGGCTGCCGTTGTTCACACACAGCTCCAGCATGGGTCATTTCCGTGGGCTGCAGTCCTTCAGGAACAGACTGCTCCAGAGTGGGTCCCCCAGGGGATCACAAGTCCTGCCAGCAAACCTGCTCCAGTTTCCTCTCTCCACGGATCCACAGGTCCTGCCAGGAGCCTGCTCCAGCACAGGGTTCCCATGGGGTCACAGCCTCCTTCAGGCATCCACATGCACAGGGTTCTCCATGGGCTGAAGATGGTTATCTGTTCCACGGGGTCTCCATAACACACTGGTCAGGCAGGGTTCTTCAGGTGCATGTGGCCTGAAGTGTGGGTTGTGGGCCAGTGCAGGTGATCCCACTGAACTGTTAATAGTATAAAAATCTTCTGTTGGACTTATTATTTTATATCTAACTTTCATGTGCTGTAACAGTTTTCCAATGCATTCTTTTTCCTTTGGCAAATTTAAAGAAAAAATGCTTTCATAGAAAAAATTCCTGTGGTGCTTTTAAAATTCACCTCAGCAATTAGGTACTTATGGAGTTGTGTATGTTTAAAGTACGTACTTGGAGTTCAGATGTGCTTTGAAAGTGTCAGTGCCATAGTTGAACTGACCAAATCATCTACTACTTTGCCTACTGGCCAGAGAGTATGTATAAAACCATAAATATTTACCATCAAAGAAAGCATGAAACAGTTGTGTGGAGTAACTAAGCAAATGCGACTATTTTTAACAGGAAACAGTCTTGTAAAATCAGCTATGAAACTGAAGGTTTAGCCAAGGAATGTCCCTAATTACTTGATACCATCTCTCCAGTGATTCAAGTAAATGCTTATTTGAAGCTTTTATGTGGGAGAAAATTGCATATTACCTTACATACATTACTAACATGATAGAGGACTGATGTTAAACAAGGTTCCTAGTTATTTTTGAAGTTTATCAGTGGGCTATGGGAAAAGGATGACAAGTAAGCAAGACTCAGCTCTTTGAACTGTACTCATGGGTTTTGAGGGCCCTTGTTTGTAACGTGGATTTGGGTCATAGAGACATCCTCATTTCAAAAAAGAAATCTGCAGCTCTAGTGCTGAATCCTCTGTAAGTGGGAGTACATGGACAGGGGAACTAAGCCATTTGCCTTCTGAATGTAGAAAGATTTCTGCTTCTGATTAATAACTAAGTTGCCACAGGCAACTTACTATTAAAATGGAGAGTTTCCCTTTCAACTGTAGCCCCTCAAGTGAATATAATGCAATTTGAATAAAACAAGACTGTAGTGCAAATACCCTTTGAACTAAAATGATTGCCTAATTTGAAAAGTGACTGCATAATTTTCCCAATGAGCTAACACATCTGTCTGGACTGTAGCTCATAAAAAAAGAAACAGGACTACTTTAACATACATGTTTGACTTGGAAACCCCCCCTGTATTTTCTAGGATGTCTACACGAGGTCAGAAAGCATTTAATAAAACTTACTTGATGGGCTTCATTTGTTTCTAGGCATGTGCTCTAGAGTCTGAGCCTGGTCAAGGATGTGTGAGCTGAAGTTTGTTGAACTAATGCCATAATCCAGCCCTCACACAAGTTCATGTTGTGCTTTAGGTGGCTGCTGCTGAGCCTGCTATGTCAGGGTACTTACCAGAACACTGATCCTCTTAGGGGAGGGAATGCTGGCAGCTGCACAGGGAATGAGTAGGTGGAAAGAAAGAGGGAGAGAGCTGCAGCACTGCTGGGACTGGAGAATGAGACATTTTAAAGTGGGAGCAAGGTTCTAATTTTAAATGCAAGGTGCAGTGCCTCAACGAAACAGCCCAGCACCAACAAGTCTGTTACTAGAAATAAGCAGTGTGCAAAATTGTCCTGAACAGCTGTAGGAGAAGGGAATACAGGTGACCTTGTCCCTGATAAGTAACAGCTGTGTTAATTACTCAATACAGCCTCGTCCCTGATGAGTCACAGCTATCCAATAATGAGAAGAGTGATAAAAGGGAGTGGGTTGGCTGGTGGAGGGATCATCATGGAGAATCATGAAAGAGGAAGGAACCTTGAGGAAGAGGAGTGAGAGGATCATGAAGAAGAAGGATCCTGGGCATAGAGAATCACTTCTGTGAGGTCAGTCTGGGTCTGCAGTTTAGAGCCTGTTGTTGGAACCTGCAGTCACAGTCTACCTGGGTAAAAGCCTGCAGTCAGAGTCTGCAAACTAATACCTGCAGTCATAGTTTAGAAGGAAATAACCAGCAGTCAGAGGCTGCAAGGGAAACCTACAGTAGGAGCTTGCTGCAGCCACAGTCAGTGAACAGTTGGAGTCAGGATGGCTGAGCTGTAAGGAGGAATAAACCAGAACCCTTTTCATGCTGTGATAAACAAGAAGTCTGTGTCTTGGCTCATTTCTACCCTTTTAACAAAGAGCTGCTGCAACAACAGCAAAAGTGTGAATTGAAACACGTATTTTTTCTAACCTGGACTTTACTATAAAATGAGTAAACTAGTTGCTGAAATAATGTAGGAATATAAATTACATGCCCTCCTTGCCAGCTGGTTTAAGGAGAAGGAATAGCAGCTTTGAATCTTCTTTGACTTTGGAGAAACTTTGCTGACTTATAACTGTGGTTTCAACAGTTTTCAGGTAAAAGTTGGAATTCATAGCATTGCCCAGCTGACAGTAGAATAGAACACCATTTTAGTCTGAGGACAGTAAAACAGAACAGCACAGCCTTGGAGAAATAGATTGATAAAGGATGTAACTTAGGCAAACAGAAGTCCTGCAGAAGGCAAGTAGGATGCAAGCTCAGCTTTGCAAGGCTGACAAAGCAGAAGTTATAGAAAACAGTGATATTGTGCTTACTCAGAAGTGGGGGTCAAGGAACAGCTTATCTGAAAAGGACACTGGACATTGAAGACCACTGAAAAATAACCCTGTAAGGACTGCCAGTAAGGGGTGTGACTATGTCAAATAAAGTAGTATGTATACATCAAGTAAGGGGGGATAGCTAATGAATGTGTCATGGGTGTGTATGATGAAAACCTATTTACCCCACACTCAGGGCACTTAATTAGAGTAAGGATCCTCCAAGTGACCAGGGCACTGCAATAAAGAGTACCTGCCTTCTAATACTCAAAACTTGTTAGATAGAAACTATCTGGCTGATTTCAGTATCATAGCCCCAAAGTGATGAATTAGAGTAGCAGGTAGCTTATCAGTTGGGTGCTGAGATAAAGACAATCTGTTTAGCAGACAGGCTTTTTTGAAGGAATGTAGAGCTGTATAATGATGGGTAATGAGTGTCATAGTAGGACCTCAGTAATGGGTAAATATCTGGGAACTTTGAAACCTTGGGGGTATCATATGTCTAGATTATATTTATCTCTTTTTTTTGTGTGTTTATGGATTCCTACCTTTTTTTGCTTAAGCAGTTGGTTTTCAGCACTCAGTAGTTCTGTTCCTTATTTGCTTTTGTCTTGTTTGAGGGCCCTTCATCACACATTATCAGCTACTGTTCTCACTTGTTTTAGCTTAGGGACTGTTTGTTGAGCTTACTAACTACAGACTACTTGGCCTTCAGTAGTTCAGTTTTATCTTCCCCCAAGTAGGGAGAAGGGACTGTGAAGATATAACTGCTGGCTAGCATATCTTGGAAATCACTGAACTTAGAGTACACTTAGATTGTTTAGTTTATTCAACTGTTAAGGGAACTTTATCTCTTTGGAGGCGTTCTAAACTTTGCATCAGTCCCTTCTGTATGCAAGAAACTCAAATGTGGTTTCAGAGCTCATGTGTTAGGTGTTGCCTGAGTATTCCCTCAAAACAGACACTCAGAATTCTTCCCTTGGATAAACACAGGTGGCATTCAGATAGTTTATCTGAATGGGAGTTCAGAAATGCTAGCAGCTCTTTCTTCAAATATTGCACTCCAAGTTGTTAAATAGAATGTTTATTTTCTGCTTCATAGCAAAGGCAGAGTCCAGTCTTGTGAAAGAGTGTTCAGAAGCTTCTGGAATGGAACATGTGAGAGGACCTGTGGTCTTCCCATATCTGGTAGTGAAGTTTAAACAAAAAATGAAAAAACAGTCCTTAACTAGTGTTTGTCATAACTCCTATATGTACCATAAGAATGACTTGCAAGTATTGCTTTTATCACTCAGTAAATAAGTATTTGATATATAGACTGTTGGCATTGACACTATCAGTAAAATTGTGTGCATCTTTATGGATTGTGCAGGGAGACAGAACTCTTGCCTTTTGCTTTTCAGAAATGGCCTTATAGCTGGACTAGGTACAAGTTAGAAGCAAAGCCATGATTTGTGGTAGCTCATGTGTCTTCTAGATTATCATCTCAGCCATTGACACTCAACAGGGCCAAAGATATCTCTTCAAAATAATGATTTCAGAAGCTGTTTTGGCAAAACAAAGATGACTTTGTTTATGGGTATCCCAGATGGATTCAGCTGACAGACCTCTTTGCTGCATTCCACCCTTTGTGCAAGAGTTGAATGTAGTCTGGATTCTTTAAGAAGCTAAATGCTAATCTTGCATCCTTTAAAAGTCCATTTAGCAGCAGTATTATTGTATTGTGTTCCAATCTGATTGTATGCATTTTGTGGGGTGGTGTTGTTTTTTTTTTCCTTTTCCCTGCTCCCAGTTCCATTGAGATTAGGTCAGATTTAAAATGATTTCTTTGGCAGCCTTTTTGACTGATCTAAGTTTTTGAGACTATAGTGTAGGTGTTGTAAGCTGCAGGATGTCTGGCTTAAAACTTTTGCCAGAATTGCTGTTGTTCTGGCTTAAAGTTGTGGCTGGTTGTTTTTGCTTTTTATTTGTCATTATGCCAGATAAGTAGATTAAGAACCACAATGCCATGGTGGAACCCTTGTGATTATTCCTTAAAAATAAAGAAGGAACAGAAGTACAGTCCTAGTTCATTCCCAAGCTGGTATTGGATGCCAAATTTCCAGAACTTCGTTATCAATCCTTTGAGGCAGTATGGTGCAAGAAGGTGGAGAGAGATTAAGTGAGTCTAAAGGACAGAAGGTATGTAAATGGCACTTATGAAGACCAGTTTTGGTAGAAGATGAATTTTCTTAAGCTTCATTCTTAGTGCGAAGAGTGGTGGGAAGGCACCTCTGAAGGACTTCTTTAGTTCTGAGAAAATGGAGGAAACCATAGGAAGACCAGATTTCTTCACTGGATGTGGATGTTCATTCACATCAGCCAACAGGCTCTGGCTCATGGTTCAGTTACCTGCTTTAGATTACAGCAACAGAAGGAGATACACCATGGGAACATAAGCAGTATCACTGCTGGCTCTGTAACCTTCTGTTTTCTGAAAGCTGTAGGGCAGCTGTTAGAAATCCCTGTTGTTCTTATTTGATCAATTAGTGCATCTCTTCAGCCCAGAAGGAATATGTTTTATTAGTTACATACAATAATTTTCATATTAATGCAATGTCAGAGAAGATGATAACACTGCTTCTTAATTAATGCTGGCTCTTGCAGGCTGCATAGCCGTGTGTGAATCTCACAATGCATATATTGCTCCAGCTTGGTAGTCTTAAAGCTATGAGGGAAGTGGAAAAAGCTGGGCACCTTGCTCTTTGAACCCTTAAAACTGTGCTGTGGCATACTGGGCACGTGTAAGAGAAGAATATAAAGTGAGCTGGCTTTTTATTGCCTGACCATCCGCACCCAAAAGTGCAATGCCTGTAACTTGCAGTATACTTGGAGGATATTCTCCTCTCTTAGTGACTGGTTTTAGAATATTGGAGGAATTCTTCCAATTGAAGTGGATAAGATTATTAGTGTAGTTACTGAAAAGTGGGTGTTTTTAAGATGTAGTTCATCTGACCAAGTGTAAACATCTGCTTTAACCACTCATGACCTAACTATTACCTATGTCTGCAGTGACTGTGAAGGGAACTTCATGTGATGTTAGATGAACCCCACTGAAGGTATTAAAACGTGGCAACACTGCAAAGAAACTTTATCCATCTTTCAGGTGCAAAATTTTATTCTATGGAGTCAGCATAATAAATCACTATTAGTTTTGTGTTACTATTAAGAGTTGCTTTTTCATAGATGAAAAAATCCTGCCTGTGACAAGCTTTATTGTTGAACAGCTTTTAAATATAATGTGTCGTCAGAATAGACTGGATTTGGGAGTCTTGGGTTATATTACTTAAATAAATTGAATGGCTTGGAGCTTTACTTTTTTATTCCATTAATAATGTCTTGCAGAGCACTCAGACTTATCTGATGTAAACTGCAGGAAAGAGTTATCTATATTGTTGTCTCTTATTAGAGTGGGAATTTCCATCAAACATTTGTTGTACTTTTCATTTTCTCCATCCCTGTCAACAGCAAGCTTTAAAAAAATAAATCTAGAAAATTTTAAAATATGGCCAGGTCAAAGTATTTGTTATATAACAGATTTAATTGCAGCACAGATTGAAAATGTACCTTTAAAAATACTCAGAATTTATTGATAAATACATAAATTCCTCTTTCTTGCTGTTGGGTATCCAAGTGTTGGGCAATGTACTTGGATGGTAAATGTGCTATTACCATATGTTGAAGAATATATTGAAGAGACATTAATTAGTAAAAAAACCCTCTTCTTAGTAATAATCAGCCCTTTTTTTCCCTGCACCCTCTCACCAAACAAAATAACCTAAACAAAAGCAGAACCTATTATTTTAAATCAACATATTATTTCTGTGTACTTTTAAACATCAATTCCGTGCACAAATACTTTACAGATAAAGTTGATGGAGTTCTCCATTATATTTCGCATCACTGTTATCTGTATTTTGAGATAGTTTGATGGAAACATAATAGAGGTCTTGATGACTTCTGAACTCTGTCCTTGAGGAGAACCTCAAAATAAATATCCATGTAGCAGAATATGGACAGATGCTTTGAACACTGCAGTTAACAAGTTGATGGCTCTGAATATTGACACTTCTGCATTTTAAACCAGGTTTTCCTTTGGAGCTACAGACTGCAGTTTGTTAGGGTGCAAAGATCTGTGTGCGTCAGTTGTGTTCTCCAACAGGAATTTAAAATCACAATATCAAAAATGCATTGCATAGAATAGGCAGGTAAGTTGAAATTCAGCTGTCTGAACTAGAATACTTCCTGCCATTGCTGAATTTTTGGGATGCCTGTACTATTTTAAAAAGGGATGGTAGATGAACTGCACAATCCACAAGAGCCTATTCCGTCTGGAATAGTAGCTGGAAGTCAGGCATGATATTACCCTCAAATTAGGTATGTCTGTTTAGGTACCTGAATTGCTCCCCTGAGGCAAGTGGCTGGAAAAATGAGGGCCAAGAGGGTAGTTTGCCAAGGCTCTTGGGTAGTTTCCAGTTACTGAGTGATTGAGGGTGGAGGGAGTCTTGTGAGAGGAACAGGTTGTAAGGATTCATCTGAGAACTTGAAGAAGAGAGGGAGTAACATGAGCTATAGTCAAAAGCCTTGACTTGCATTATCATTCCTGTTTGGATGGCATTTATCCTGAAATACTCTGTCTAAAGCCTGTTACCTGCTGTTATCACTGCTGATTCTAATTTGGTTCCCTTAATATGATCCAGATACTTAGAAGTTATTTTTGAGGCTTTTTTTTACCTTCACATCTGCCCAGTGTTGATGGGAACATTAAGGTGGCTGGGGCTGAACAGAAGAAGTGGGCGAAACACTCAGGAGTGTCACACATTGGAGTGTAGTTTTCATGCTTTCAACAAAGAATGAAAAAGAACCAACTCTTTCAGTGCCTGAGAAGGGCTTGGTTCTTTGGGTTGTGACTGGCTGTAACTGTCCAAATTATACTCTGCTAACCTGCTATTTTTATAACTATGATTTATGGGAATAGGTGCATTGTACTGCAACTGCTGAACTAACAGCTGGTGGTAGATGAGGACTCAAAAAGATGAAGACTAAAGTATGAAATGTAGTGCTACAAGGAAATGATTATTAGCTGTGTTGTGCTCTAAGGCAGGGTCGATCTTCATACCAGAGATTCTGACAACAATTTTTTTTTATCCCAGTCATTTTTTTAGAAAAATTAATTATAACATGTTAGCATGCTGCTATTATGGAGAAAGGTACTAATTTCCTTGTTCCAGAAACACATGGATACAATGGACTTAAGCACTGTTGGCAAGATCCTGGAGTATCTGTGAAATGGTATTTCAGTAAAATGTATAAATCTAAGCAGCATTAAACCCATTTTCAAAATGTTATTTCAAAATTAAATACTTGGCTGATCAGAGAAAACTGTGTGAGTATCACAGAATCTTAAAAATCCTTGCATGTTATATGTCTGAATTCATTACATACCATTTGGAAATACTTGACAATTTCAGGACTGGAAAGAATGTATTTTAATTTTGATGAAAGAAAGGCTCATCACAGTCAGCAGTGACAATTGGCTTAATTGTTGGCAGCTTCTGCATCATCATTTAAGCACGTTCATTGGAAGACAGTGAGATTTTTTGTTCATCATCTTGTACTTAAACATTGTCTGTCCCACAATAACAATGTTTCCCTTTGTTAGCACTATGACACTTCTTATAATTGTGGTTTTGAGGAAAATGCATTGGACAGCTTTGGATGTGAATGTAAACTCTGCCATCAGAATTTCTTAAGGTATTCAGAAGTGTCTGGAGTCAATTCTTGCAAAATTTACAATTTTTGAAGTCTAATATATGCTATCTAAAATATTTGAAAGATTGGGCATGTATAGCAAAAACAATGAACCATTTCACAGAGCAGCTGAAATATTTTAATTCGGCTCTGCAGTGCTTTCCAAGAAAGTCAATGTACTGCAGCATGAAAACTGGCCTGTAACACTCCTCCAGAGGGGGGATTACAGCTAATAGTCTTTGTCTGATTTTCATTTATTTGCATTTTAAAGGATATAAAATAATTTAAATTAACAATTAATTATAATTTTAATAAACTTTTTGCTAGATTGGTGGTTGGTTGGAGTGCTTATATCTTGGCAGTAGGTGCCAGTTTTCCCTTGAGATGTGTCTGCTTATTGGTTTAACCTATCTCCCCTCTACTAGCAGCAGCAGGCTGTCACAACTAGATGGGAGCAGCTTTTTCTGGAACAAACTGGTTTGAAGAAGTTGCCAATTTTGCAGCACCAGTAGTGGCTTAATGAGAAGCAAGAGGAAAGCAGTAATTATTTTAAAAATTGATTCAGACGTTATTGCACATGATACTGCCTCTCAAATTAAGTTTTCTAAGTGTTTGTTCTTAACTGGGAAACATGACCTGTGTAAATATAACCAGCTTACGCTCAAACCCATGCATTTTAATGAAAAGGCTTGCAAGTATTAATGGTATCTATGAAAGAGCAAGAGGAGAAAAGGATCTGTAGCTCACAGTTGAAACACACTAATTTTCTGTGTAGTTATGTTAAAAATCTTACAGCTGGTGCTGCCTTCAATCTCTGACATACCTTTTATTAGTTTTAATTAGCGTGTCCATGTTTTAAACATTTTAACTGCATGTGTAACTTGCTGTTAATATTTTTTGTTCTGAAATCTGTATGGTTAGAATTTCAAGGAAAAAATCTGTAAAACTGGGAAAGATTGCTCTACAAAACCCTAATTATTTATTCTGTAATGACTATGTCATTGCAGGTAAAATTGCCAGTTGCTTCTAAGCACTCTATTTAATAAAGAGAGCTCTCTTTCAAAAAAACTAGTGGGTTTTTTGACTGATTTAATCTGAAGAAAGGGAACTATTAAGTCCTCCTTTTTTTAGTAAAGCACTTTGCATCTACTCACCAAAATACCCTCTTGGATCTACAAATGATCATCCAGTGGCTTTATTAAATTGGCTCTGAAACCTGTTTGCAACACTGAAGATGCAAATGAGTCAAAATTGGGGCAAACTAGAGCAGTCTCCTCCTATTGTCTTGGGATGCTTCAGTGGTCTTGAATGTACTCCCAGGAAATGGAGTTTCGAGTTGGAAATAATACTGTATAAGCTATAAATCCATTCTGCTGAATGGCTTGAGATGCCCTTGTGCATGCAGCATGTAACTTGTGAAAAAGACTAAGAATGGGCCATGATTTTTCCTACTTAAAATTCCTACCTTGAGCTCCTTGAAAGAGGTGCATGTGTTATGAGCCTGTAGCCAGTGGGGGGAAACACTTTTCTCTCCTGGCACAGCCCCACAGAATCCATATTGCAGTCCCTAATCCAGCTCACTGCATGGCAGCACAAATCTTTGTTGTCATGGGATAGAAATTAACGAGCAAGGGAGCCAGCATTGCTACTTTTGTTAGCATTATGGTGTCCTGGCCTGGTTCAAGCAACATCTCAATGTGAGATTCCACAACGGCTTAGTTTTTGTAAGAATGCTGCTAAGAAGGGTGGAGGTCTTTTTTACTCTTCCTGCTCAAGAGCCACATGCACTTGATCCAGCTTCCTTTACAGCAATGCACCTGATGCTAAGATCCAGCTATTGAGATGTGCCTCTGCCCAAGTTAAGGTTCAAACAAGATCATATGCTGAAGTCAATAATACAGATTTTATTGAACACGGAATGTCAGGGAGAAAGGTAGAAAGAAATGGAAAAGAGAGCAGAGAGAGACCAGGCGGAAGATAGTCACCACCTCTAGATCCAGTGGTGTCCTTCTGATCCTTCTTCACCCTGGGCTTCTCCGTAGTGGGAATCTCCAGGTCTTTTCACTGTCCATACACATTAGCAAAGAAACAAATTACAATGACAAATTAGTCATTGGCTACGGAGTTCTACTGTTCCATTGGTTACTTGATTCTCTTGCTTCTAATGCTAATTAGTCCTTGTACTCAGTCTTCCTCTTTCTTTGAGTTGGTGGTTGTGGTCTCACCCTGCCACAATTACATTTTACCAAGTCCAAGCTGATTTCAGCACAGTTGCTGAGCTGGCTTTCCTTGTGGCCCATAAATTCTGCAGTTGTGTCTGCCATTGGTGATACGTTCTTCTCCCCCAGTTTTGTTAACCTCCCTTTAGTTCTGAGATAACACTCAGACAGCAGCACCCCTTTTATCTTATCTCATGTTCCTGCTGTGGTGGCTTACCTTACAGTCCAAGTTCCAGGTATCCAGGGAGGCACTTTCAGGCAGCTTCAGTGGTTGGTGGTGGTTGCAGATTTCAGCTGTCCCAGAACTTGGTGATCCTTGTTTGACCAGTGATATGCATATGAGCAGTTGCTTCTTTACACACATTTCCACAGTGGGAATTTTCGTCTGGATGCGTTACCCAGAATGAGCTAACCAGGTCTCACCTCTGCCAGGCCTGGGGATAGCCCTGTACTGTCACTCCATTCTGTGCTTATCTCATGGCAAAGTTCTTCTGTGGCTGTAACAGTGTCTGAGACAGGCAACTGTGTTCTTCAACTCCTTACACCTGGAACAAAGGAGCAGATAAAAATGTGGGATCTGCTCACTCACTGTCCTGACAATTATCATGATGATGATTATGAAACTCCTCCCAGTTTATTAAGTCATATATTTTCACCTTCCTGTGCTTGCTCCATTAAAAAGAAATAAGAATCTTAGAGAATTACTTTGACGAATATAAACCCTGATACTTGAGATCTTTTGCTTAAAATTACCATCCTGAGGCTGACTAAATCTGGGTTAAAACTGATTTGTGTAGCATTCATCAATCCAGGATTATAACAAAAGTTTACCCTCACACAGTGGTAGAAGAAACCCCTGACATAAGGCTGGACACCATAAGGAATTATAGAAAAGAAAATTCATGAAGATTTTGAGAGTTGTAGGCAATTTTTCCTTTTTTTTTTCCCTTTTCCCATCTCACACTAGAAATTCTATGTGATTTCTTGAATCGGTAGTTGGCAGTATTCTCTTGGTGAAAAGGCACATAAACCATTTGGTTTATGTTAGTATATTTATGTTAGTATGTTTCCTAATCTCCTCGCCTTCCTTGTCTTCCATATTTTCAACTCAAGCTGATTTACAAACCCTGGTTAATGCTGCTGATCTGGTTCAGTCGCTCCAGGTTTAATCTTCAGTGGCAGTGTTGTCCTCTTCTCATCCTTGTGCTGCTTCTCATGTTGCTTCACTGTAGTCAGGAGTGCATTTGATCAATGAAGCAGAACGGGATGAAAGTGAAGCTTGGGAGAGCAGGAAAAATACATCCATCTCTGAACTGGTTTGCCAGTCTCAGTCTGTGTCAATACCCATCTCCCAGACACATGGGAAGCCGGGCTCAACACCTGTGTTGACCTTGATAAAAGTGTGAGAAATCAGGTTGTGATTGGTGTCAATCAAATAGCACTCACCTGTGTATGTGTGTCCGTGGGCAATGTGGACAGAGATCATGGGATTATTATAAAGAAGAGTTAAAAAAAAAGAAATCGGCTAAGTAAGGCATGGAAGTGGGGTTTAACAAGGCAACTGTGCAACAGTAGGCTTTTAGCTAACTGTGTTTTAACAACAAAATTGTAATTGTTTGCAAGTAATTAATATAAGCTTTAAGCTACCTTGTAGTATAAGTTTCAAACTTTTCTTTGTACAAGTTATTTTTTTGAGTATGGAAGAATTTGTAATCGCTTGACAAGGGGAAGTAAGACCAGCATACGCTGAGAGGCTCTACAAAGACATTTTGAAATATGTTGACTTTGAGTTTTGTAATAACTGAGAGAGGGGCCCTAAGCAGGCAGGTATTGAGGCATGCTAGCTTTAAGTTGTGTAATGACTGAGAGGAGGCTTGCAAACTGTATGCTGACTAACAGAATATATATGCTTGCTTAAGCAAACTGTATAACCAAAAAAAGTGCTACTGGAAAAAGATCTTTTAAAAGAAGTATGGGAGGCTGGAGAGACATCAGAAGACCATCTTGGACCACCTCCCCAACAGATCTTCAAAAACCACAACTGCTGATTATGAAGAAAAGCAAGTAAAAAATAAATGAAAATCTGGGGAAGTGAAGTACTAAGAATGGTGTAAGAGACCACCGTTCAAGAGCTGAAGTTGTGCGTTGCTTGGGGCGGAGACCCCCGCACACCCAGTGCTGTCACTTGCTCACCCTTTTATCAAACAAATTAATAAATTGGCTATATTACTTGATGTATTGGCAAGTCTAGCTTTATAAGAAAAGGAGCAGAACATCATGATGCCTTACTTGTCCAAATAAGGGAACAATGTGTTTTAAAGAAGTAGATAAAAGAATTACAAGTAGACGCACAGGTTGCACCATGTAGCTGGAACCATTGGACAGACAGATAATGAGGAATACAGTGGGTTTTGTGGTAGTTATGTAACAAGAGGCAACAGTGCATTCCTTAAGAGAAATTCAGGGAAAGGTCATGTGGAACACTGGGGGCTCCCAGTGAATACAATCACCAGAGACCCCTTCAGAGGATACTGTAGGAACATAAAAGGATTCCTAGGAAGAGGTAGGTGGATGCATGCAAATTAGTTCTAGGAAAAGTGATGTGTATGTATTAGCCAGGAAGTACACTCCAATCAAAATTTATGCTCATGATGGAATAAATACCTTTTTGTAAGGTTTCACAACTCATCAGATTAGAGGAAATAGCCTCTGTATGTCCAGCGTGCTGCAATAAAAAATGCTTTTCAGTATTTCAAATTGTGTTAGAAAGTTTCCTGCCTAGCTGATTTTGGTATCAACCCAGAGCATTGTGCTTTGTCAGGGTCAAAAATGAGCAGTGAGGGAACAGGGAGTGGTTTGTAATTGGTGCTGTTGGAAAATGTAAAAAATAGTCTTTTTTGGAAAGTGTGTAGCTTGGATATTCGGAGATGTGTTCACTCTTGACTATGGTAAATTGATTTGCTTAATTACGGGAGAAATTCAGTACTTGCAGTTCTGCTAGCTACTTGACTTACCAGAACTGAATTTCTCAATTATCCTTGCAGATGATGGTATAAGAAATGTTACAAAAGTTGTAGCCAAAAAATGGAATTTGTATATCAAAGGAAGCTGCACAAATGTGTATTGAAAATAGCACTTAGAGTAAAATCAGGCTTAACACCATAGCTGTGCAGATGAAAGTGAAATGCCTTGATAACAAGTGAAAAACTGCTTGCTGATTTTCCAGAATGAAGAATTGCTTTAGTAAAGCAGGTGGACTTTTATTAGAGCACTGCCTCATACTGATTTGCCAGTTAAATCTTGAGCATCTGTTGGAGGAATCTTGTGAAAAAGTTACCTTAATCTTGTATGAAGCACTTAGAGTAAGGAATTAAGTTCTTCTGCAGAAAGTGAAATATTTCATAGTTCCTATACTTCTTCATTTTATTGTAAAAATGAAACAGGAACAGTTTTAAGCCCCCACTGGTTTAGTTAAACATGCAAGTGTTGAGTTATATACTGGTGTTGAATTCATTGGGTTAAACAGATCTTTTTTAAGGCCCTGAATCTATGTCTCCTCTCAAATGGGAGCTGCAGGTCTAGAATCTGTGTCAGTGAAGACTTGCATGACTATTCTACTGTAGGCTTTTTGCATGTGACTTCCATGTCCTAAGTGATTATTTCAGCCTAACTTAGTTTCAATTGCTTCCTTTTTTGCTTGTAATGACTATGGTAATTTTCTTCAAGCAAGATGTCAGTGCCTGGCATTTTAGAGATTTTTCTTGGATGTTAAAAACAAGCCTCAGTGCTAATAAGACATTCTTATTTTCTGCAGCTAGAAAAGGTGTCTGCTCAAAAATGTTTGTATAGATATTTTCCATTTCAACCTAGTCTACTCACGGCTGAACCCCAAGTTTTGAACTTTACATTATCCTTTCCAGTCTGTTGAGAAGACTAATTGTTTAACCCTTTGTGTTACTGGTTCTCAGCTTCCTTCAACCTGGAGCCTAAGTATGTTTCTGTCTTAGAATTGTACCCCATTGTGTCTTGCAGAGGAGAGAAGAGAGCCTTGCTTATTTATTCCTAAATTCTTCTTGCTTTCCCTTGCTTAATGTGAAGGTAGTCACGATATTAATACAGGTCCATTCTTCCTCTCTACAACTCACCTCATTAATTTTGAATGTATTACATTTGTGTTCTCATATGACATGCATGAAGGTCAGTCACGTCACACTGCTGGTGTGTGTATGTAATACCACTCAGTGTCACTTACTAATATTCCACACTAATAAGTGTTTACTTTAATCCATTCTATAACAACAAATCATCAATGGGAATACATTCCCTTTATAGTAAAATAATTATTTTTTTATGAGATTAAAGCAAATTCCTTATGGCATTGAAACAGAAAGTGTTTGACCTTGGCTGATATAATATGTCATCAGGGAAGAACACATAAACGTCTTCGGTGATAAATGAGAATTTGCCTTTTCTTGCTCACACCTTATTGACAGGAAAGTGTTAAAACGTCCTTTCAAAAATATATATCCTTGCAAGTTGTCTCTGAAGTTGTTTAATATATCGTAGTTTGTGCAAGCATAATCAGATTTTTTTTTTTCCCCCCAGTCGGTGTTATCCGCTGTCCAATTTGTGGTCAGGAATGTGCAGAGAGACACATCATAGATAACTTTTTTGTGAAGGATACCACAGAGGTTCCCAGTAGCACAGTAGAGAAATCAAATCAGGTAAGTGAATTAACATGTAATCAAGTTAACACCTTTTGGATGTGTGTGCATATCCTTGGCTTCTTACTGTGTGGCCTTTTTGCTCTTCATATGCAGACAGAACTTGAAGTACTTAGACATCACATGGGGTAGCTACTCTAGAAAATCAGTTAAAATGTATGAAAATGCATGTGAAGAAGGTGGTTATCTTACCCTAAATGATTTTTAATTGTTGATATAAACTTGCATCCTAATAGCAAAAGATAAAAGTAAGGAATAGGCATTAGAATGGCAATTTCTGTACTTTGGACAGGGTGCTTGAAACACTCTTGGAAGCAGAGACTTGAATAACACTACACCAGGAGACCTAAATGGACTTCATCTCATTACTGACAAAACATGGCATTAAATAGCTGGAGTCCTGTTGCCAAGGAAGAGGCTCAAAGTGCTAATTGGGGAGGATGGTATACTGTAGGGGTTTCTTGTTTTTTTTCCTTATGGGGACTGCCTCTTCTTTCTTTTGCAGTCAAGTAATAGCTGTTTCATAGGAGTAGCTTATGTGGAATGTAATAAATGGATATGATTCGTGCTAACTAAATTGTAACTATTTCAATATTTTAGAAAATAATTGTTACAAAGTAATAAAGGAAGTTAGTGTCAAGAAGCAGATGGGCCCCTTTTGCAGATGTTACGTGCAAAAATAGGATACAGGATGTAGTTTTGAGATAAGTATTGTCCCAAGACAGAAATGACCTTGAGATGGACAAAGTTGGGACAGTTTCAAGTAAAAGATCTGAAGCTGTGGTTTTACAAGGCTAAGTTTTTTGGAACAAAATGCTTGCTTACATAACACAACGCTTAGTACGCACACACAGCCTGTAAGGTTAACTAGAGGACAAAAGGAGGGAAAGTGTAAGCCTTCATCAAAGACCACTGAAAGAAGACAGAAGGCTCCCGGTAACAAGTGAAGCATGTGCCATGAAGTATAGTGACATAGATTTTAGGATCAGAAATAGGAGGGAATTTACAGGAAACATTGATGAATATGTATCAGCATATGGTATATAAGTAGAGTTTGAAATGTATTGTATGTATGTGAGGAGGGAGAGGATCCCTCTCCATACCCAAACGGTTTTGCTTATGCCTTATCAGAACCTTAATTATACTTAATCACTGCCAGATGTTATATATATATGTTCAAGTGTATTTCATCTCAATTAAAATGCTGCTAAAATTTAACTTTGTTGTTTATTGAATTGGACATACAGAATTTCATTTATAAGAGGAAGAATAGTAATATTGGAGGTTTTTTTCTCATTTTTTTTCAGGAGGAGAATACTAGCTAGTGTAGAAGCAATACCAAATGAATAGTCACATCTGTGTAGGATCACAATTGAACAGTCTCTGTTAGCAAAATATTGCATGTCTTCAGTTTTAGCTAGTAAGGGAGTATCTCATGCATCTCTTTAGTCATGAACTTTTTATTACAGGAACGTACTGTAAATAATTCAGCCTCTTTGTATGTTGCTGCATTCTTCACAGGAATAGTGCAGTAAGGTTGCTGTACCAGTATGGCTTGCATTTAAAACTCATGCCCTAATATTTGGATGGTGGTCTCCTTTTATTATGAAAATTCCTTTTTTTCACTTTCCCATTTTAGGGGCCTGTATCATTGGCTCTTGAGCTGTTTGCTTCAGGGGCAGTGTCTTAGAGGTCCTTTATTGTGCGTTCCGCTCATTTCAAGGCTTAGCTGGAATTTGTGTTTGCGTGTGTGAACGGCCACATCTCTCGGGAACAGAGAGAAAGATGATAGGATCCAGTCAGGTTTGTGATACCATCTCGATGACTATTGAAGGCATAAGTGGTGTCGTCATCTCTGAGGAAGAGGACTTGTGTCTTGCAAGTCATTAAACTGTTCAGATTTGAAGGAATTTTGAAACTGGATTTCTGAGAAATGGTAGACCTTACCAGAAACTGAAATTGAATTGTGAGTTGCTGGAAGTACAAGCTGTATTCTTGCAATGTAGGACTGTTTGAACTTGGCTTTTTTTGGATTTGGCAAGGGGAAATGTTGGTTTGTTTTTTTGTTTGTCCCCTGGGAATTGCAGGATAATATCTGAATTTTGCAGATGGTTGTGAGATTTATGCAGTCTCTTAATACTGTACCAGTAAGATTGACAAAATGAGTTGTTCCTGTTGAAAATTTCATCACAACTTTTATAGTTACTTTAATTTAGGAAGAGGAGCAAGATAACAAATAATGTTATGCAGAAGCAGTCCTAAATGTCGTTTGGTTTGTTTTTTGTTTTTGGGGTTTTTTTTGAGAGGGTGGGGCTGTCCCATAGTCTCTGCTTAGTTACATAACAAGTCCTTGAAGATGCTGCTTTGGAGAGTGGTGGTAGAAATGGATTTTTTTTTTTCCTTGGGAGTAGTAAACATGTTTTTTTAAGTGTCTGATCACCCCCTTTCCCCTCACAATATTATTTTGCTTCCTGTGAAAGTTAAGTGGGAAATTCCATTCATTGAATGGTGTGAGCAGATGTCAGGGAGGTTCTTGAAAGCATTTCAAGATCCCTTAACATCCCTTCTAGATTTCAATCCTACTCTTCCATTAGTATTTGTTTCTCCCTCTCCCTGACACAAACCAGCAGGTTTGCACTTTGAAAACGACTCTGTTCTTCAGCTAAGGTCCTTGGCTGAACTCAGCACGCTTTCTGTAGCAGTTGAAGGCAGACCAGCAGACTTTGCTGAACTAGCAGAACAGGACATTCATGTGTTTTTTTCTAAAAAAAATGGAGCTAGATGTTTTGTTAGATGCCTGCTAAGTGAGTGTGTACCTTACCACTTGGAAATGAATGATGTGCAGTTCTCTTTGTTTGAATAGATTTATTTTGGTATGATAATGCAGCTTTTTGTACATTCCTTTGTACCTTGACATAAGAAAAAAGCTACACTGTTCTGTAAACTTCTCTGTTGTGGAACAGCAAAGTTAAATCAATAATAGTTAAATGGATTAGTGTAGTGTCCAGGGGGGAATATTACGAGGTTTAAAGATGATACAGCCTTCTAATCAGCCTGTCTTGTTTTGCCTTTGAAGGAGCAAAGAGAAAAGCAAAAAAATTTTCCATTAGCATAGGCAACAGATCAGAGAAATTAGAGTAGAAAAGATACAGACACTTGCAGGAAATACTGCGTCAGAGATCATCCAAATTCTATCCAAAACTGCAGCTATTTTATAGGATTTTTCTACTGAGACAGTTAATTTGTCTTCAATAGTTTTGCAGCTTTATTTGAACACTTAAGAAATTAGAATTGGAAGCAGGGCATGGGTTTTGTGCAAATAATGTTGTGGCTTAGAACTACTGGTCTGTATCTATGATTAGCCTTATATGTGTCTTGTCAGGAAGGACTGCTTTATTTCAATCCAAGACGGACCGCAAAAGACCTCTTGCAGATGAAATGTTTGAATGTTTCAGATTCAAAATGGTACTAATGCTAAAGCAATTTTTAGCATACTGAATTAAAAGTGCAGGAGTGAATGGCATATCATGGAGCCTGGCATTGTGGGAAGAGAGAAATAACTGGAACCCATGGAAGTGCTGTCCATCTATCTATAATTGTGTTTATCTTACCTGAGCCTGATTCGGGCATTTCAGTACAATACTGGCGTAGCTGTGCTTTCTAGCAATTACTGCTGAAAACTTCAGGAGCAGAAGAAGTGAGCATGAAGGAAGTATAGAACTCTTTAGTATATGTTCCACAAGAGCTTTCCTGGGTAGCATTAAGGGTTTTGTGCTGGCTGTTAGTGTAGGAAATAGCTATTAGCTTTGCAAAAGAGAAGAATGTCACAGGAAATGCAGCTGAAATCTTCCTGAAAGTAATTGTTGTAGGTTGGGGGCAGCTAGGACATAAATACTTTGAAAGTGCAGATGTTTTATAATTTTTTTTCTCATTGTGATTTATTGAAAGACTTGGCAAAATTACTGACTTCTAAAGAAAGGTTTGAAAATAGAAATTAATTACACTTCATTTGTAAGGGTGGGCAGAAAGGGGCTTCAGACCTAAGAGCTGTAGCTGAAGCAAGTGCTAGATTTGAATAAAACTGAAGGGTAGACAAGTGAGGGAAATTTAGGGACTTTAACAGAAGAAAATGGTGTATGCAAAGCCATGAAAATAAAAATGAGGAATGTGAGATTGATGCAAGAGAAAAGACCTTAGTGATAACATGGGTGTTGGTGCAGCATACTGAGCCTCTAGTGCATTTTAGTCTAGGTTCTCATAGCTTCTGTGTCCAAAACAGAATGTGTGTAAAAATATTTTTGATGGTAAGAATAACTTTCTGTGTCTTTACCAGTTACTGACCTGAGAGTTTAAAAATATTGTATTAGGAATGAAGAACAGCTGTTGTATGTGAGATGTTGGGAATGTAGTAACAGAACAAGGTATCTGCTTAGATCTGATACTAGACCAGATATTAGGAAAGCAAGTCTGACTGCCATAATGAGGTGATTAATGAGGAGAATTTAGAACAATAAGTTTCTTTTAGTTTGTATGGTGCCAGAGGAACCACTGTGTGTTCTTCCAAAGAAGAACTATGATGCTTAAACAGCTTATAAAAGCTGTACCTGTGACCAAAACGTCTTTGAAAGCCAGTGGTAATAGATGCAGGAAGAGTCACAATATGCTCTTGTATGCTTTGAAGAGATGTGGATATTGATGGGATGGTGGGGTAAGAAGAAGGATGTGTTGATCAGCTTTCATGCATTTTGAGCTGTCAGTAGTACATGGTTCATATTTAGAATTACATGTAGTCGCCATCTTTGGTGATTTTGTATGTGCTGGTGAGATAGTTACGTAACAATTAGCATCAGTGAGGTTTGGATCCAGTGGCAGAAAGCATTGCCCCTGATGTACATTGGTGAAGTTTGGAGTTCACTGACAATTCATCTAGACTACTTTGCTCTCTTCCTTTGAAATCTTTGCTTGATTATTTAATCTTTTTAATACTCAAAGTATATTTAATTGAAAGAGTGGTTACTTACTACAGTAGCTGAGAAGACAGGTCTATTTATTACCTCAACTCTTGCAAGTAAATGTGGTTTTTCTACCATAAAAGCTTGTGTATTTACTTAAAATAGTACTTACCTGCAACATGCTGAATAATTTCTGCTTTCATTAAATTTGACTGAAGCCTGAATGAACATTTCCCGGGGTTATAAATACTAGAACTTGTAACTGAATTAAATGTAATTACAAGGAAAACTCAATTAAAACTAAATGTCTGCATGACCAAAATAAAGGCTTATAGGTTAACTAGGGAGAGTTTTCTTTGAAATCACTGAAACACTGCTTGTGTGAGTCACAAAAATAAGAATGAAATGAGGTTTAGGTTGTGTAAGTGCATAAAAAATACTTGCTGTAATTATACTTCCATGTACTTAAGCTGTATGGCTTACGCTAATAACTAGGAATTCTAGCAAAATCCAACCTATAGCTAAAAATGTGTATTTGAAATCAGAAATAGGAGCAAATCTGATGCTACCTAGAAGGCATTGCTGTTTTGTAGCTTGAGTTATGATGTCTATGAGAAGCTTTATGGCTCATGTCCACTTGGTGGATTTGAAGTTTATAAAGGTGGGATATATATTTTTGATACTACAAACGAGGAGTTTTGATTCATTTGGCAGCACCTGAATCACAAGTTGTTGAATCACAATTTTCATCTTATTCCACATGCAGGTCAAAGCAGTTGAAAAAAACCCCACAAAATCATATTGAAAAAAGAAAATAGATGAAACTCTTGGAATCTAGGGAGAATTAACAACTTAAAAAAATCTTTGAACTTACCTAAATGCCCTGGCATGTTCATCTGCCTGAGTTTGCTAAAGGTGATCTGGAAAGGCTGTTGTGGGGAGTTTGGTTGGTTGGTTTTGATTTTAATTTGGTTCCTGTTTTGTTTTTTGTTTGGTGTTTTTTTTTGTTTTTTTTTTTCCCTCTTTTGTTTTTTTTTTCCCCAATTTTTTTTTTTTTTTTTTTCTTCTCTCACTTAGAGAATGCCTGAAAGACTTTTTCTCTTCTTCTCCTCTGCTTCTTTTGTTTTTACTGCTATTTTGTTTTACTCTAGAAAACCAAATATCCAGTATGTTATTTTCCACTCTGACTTCTAAAAACATATCTGGGTATTTTGGGGACATAGCACAATAACACCTCTCTGGTAACAAGACTGACGTGAAAAACTTATTTGTCCTGCCTATTTAATTCACTCTTCAGTCAGTATTGCTGATGTAACTGAGCCTTGGGCTACAATGGTGTAATCAGTCCTGGTTTGCATCACAGTCTTGCAGAGGGTTGCATTGGCACAAAAAGGAGGAGACAACTGGCTAAAGAGGAAGGAGGGAGAGGATTTCCCCAAGAATTAAGAATGCTTTTACTTTTTTGTTTTGTTTTTCAAAATGTCATTGAATTTAAGGGTTAATAAGAAGTGTTAGCTTTAACCCCAGCTGGTAACCAAGCACCACGCAGCCTTTTTTACTTCCCCCTTTCAGTTTACTTCCTCCCTACCTCCAGTGGGATGGGTAGGAGAATCAAGGGGGAAAAAAGGTAAAAGTGTAGGTTGAGGTAAGGACAGTTTAATAAATGAAATAAAGTAATATTCAATAATTATAATAATAGTAGTAACAAGAGAGAGGGAGGAATAAAGCCAAAGACAAACAGGTGATGCCAAATAAATTCTTGCTCACCACCCACTGATCAATGCCCAGCCTGTCCCTGAACAGAGATTGGTGCCTCCCACCAATTCCCCACTGTTTATATGCTGAGCATGATATTCTGTGGTTTGGAATATGTGGGAAGTTCAGGTCAGCTGTCCTGGCCACACTCCCTCCTTTTGCGTGTCCTGACTGGCAGAGAGCATGGGAAGCTGAAAAGTCCTTGGTTTTGTATAAGCACTGATGATATAAGCACCTAAGAACATGCTGATGTTCTGGTTGTTGCTATCATTATTTTCATACTGAATCTGAAAGCACAGCTCTGTGCCAGCTACTAAGGAAAACCCCCACTCCATCGCAGCTGAAATCAGTAATGAAAGTAAAAAATTTTCAATTTCCTGATTTCAGTTCACTTCCTTTGCTAATGGAAATAATTGCTTTATTTCCGTTTTCTAGACTTTTTTTATGATGTCCTGGTATTTCTCCCTAGTCTACTGGTCTGGATAGGAATAAGAAATTTTTTTTGTTAAGAGAAGAAGGGGAAGAAAAAGAAAAACTAGGTCTCATTTTTGTAAAGAAACAGAAAAAGGGGCACAAGCCAAATTTTTCCTCCTTTGCGGGTCACCTTTAATGAAAAGAAATTGCTTCAAAACTCCAAGTGTCAACAAGAGGGGTCAACAGCCCTTGTGTTGTAACTTCATTTCTCAGAAGATACTTGCTTTGAGAGGTAACATGATCCAGAAGAATAAGCACAGTATTGGGAATCTGGAACTTATGTTCAAATTCCAGTTCTGTCAGTAACTTGCTATCTGGCCTAAGGCAAGTTTTGTGCTAATTTTCCTCTCTTTCCTGAAGGGGAAACTGGAACATAGTTCTATGTATATATTCTTTATCTGCATAAGATATAAATATTTCCTTCCTCTTTAACTTAATCTATATTTACCTTGTGTGGGTGCAGAAGTCGTTTGGTTGAGGGTTTTTAATCAAACTGAAAACAAAACTAAGATCTAACATTTTCTCCTTGTTGCTCCTGTGAGCAGAAATCTGTCACTGTGATCTGTAGGATGTAGCAATCTCCAGACAACATGAGGCTTTGGTTTGCAGCAGTGCTAAACATTGCCAGCAATCAGTGGTAGTTACCTAAAAAAGGATCTGCATAAGCATGTTCACTATTTTTTACTACCAAAACCCCACTGAAGGTAAGCAGAGGCATTTACAGAGGCATTGTAAAGGAGGGGTAAAAATGAAATGATAGGATGAACGTGTGAAATGGCATTGTCCATTGTTCAAAGTTTTCAACCTGTTGTTCAGATTGTGGTACTGTAGCAGTTTTTTCTTGTGTATTTACTCTGTGTAGAGAGGTTTTGGTCTGCTGACATGTTTGTTTTCCTTACTTAATTTTTTTTTCCTAGGTCTATTTGGTATAGTCCAAAGAGCCCCAAGTGTTAACAGGCCACACTTGGAAAATTCTTATGCATTGATTGCACATCTGTTCTGGGGTAGCTTTTTTGACAAACTTAACTGGAATAATTTAAGAGATGATGCTAAGGTGATGCTAAGATTCTTGAGAGGAACCTGGCTGCTCAGTACATTCTGTCCTTCCTGAAACCAAGCAGGTGACCGGAAGCTAAAATTAAAGCTGCTGTGTGAACTGAGGGAGGCTTCTAAATCAGAGTAGTGCTGCTTGTGTTCTGTCATTGGTAAATATTTCACAACACCATCTTGTATACAGTAAACGTTGTATGGCTTTGAAGTGTGCAGGGAATGGCAAAAAGTAGTGGTCTGACTTTCAGCACGTCAGGCAAAGATTTTAGGGTAACACTGACAAAATGACCTGCTTCTTTGAAAAGTCACGTTCAGTTACTTCTGTGCTGTTATTTATAATGCTCCTGTACCTCAGGCAGTTTTCCATTCTCATTTCACTGTTTCCAGAAAACTCTGAAAGTGCACTGATGATGTATGAAAAATAACCTGTGTGTATATTCCAAACTTACTTTAACAGCTACCTTTTCTTCCTCTTGCCAGGTCTGCACAAGCTGTGAAGACAATGCAGAAGCTCATGGGTTTTGTGTGGAATGTGTAGAGTGGTTGTGCAAAACCTGCATCAGAGCTCACCAGAGGGTTAAATTCACAAAGGATCATACTGTGAGGCAGAAAGAGGAAGTATCTCCAGGTAACATAATTTCACAAAGAATTTGTGTCTGCACTGGAAAATTATATTTGACCAACGCACTTTTTTAAAAAAGTAGTAAATTGAAAGCTGGTTTTCTGTCAGTTTTTTGTGTTGGATAAGCTGAATAGAGGTACACATTTTCTTCTCTTTTTAATTGAACATGTTTTAAAACAATAACTACACATAGACTTTTTCTTTCACACGGATTGATTGCAAATTACTGTCTAGACTTAAGAGATCAGCTGCAGAAAATACTTCTTTAGGCATTTGGCTCCTCTACTTTTACTAGAGGTCTAACAAATTAAATGTAAGTTTTAACATGAGCTTTATTGTTTTATACAGCAGAAAAAGGAGCACTAATAGATTATATTTTTTCATCGTTCTGATAAAAAGCCAGCCAAAATTCATGTTTTAACTAAGTACCTTTTGAGCTTGAAATGTTTTGCCTTAGGGCAAAAAGGGCAGTATATTATGAATTGGGGCATTTTTCCTCGGTAGGTTCTAGGATAATTTGGGCTAGAAGGGACCTCAGGAGATCTAGTCCAGCCTCCTGCTTCAAGCATTGAGTTCTGAGTTCCAGCTGCTCTGGGCTTTATCCATTTGAGCCTTGGGAACCAACAGTGGTGAATGTGGTATACAGTACAGCCTCTCTGAGAAATCTTGACTACTCTGTGGTAGAAAAGGTTGTATTTCTATTAATTGAGAACCTCTTTTGTTTCAGTTTTTTTCCACACTGTGTCTTGTCTTCTAGTGTCATTGTAGGAGAATAATAAACATTATAGGATGCTGACAAACATTCTACTGGTTCTAATACATCCATTGGAGTTGCATGATTTTTCTTGTAAATGTAGAATTTTTTTTTTATTTTTAGCAATTGTTACATGTTATTTTAAATACATTTATTAGAATAGATATTTATTTTCATTCCACCCTATGTAGTATTATGAGGTAATCTATTGCTCAAAGGGTATGTTCCACCATGCACACTATATTCTGTATCCCACTTTCACACGCGGTTAATCAAAAGTGATTACTGAGTGTACTTTCAAGAGAGGACAAAAGTGGGTAGAAGTGGCTGATGGACTGTTAGGCTTGGAGGTAGGAATGGTCTCAGTGCACTCAGGGCTCTTTGGGAGGCAGTTTGTTGGTGAGTTAGAAAGAATTTTGACTGAAGGATACAGATACGAAAATAATGTCTTCCAGATTTCTTGAAAATAAGTAAAGGAATAGATATGAAAAAGAGGCCTTATCAATCTGCAGTGAAGGATGGGCTGCAGTGTGAAGCCAGTTTTCATTACAGCCTGTATAATCCTTATGAACTCAGTGTCCAACCTAACTCTTAGGAGCTCAGGCTTTGTCAGTTAAGTTGTTTAAAGAAACGGATTTAATTTCTGGGATCTGATGGTGTTTCCTGCACCCTTTGATATTTGTGCAGTAGAAACTGAAGTGAGACCTCTCACCCATTAAGAATGGGGTCCTGAAAGGAAGTTTTGTATCTCCTGGTTATTACCATCTCTGTGTTCTACACTTTGAATGTCTGTGTCTTGATATCCTCAAACCCCTTTCCACCAAGTCAGCTGAGAAAGAAGGCACAGCACACATTAAGTCAACCACCTCCTCATCTCCATTTAAGAAAGGAGCTTGCTGATTGTGTGATGTCTTTTGCAGCCACAACCGTACTGGCTACTCCTTTTGTAAATAGTTTTGTGAAGCCATAAGAGATTATGTTAAAATAGGTTTTAGACATTTTCCATTAGAGAGGGTGCTAGCTTCATGCTTGCAACAGGAGTGAGACATTGCAGTTTGAGCTTATGGCTGTTACAGTCTCAGTGAGTGACCTGATACACGCTTGTACATGTAAGGAAAAACAGGAGAATGCAAATCTTGAAGAAGTTTTGACTGAACTAACATCTTCCTTTATTCAACAGAGGCAGTTGGTGTGACCAGTCAGCGACCAGTGTTCTGCCCTTACCACAAAAAGGAGCAGCTGAAGTTGTATTGTGAAACCTGTGACAAGTTGACCTGCCGAGACTGTCAGTTACTAGAGCACAAAGAACACAGGTATTAAAGCAAAGTTTATGTTCTATCCATCTCACTTACAGGAAGGTAGCCTGAAGTAGATTGTAGCTCTAGCTGTAAGGAACACAGTCAGCTGGAAAAAGTGCAAACTAAAGTTCTCTGTTCAGACATGAAACTCACAAAAAACCAGAGATTGTATCCCAAAGAATGTGACTGATGAGTGTGTGTTATATTTAGAATAAAACCTGATTCTTCCAGTTGTTAATCTGGTGACTTAAGCACAAGACCTTTTTTACAGTCAAGCTATTTGGTTGGAATTTGTTGCTATGCAGCTCTTCAGAGAGTCCTTAGAAAACACAGGGGCTGTGTTATGCAACTGTACACTTACGGGTAACTTCTCCATTTGTCCTTCAACAAGATTATATAACAACATTACCAAACAGCTTCAGAATGGAGCAAATGGGGATTTTTTTCTGTGAAGAGCCCTTTCAAAGGAAGAGTTGACCTACAGTTTGGCTAATACTGTACATGGACAGCACTGTAACACTCAGATCTTTGTGTTGCTGTTCTTTTGGTCATCTCTTACTGGTCACTGAAGCTGAAAAGCAGAATTATATGTAACTTCTGAGTGCAAGACAAAAATCTTGCTGGTTAACACATACAGTAGTGTTTTGGGACAGAGGCACTCTGGTTAAATATAAATATGATTGCTGTACCTGATGCAACCACCTCAAGAGCTTACTTGCCTGACCAGATGAAGAAGTGTTGGCTGCTGTTGCTCCTTGGAACAGGCTAAACAGTGCTCTTGCAGAATTGCATTCTTCCTCTTTTATTCTCCTTCTCTTAGGATTTATAGCCCTTTTATAATATGCCACCTCTTTTTTTTTCCCTCAGATTGTTAAAAGATTTCAGTTCCTTGATTTAAAATGTTGCCAACTTCTACCAACTCAGCAATCTCTTCTATTTCTGCATCCTTGTCTTGCACAAAGTAATAGCTTACATGCATTTTCACATTCAAAGTGATGTACCTCAGAACATTTTTTCTTTTGCTAAAATTAGGCTATGGTCACACAATATCCTTTTGTATTTATGAAAATCATAAATTCTTCTCTCAGTATGACAGGAAATAGACTATAAAATTAAAAACACTATAAATGAAATACATGAGCATATACTGACATGTGCTTCCATGGTGACAGTTAAATTTTGGATTTGAGCAGCCTCTTTCTTAATTAAAGAAGTATATTTTGTAAATTAGTCTGCTTTTTAGCAAGTATGTCACACCTTTCACATGTGTAAATCCTCACTGCTTTTTACTGCAGGTACCAGTTTATAGAAGAAGCTTTTCAGAACCAGAAAGTTATCATTGAGACACTAATCACCAAATTGATGGAGAAGACTAAGTACATAAAATATACAGGGAAACAGATCCAAAACAGGTTTGTATCAGATTATGAGGTTAAAACTGACAGAAGGCAACTTTACATATACTGTAGTTTCTTGAAATGTTTAAATTAGTGTATTTTGTACCTCTCTGCTTTTATTCTTCCAGAAAGAGGAATTCTAAAGTTCACTGTAGTGATTGTTGCCTGTTTAGTAATGCTTGCTTGTGTTAGGTAATTCTTCAGCTCAGTCTGTGGACTTAATGGGCAGTAGTTGCTTGGGTGCAACAAAACAACTTATGCAATAAAGACTGTAGAAGACAGTCTTAAATGCTTCCCTGCCATCAGCAGATTAATTTTCTTAGTGCACATCCCTCTTAGAAAGTGAAAGGTTATGACTCATGTTTTCATAATGTTTGTGACATGTATTTGAAGATTTATGTAGTACTTTTATGCTTGGGGCTCTACTCACTGGGTACTACAAACCTAGGAGAAAAATAAATCTGTAAAATGCAATCTGCAGCAGGCCTTTGTGGCTGCTCCTTCAGCAGAGTTCAGGGACAGCAGTACCCAGGCAGATTCAGCACAGCTGGGGATACCAAGTGTGACTTGAACTTTTCCTTCATCTTTGCAGTAGAGGTTTCCTCAATGTAACATTAAGCTTTGCTGTGATGAGTTTGAGCACTGTTGTTGAAATGGCTAAATTAGTGCCATTCTACCTTGGTGGAAATTAGACTTAAGCAGTTTTGATTGGCATGGACCAGAAAAGTTCCAGAATTCTGAAAACCAACAATTTCAATTACAGTGAGCATTTAATTTTTATCAGTGACAGATGTCAGAGTTATGACATTAGAATTTGCCACTAGTTAATTAATTTTATCGTTGGTCACTCTTACTTGCTCTATTTGTCCCAGTAATTTTCCTGACTATGAGTATCTGATGATACATGTATTAAATTGGTGCATATGACCAAGAAGTATTGTACTCTAAGCAACAGATTTCCTTTTTAATACTGTCTAAAGAATGGGTTTATGAGTTAAAGAACATTATTTTCTATACTGTCTGCTTACAGAATTCTTGAAGTGAATCAGAATCAAAAGCAGGTGGAACAGGATATTAAAGTTGCCATATTTACACTGATGGTAGAAATAAATAAAAAGGGAAAAGCTCTGCTGCATCAGTTGGAGGTAATTTCATTTCTATCGTAAGAACGAAAAATTTCAGTGTTAATATTTTTTCTATGTATTCACATTATAGTAAATGTCTAGCATTAGTCCCCTGTGCACACCCCTGTCCTATCATCATTCCAAAGTGGGGAGATTGGAGAGATGTCCTATACAAGAACATCTCTTTGAGCAAGTGGGATTTTTGGTGGAGGGAACTTTGGTTTTTGAGCAGTGACTCGTTTCTTTCCCCATGCTTTTGCAATTCATAATTCTATGCGTCATGCATGAAAATTGTTTTATCAGAATTTTTCATAAATTCAGTAATCCAGTAGCAAATCAGAGGAGAGAATTGTCTAGAATGGCTACCTGGAAAAATATTATCTCCAATTGTGCTTGAAAAAGTGTGTGTGTTTGTGTGTATGTAGAGAGGCGCACACATACATATATGTAAATGTATGTAAAAATGTGTCATTACCACAGCAAGTCCTGATACCTTGAGTATATGTGTACTGACTTTCCTGTTTGATAGCTGCATCAGGGGGCAGGAGGCCTTTTTAGAGGAGCTAAGTGAAACCACTTGATCATTGTGAGTTACCAGTATGAAAACTATGCCTTTTAACTGTAAATTGAACCCTTTGACTGGAACTGCTTTTCTACTTGCAGACTCTGGCAAAAGAGCATAGGATGAAACTTCTGCAGCAACAACAGGAAGTGGCAGGTCTCTCTAAACAGCTGGAACACGTCATGAATTTTTCCAAATGGGCAGTTTCCAGTGGGAGCAGCACAGCACTGTTGTACAGTAAACGCTTGGTAAGGTTAGAAGACAGCTCTCTCCATTCACCTAGAGACTAGAGTTAAGTCAGATGTGCATGCACATGCTTGTCAGGAATACTAGGGTATTAGAATCTTTAATGATTATCTACTCACTGGAATATTTATATATAGTTTTTGTGATTTTCTCTTAAACATAAATACAGAATGTTTCTATTAATTTAGGTCTCTGGCCATGATTCTCTCCTGTTACAATACCGTAGAACTGTTGTAGATCTGCAGATGTAGAACAGCTCCTTTTCTCTGCGTTAAAATCCATGAAGCCATGAAACACTGGAAAAAAATGTTGTGTATCCTACGTCATCATTGTGCTTCTTTAGAATACTTGCCACAGCGTCTGAGTTCATGAAAAACAGTATTTGTACATCATATACAAATGAGATCAGTGGCTGGTATCTAGCATTTTAATGTAAATATTATTGTATGTCTTTGTTCTGTCAGGTTCATCTCCCACTGAAAGTCCTTCAAAATCAATAAAAATTAAACTAAGGCTTTTGTTTGTCCTTACAAACAATTACACAGCTAAATATTTCATTGCTGTAATGACCGTGAAGATCTGAGTGCATATTGTCTCACTAAGCTGACTGTTCATGATGAACAGAAATCCTAGAAAATTGGAAAGGAAAGAAACAAACCAAAAGCTTACCTTGATTTTTCCAAATGTTACTAGACTGTACTTGCCTGATAGCAGAAATCTGGGGCAATGTTGAGGAAAGACACTAGATGCTTTTTTTTTTTCAATTCCCATAAATTGTTTTACAAAGCTTTTTTCTTCATTTTCTCACTGGTTGTTGAGGTTTGGTGTTGGACCGGGGTGTTTGGTTTGGATTTGGGTTTGCTGTTGGTTTTTGGTGGTGTTTTTTTCTTTTTTTTGATACCTGTTATTGATTCTGCAGGCTATAGCAGAATATTACTTGTTTTTATCAACTTCAAGTAGTTAAATTCATTTGGTCTGCCTTATACTGCCTCAGCCAGGCATTTCTTTTTAATTGAATAGAGAAAAAGGACATCAGACTGAGTCATATTGTTTATAGTTGCTTAGTGTTGCCACCAAGACTCTGCTACATGAGTAAGAAAACAAGTTGAGTTTCAGGCATGTTAATCATATAAACATTAGGCAGCAGAAAGAATGGACCATCTAGCCCAGAAAGCCTCAGCAAATGAAAAGTATTTTTCAGAAGGACAGACTGAGCTTTTGAAAGTTGGTGCTGCTTGGATGTTTGAGTAGTTAACCTGTCTGTGAGCATTTGGAAAAATCTATTTCCAAGCAGTTTTGTGTAGAGGAGCATGTGAGACTTCTGCTCCAGCATATCCAGGAGAGAGGAAGGAATGCCCATCAGACTTAGATGGAGGCATCTAAGGGGGCAGCATTAGAGCTTGGGGACTGTACTCTCAGGCTGTGCTTCTCAGTACTACTAACACAAGGTAGCCAGTCAGGAGTTTATCTACAACATATGTGTGTGCACAATACTAGGAAAATAATGGAGCAAACTGTGACAGGAACTGTGTGTGACCAGTACTGCTAACAGGGCAAAAGGCTAGAATTTCTGTACTGTCATCTGCTTGGTTCTGGTATTGTACATGAAAATCCTAAGGAAGTCTCTATCCAAAATGGTAATAATGCACTTAAAGTTTTTCCATGGTCATTTAAAAATCTTTAGTCACCTTAAATGTTTTTTGAGTATGGTCCTAAACTGAACTGCCTAAAATTGAAAGAAAAAACTTGTACACTGGAAGCTCTTACGAAATTCCTTGGGGGGTGGGGGGGAAGCCATACTTCTATAATTTTAAATAGTTAAGATGATTTCACCAAGTATATTTATTTTCCAGGAAATAATCTATCACTCAAAAAAAACAGTGGTTGAGCTCCCCAAGTTTTTTTCCAGGATTTGCTGTGTGTGATTCTAAAATTAGTGCCTGTTGTATTTTGGTATATCAGTTCCTGAAATTTCTAGTGAAGCAACTGCAAGACAACATTTTCTTTCTAGGAACTAGATAAATTGTGAGCATTTGGTAGAATCTTCTCTTGTGTAATCACAGTCCAGTTCCTTGGAACTAAGGCATTGGAAAAATCTGAAAATATCTGTGAATCTGAGTTTTCAAAGACAGTTTATAAAAATCTGTTCTTTGGCTGTCTGAAGAAAACTTAAATTTAGTATAAAAGAAAATTCCCTGTGATCATACTTGTTGCCAAACGAATGGCATACTTGGAAAGAAAAATGAATGGGCTAAAATAGATTCATGGGGGAAAAAACATCAATGGTTATGTAAATCTGAACTTCACTTGCAAGTAGTTAAAGTTATTGAATATGATGGCCAAGTTTTCAGAAGGATATGTATTTCTACAGGGAAGAATTGTTGTTTTTGTTTAGACTGTAGTTAACTTCTTTTAAAACTACTTTAGGAAAAAGAAAAAGAGATTAAAAATACCTCTTTATTTGTAGCTTGGACAAGTTTCTCTATCTTTAACCTCAATTCTCTAGGGGCTTGTTCAGGGGGTTTTTGTTGGTGGGTTTTTTTGATTGGTTGCTTTGTTTGATGTGGGGGTGGGGGTGTGTGTGTGTTTTTGGGTTTTTTGTGCTGTTCAAATACATGCCTCTGGGCCCAGAGGGAAAAGAACCCTTCTTTTTTTTCTTATTCTAGATTACATATCGACTACGGTATCTCCTCCGAGCAAGGTGTGATCCTTCCCCAGTCACTAACAATACCATCCAGTTCCACTGTGATCCTAGCTTCTGGGCTCAGAATATTTTCAATCTAGGTATGATAAATCTTTATTAGCCCTTTGATGTCTTGATCCTATTTTGAAAGTAGCCTTCTTTTTGTCGTGATAGCCTCTGTGCTATTCATATCTTCATTTACTCTGTTAAATTTATTTCCCTAACTGTGAAAAACATTATAAGTGCAGTGCATGGGGAAAAGTATTATTTATGAATACTATGATAAATTATTAACAAACTTATCTTGTTTGAATGGTATAAGTGATGGTGAAAATAGCAGCTTTCAGTTTTCTGGTCAATACTTCTAACTTCTGCCGTCTGAAACAGGGAACACCGTTTTTAACCCCATTTCACATCCAAAGAAAGGGTTCCTGCTGTCAACCAGCACTCCCAGGTCCTTTCCCATGGGACAGCTTTCAGCCATGATGATAAGCACCCTAAGAACTCAACACCTTAGCAGGAAGACTTAAAGGTTTTAGAGGTCTTTCAGGATTTTGACTGTTGTTGTGCTTTCTTTCTCTCTCCACTGTTATCTTGGTGGGCGTTTTCGTTTTTCTATCATGTGCAGAAGGCTTTGTGAGATATCTGTGGGACATTTTCTGCCTTTCATCAGAAAATGCTCTCTGTGTACAGAGCTGCAAATATATGATTCTCTGCAATGTCAGAGGAAGAAAGTGTTATGGCAGTTTTTTTAAGGTGAACAAGCTCCTTTTTCCAGACATGAGGACACTGGGTGGTAGCAAGGAAATTCTCCAAGTTCCTGCTTTATAAATAATTTTATTTGAGACAGGAATTGAAAGTGAAATGCGTTTGCAGAAACCAGCTATCAGGTTGTGTGGTGGTAACTTCTGAGCTGCTACTCAGCTGAAATGTTTCTCATGAGCTGACTTTTTCCTGTGTTTGGTGGGCTCTTTTTCTTGTGTATGTTTATTTAATGAGCTTTGGAAGTTCAGTCATGTACATTCTGAAAAGTGCTGCAATAGAAATGGCACCTGTATAGACCAGCACTAGGGTTTTTGTAAGAGTTTAAGTGACCGATAAAACCAAATCATGTTTATCTAGTTTCAGAAATCATAACCTTTAGGCCACTTTGTTTATGATCAGACATGCTCAATTTCTGTAGATAAGCTAGATATAAGAACCAGTGAAGACAAATAAAATAAAGTCTGAGTAAAGAAACAAGTTACTTCAGAAATGGTTTGAGTTCTAGTCAGACTGCACGTGTCGCTGACAGCGTGATGGCATTTCTGCTAACTGCCATACTTTGGCATTGATTTTATTTATTTTGCTTAAAATAGGTTCTTTGGTAATTGAAGATAAGGAAACTCCACCACATATGCCCAAGAGCCCTGTGATGGAACCGCACTTACAGCCACCAGGCAGTTTACCTCCCAACCAGCTCTCCAAGTTCCCAACACAGATCAGCTTAGCTCAGCTCCGCCTCCAGCACATGCAGCAGCAGGTCATGGCTCAGAGACAGCAAGCTCAACGCAGAGCAGGACCAGTGGTTCAGCCAAACCCAAGAATGCCAGGAGCCATGCAACAACCTCCTGCTTCTCATCAGGTAAGTTAGGACTGTTTTCAGAGTCTCTTTTTTCCATGGCACTGAACAAGAAAGTAAAGTAAGATAGGAAAAAAAGGAAAGAACTTAAATCTAGATACATAACTTCAGATATCTTAATCTTCAGCACATGGCTATGTAGATGTTTTAGAGCACATTTTCTTTACTGAGAAATGAATGGGCATTTAAAACTTGCCTTGCAAAATCCGTGGTAGCACCCAGCCTTTATTTACTCTTAATACAAATAAAAACTTGTTGTATCCATATACACTGCTTAACACATTTTTGTTGTTTTGTCAAATGATGAAATGTTAATGTCATTATTTTTTTTTCCTACATCTGTTTTGCGTAATACCCAACGATTCTCTCCTATGTCTTTCAAAGTTGGAAACACTTACTGGCTCTTATTATGTCTCTTCATAGATTAAAATAATTCAAAACTGTCTACTAGGTTTTAACACTGAAATTCAATGCATTTGATCATTCGGATAAATGGTGTGGTACTATTTGTTTGCATATAATTTATGAGGAGTTTCAGAAGTTTAAAAGGACCATTAAGTAAAAAAGTGTGTGGAATATAAAACAGATCTCAGCTTACTTGCAGAACTGTTTTTGTTGTTTTTATGCAGGCACCTCCGCGCTTGATTCATTTTCAGAATCATAGTCCCAAGCCCAATGGTTCAGCTCTTCCTGCACAACAGATGAGATTTCCCCAAAATCAGAACCCACCAAGGCCAGCAGTAAAGCCCAATCCATTGCAAATGGCATTCTTGGCACAGCAAGCTATAAAACAGGTACAGTATCTTTCCCTTTTCACACTCCGTTTAGAAATTAAACATCAAATGGGCCTTATATCATGTTTTATACTATACTTCTAGAGTGCTTTTCAATTAAAACAGAGACTGTACTATTTTTCTATGACAAGATACCCATAGTTTTCTTAATGAGGTAACTGTCAAGTTGCTTTCATTTTGACAGTTCTAAGCAGCTGAAGCATTAGGGAGGTGAGCCACTGTGTGTGCTCTGTAGGTGTTTCGTTCTCTTACTTGCTGTTGCTGTGGTTTCTGACCACTTCTGCAAAACTTAGTTGGCCATGGTCTGCACACTGCAGTCAGTGCGTAGGCAAATCAGAAAATCCCCGTTTAGCTTGATGATAGTGACTTCACCAGGAACCAGGTAAAACCTTGACTAAAAAGCTAGAGATGCCATGGTTCCCCAGAGTATGGCAAATCTGAACTCTTACAGGTGAGGGGAGAAAAGAGTCCACAACTGTGGGACCTCTGCTGAGACTGATCAATGTCCAGCTGATCAGCAGCTGAACTGGGGTGGAGGCAAACACATTGTAGCTGTTAAGGGACACGAAAAGAACCACACCACTCAGGTTCAGAGATGAGCAGAGAAAAGAGCAAGTTTATTATCATTTTAGGACTTAAATAGAGTTTGGGATTTGATCAAGGATTGGTAGACGAAGGGAACACCTTTCTGACCCCAGTGGTCAGTTCACTAGTCCATCACAGACTGGTATGAAAACAATCTACTTGTTTATGGTACATTCGTGAGAAAACTCCACTAGAAATATGTAAATAGTCATCAGAAGGCTAAAGAACAGAGCGACACACATCATATGTGTTCTGGATGTTTAGGAATGCTCATATTTATTAAAAAGCATATCATTACCACATGAGTTGCTGAGTGCAGGTAAGCAGGAAAGAATCAAACAAATCTGTGAGCTGAAAAGTGGTGTAATACCAGTTATGTTTGCAATGCTTATGATGTCAGAGAACTAATTTCAGCTAAATGGAAGAAAGCTGTACACTATCGAAGAGAACTTGTGAGAATAAAAAGTAAGTCACTTCTATTCTGTGTCTCTGAAAAGAAGACTGGCCTGTCTACAAGCCTGTCTTTCAAGAGGCTTCATTATTCAGTAATGTCTGTCTGAAACTAGAGGCCAGTAAATAGAATTACTGACTAAAAATGGAATTGAGCAGAGTCAGGTTTTGCCTGCAGTTGCCAGGAAATTCCATTAAAGTCACTGAAAACTCCATACATCTAAATGAGAAAGAAATTTCGTTTGACTTGACTGTGCACTTCATATCATGATGTTAAATGTATGTGTGGATGGAGATCCAGTCAGCTTTTCAAATTCTTAATGACTTTATGTTGTTAAGGAAAGCACAGCATCAAAGAGTTCAAGGCATCCAGGTGACACTGTAGCCATTTATTTGGTAAAGCACTGGAGCAGTTGTACATTCAGCGTATTACCTGTAATGCTTTATTTCACAAAATCTGTTACATTTCTTCCACAACACTGTCAGTGAAGGATGAAATATTAATAGATACTTAGCACTGAGGTATAGCTTTGAATTTAAGAATTTGCATTCATTTCTTCTATTCATAGTTTTCAAGTACTTGTCATCTTCCATTGTCTCGTGAGATTGGTTCTTGAAATGAGATAACTTCTGAGTAAATCAGGAATTTATGTTTGAATTCAGGTTCCTGAACTAAGCTGCTGGTTTTGTCAGTATATTCAGTAGATGTGAGCTGTTGCAAAGAAAAAAAAATGCTGAATTGTGGATTTTTATCTCTTCTTTTTAGTGGCAGATCAGTAGTGGACAAACTTCAACCACCTCTTCAACTGCAAGCAGCACAACATCGACTCCATCCAGCCCCACAGTCACCAGTGCTGCTGGGTGTGATGGGAAGAATTACGGTCCCCCCGTGATAGATTTGAGTTCCCCAGTGGGCAGCTCCTATAATCTGCCATCTCTCCCTGATGTAAGTGTAACAGAGAGGCAATGTTTTATGGATTCTGTTTTAAAGTCTTAATGTTTGTGAGGAATAGAAACCTTTTAGACTGGAATTCTGTTTGTCAAAATGAGACAGTTCTAGGAAACAAACAATGCAGAGTTGCCTGCACGTTGCTGGAAATACTCAGAACTGTTTTGGGAGACAGCTGTTAGGACAACTAAGATAAATAGGATTACAAGTTGTAGTTGCAATTTGACTTATTTGTATGCTTTTTTTTTTTTTCTGCAGCCCCCATAATGATCCTTACAAAAATGTGTTAGCTTAGTTTGTTTACCAGTGGTTTGCTGATGGCATTTCTGCTAGATTTTTAGCATTTTAAAACTCTATTTTTAACTTATTGAAAGAGCTATCTTGAGTGGTAGGTATTAACGGTCAGCATACTGGATATATTCCTTATATCTTTTCCTTTTGGTACTTGTTTTCTTCATATATTCTCTAACATGTCTGTGAGCTGGTGTTAGAAAGACATAGTAAGATCATAATTTCTTAACCCTCTAGGCTTCTCTTTTATAGTTTCTTCTGAATGGTACTTGTTTGCCACAGGTCCATGTTGGAGTTACTGAGTTTTAGTCAGGTGACTTTATTTTTCCAAATAACTGCCTAACCTGTTTTTTGCTCTGAAGTGTCATGCTTTTCTAGTCATAGCTTGCTGTTATCTCCCATCTGTGCTTTGTCTTTACCTATATACTGTGTGTTCCCTTCATTAAAATGGAGTACATAGACTACATAATCACAGTATCACTACTACTTGAAGGGGCAACTACACAACATGGTCATAAAACTACTGAGTCTGTGAGACATTTTAGCATATTTATTTCTGTGCACAGTATTACGAACTCTTCTACTTGTGTGTGATTGAGTTTACACTTTTAAGGTACATGGCCTAAATCACTGTAAATGTGCTCACCTTGCCAAAGCTGCTGCATCCACTTTGGATACATATTATCAAACATTATCTTACATATTGAAAGAAACCAAACATTTCAAAAAGTCGTTCCTCCTTATCAAACCAGAATGTGTAGTTTTTATGGAAAGTTAAAATGCTGCATTGGGAGCCACTAGAAAAAAGTTCAGTTATCTGGTCTGAGCCATGGTGGAAAGAACAGGTGTTGGTTTGCTGTTTCCATTTTGAGTCAATATGCTTGGCTCCTGTCCAGAAGGTATGTGGGACAGATGGGATTGAGTATCCTGTGGGTTTCTTCCAGTCCTGTTAAACACCGGTGGATTGAGGGGTAGTTTGTGTACAGAGTATTACCTTTTCAAGAGTATTTATTGTGAGCATGTCCAAAGAAGGTGTGGAGATAAACTCTACTTCAGTGTGTGAAAGCTCCCTGTTTGATTTAAGCCTCCTCCATAGCCTGTGGAGAAAAATTGGCACTTACAGAATCATCTGCTCTTAAAATAAATCACTGTCTGGATTTGGCTGTTGCATTTTTTTTTTAGGGAAACTAAGATGATATGTTTTAAAGTAACCATCTCATTTTTGGATGGTTAAACTTTGGTGAAATGCATTTTGGTCTTCGCTTTCAAAATTACAGCATGGCAGAGGCTTTTTGGTTTTGTTTGATTTTTGTTGTTTTGGAGGGTTTTTTTTTCCCTTCCCAACACTTAACTGCTTCCCTTTGCTTCCCCCCTTTTAGATTGATTGTTCAGGAAACATCACACTGGATAATGCTGTAAGGAAGGATGGCACTGTAGAGCAGAATCAGCCAAAACCCCCTTCAAACAGGACTGTGCAGTCACCAAATTCCTCAGTACCATCACCAGGCCTCTCAGGTAATTGAATGTGATGCAATTTTCCATTTAAATGGTGCAATTGAAAAAGCTAATGTGGCAATGTTAACATTGACATCAGAATTAATTCTGTTTTATATTAAAAATGAGAAATAAGAAAATGAAGGCAAAGTTGTAGAAATGCTAGTAGGAGGTAGAGTTGAGATAATATTTTAGCATTGTGCTCAAAAGTTAAGCATCTAGTTCTTAAAAACAGGGAGGGGAAAAATGGGTAGATTTTAGAAAATTGGATAGAAATCCACAGGAAAGTGACACTCTCAGGTGTACACCAGATTAAGACCTAGCAGCTGTGGTAAGAGACAAGTATTTGAGAAAGTGAGATAGGATGTAACAGCAGACTAGAAATGGTGCCTTGGGTGGGTAGTGCAGCACTGACACAGCATGACCAGAGAAGTTACTGTGATGGGTGGCTGAATGTGGTGGACCTGGAGGATCCAGGGGATTCCTGTCACCATGTTGGTGGCCCACAGCAGCTGTTCCTTGCTCCCATTTTCTGACCTGAGCTGTGGAAAGGCTGTGTGAGTGGGAATTCCCAGGGAGCACTCCTGCAATGTTCATGTGTTCACGTGGTGGTCCCACATTCCACCGGGATAGCAGGGACAGCGGGCAGTGCCTTCACAGGCAGCACAAACAGCCCGCTCAGGGCTGCTGCTCAGCAATCTGCTTCACAAGGCTTTGGTTCTCTGGGTCCCAGACTTCTTCCCGCTTTCCAGCTCAAAGTTTCCTGGCAGTTCTGAGAGATCTGCTTGAATTTATTAAGACAAAACAGGCTGCAGTGATCAGGTGGAGAGGTGAGCCAGGCAGAGGTACTCCCCCCATCAGCCTGCTTGCATGTAATGGGCCCTTTCTTAGTGCTCTCTTTCCCTCTGTTATCTCATGCCTCTCATCCTTTCATGGAAGTGCATTAAATGAGGTATTTGTCACTTCTAGAGAAATTTTCCCCAAAACGTGTGTACTTCTCTGAGTCGTATCTCAGACTTGGCACAGACCTGTGCTCTGTTCTAATCTGATTGTTCTGTCCTAGGAGGAATCAGTGTTACAAACGTGCACCCTCCAATTCGTTCACCCAGTGCCTCCAGTGTTGGGAGCAGAGAGAGGTAAGGAAAGTGTGTGAGAAGAAAATGTAACTTCCACCTCCACAGAACATGCCTCAGTCTCTTCTCTCTTTAATGCATAAAGATGTTGATTTGTCTCATCTTCTGTGTTAGCAGGTCAGGCCCAATGGTTGTTACAGCACTCTTTGCATTCTAAAAGCAGTAATTTCATTTGTAATGTATTAATAGAACATCTAAAGATGTGTTTTAACTCTGTAAATGATGGCTGGGTTGGCATTATTAAAAGAATACCATTTACAAATGAGGTTTTAAGTTCAGAAAAAGCAGCTAAAGTAAAAACCTGCATATTGAAAGCCCTTGTGGAACTGTAAATTACTTCAGGTTTAAGGAACTGATGTTACAAAGAGGGTTACTAAGAATTTTCTGCTGCAATACAGTTAAGTGAGCACCAGATATCTACTGAGAGTCTACACAAATGTTTTTATCCCTTACTGATGGAATATTAATGAACAAATATATTTACACAGTGTTGTTTGAAGAGTGCAGATCCGTTAATGCGTTGCAATAAATTAGAGCATACATCTGACATGAGATTAATTTTTCATGCAGAGAAAAATCAGATGACGTTCATCCTACTTGAGTTGGAAATGCAGGTGCTTTTTAATCTGGAATACCTTTTGCTCTATTCCATTTACATGGCAAATTTCTCTGAAGGACTCTTATGAACAGTTTAAATGGTTGTTTGAAGAGTTTTTACTTGCATTTAAAAATGTGATTAGATATGCTGCTGCATGAATTCATTTTGTTAGATTTAAATTCTTCATTTTTATTTAAAAGTATAAGCAGGTACTTTAAAGTTTGATTATCCACTCTCATCCTGTTAGGACTAAATACATGAAAAAATACAGATCTAGTTCTAAAAGTAGGGTCCAAGTTTTGGTAGACCTGCAAGGCTCTAAGAAAGTTTTCCAGGATAATGTAAATGTGTGTTTTATCTGCCATATTCAGTTGTGTGGTTTACAGTGTTCAGTGGAGGTGCTTTTTTGTGTATGATCTGAAAGAAACAGAGATTATTGGCAAATTCTGCACTAATGGGTCAAACCATGAATAATTCTCTAGTTTTGGGGCTGCACCGTTAAAATTTTCCCATTTGGTAATGCATTTTCAGTATACATCAAAGGAAATAAACTTGAGTGTTGCATCCCATAAAGAGAATACTACTCAGGATTCAAAGAAACAAAGCAGATTAACATCCTGAGGTCTTGGAAAGCATCAGTGTACAAAAGGTGTCCACTTCTGAATCCTAATTTCCTTTTTTTTCCCTGCCTCTTCCTGTCACTTACAGTTCTGGCTCCTCCAGCAGGCCACCAGGAGCTGATTCTACACACAAAGTCCCCGTTGTTATGTTGGAGCCAATCAGGATTAAACAGGAGTCAAGTGCATCAAACGAGAACTTTGATTTCCCAATTGTTGTAGTGAAGCAAGAGATGGAGGAGGAACCCCGGCCTCGGAATGTAATGTTTACAGCTAGAAAGATCTCCTTTGTCTTTGGGGAGCATTTTGTATTTATGGGGACTCAAATCATTTACTCGTGTTCTGTTGGGAACTGTGTCAGGGGAAAACTAAAAAGGAAGAGGTGAAACTCAAAATCAAACTAGTCCTACTGCCAGTTAAATTAACTGGTGTGATCAGACTGCTTTTATCCATTGAAAACCTGGGAAATTCAGAAACAGCTTGCAGAGATGAAATTTTCAGGTGCTGCTAGGAAGTGTTTCCAGGAATATCCATAAACAAGGTACTAGATTTTTGGGCCATCAGAGGCCACTAGATTATTGGGCCAATAAATACTGCTCCATTTTATTGGTGGAGCAGTAAATAGCCTTTCATAGCTAATATGAAAGCTAATTTCTTGTGTTCATTTCCCTGTGTTAGAGTGTGTTAGTAATTTCTGCATGCACGTTGCAAGCTGTATGGCTGCTGGCATGTAAATCTGTTATTCAGGTCAGTTTGCACATTGTCAGGGTCGTGTAAATTCACATAAATCCTGTCATCTGACTTCCTTTGTTTCTTCCTGCAGTCCATACTTACTTCCTTGCTGCTCGATACCAATCACAGTTCCACTTCTGATGAAGCTATGCTAAGAACAGATGCACCAGACAGCACAGATGACCAGCCAGGGGTACTGCAGAGCACATTCCCCGGGAAAACAGGATGGATGGGATCCTCCCACGCCAGCGAGGGCAGAAAAGAGGATGATCCCAATGAAGATTGGTGTGCTGTGTGTCAAAATGGAGGGAAGCTCCTTTGCTGTGAGAAGTGTCCTAAAGTATTCCATCTTTCTTGTCATGTCCCTACATTGATGAGCTTTCCAAGGTAATTGACTATTTCAGTTCCATCTAAAACTGCACTAAAAGACATTAGACTTGTGTTGTGAAATGCAGGATAAGAAGTTTCAGTCTCAGAGGAAGAGATGTGTCTTTTAAAAGGTCTTGTACCCAGGAGTTTTATTAGTTGGAGAAAATCTGAATTTTCATGAAACTTCAGCTTAATTGTGTATTTTTCTACAAAATCTAGTAAAACTCTTCACTTATTTGACAACTAAGCAAGATCAATCTAGGGCATCTGTTATTAAACTGGGACACAGAATTACCAATCTGTCATAAAATGTTCTAAGGGTGATTGAAAATAGTTATATTTCTTAATAATAGTGATAAAAAAAAAGAAGAATTGAGAATTGTCTACAGGAAAAATCTGAATTAATATAGTATTAAATATATTACTTCAGTGCTAAACATGGCTAGACTCCAGGCATGGGATGTGTAGTGACTGACATCTTTTATAACATCTCAGTCAGTGTTGAAACAAGCATTAAGCTTTCTTGATTGCCTGTTACAAAACCATTGCACACTTTCTTGACTTTCAAAATAGAGTCTTAAATACATTATTATTGTAAGCATTACTGGCCTTTGCTTCTGGAATTAGTGTCTGTGGTTAAAATAAACGGCATTTTGCAATGCCCCAGCTTGGAAATGTCATGCAATAAGCTTGTTTGTATTAAAGGATAAAAACATTGGTCATAACATGCTCGCTGGTTAATGCTTTTATAAATATTGGGTTTTCTGATTAAATATCAGCATAGTTTACTGGTGTAAAACATTTGGATAGCAACTTAGATTAGCAGGTTGATATCTCTTGTGCTACTCTGAACATGCCTACTTGTGGAAGTGTATCTTTCTTTTAAATGTCACTTTTACTTTAAATGTCACTCTTACTTCTTGAGACTTCAAATTCAGGTTTTTTTTGGTTTTTTTATTAAAGCAATGCTATGTTACAGCTTTATGCCATAAGGAAAACCCAGTAAGGTTACAGTAAGCACTTTCTTTAATGAATATTCTTTCTGGCAAGGAAACAAAAAGTAATCTTGAAGCAGGCAGATAACTATGCCTTACAAGACTTGGTTTCTATTAAAATTAAATAGCCAATAACAAGTCTTTAAAATGCTTCATTTTTACTGGATCATTCAGTGGAAACTGAGGTAATGGTGTCTGAGGGCAAGGGAGCCAAAAGCCACTTTGATAGCAGGTGTTCAGATCTGTGAAGGTGCATATGGCTACAGGTGCATTGGGTTCCTGGGCTCCTGAGCACAGTTAGCTGAAGTTCTAGACTGACTTCTGGTGTATCAGATTCTTGTTCTCATCTTTTCATCTTTGTGGAGTTGCTTGTTTTTTTGTTGTTTTTTTTTCCCCAGCTGGAAGTCTGCCAAACAAACTTCAGTCTCTTAGCATTAGTTCCTTCAAACACACAAAATAATTTTGTTATTGTTGTGTCAGCGGTGTCAGTCTGCTGCTTTCATGGCTGCTTTTTGTTCCTGTTTCAGGTGAAATTTCATAGGTTTCATAGAGTCACGGGGTATTTGGGGTTGGAAGGGGCCTTTAAAGACCCCTAATTTAAACCCCTCTGCAATGCTCAGGGGCATCTTCAACTAGATCAGGTTGCTCAGAGCCCCATCCAAGCCGGTCTTGAACGTTTCCAGGGATGGGGCATCCACCACCTCTCTGGGCAAGTTGTGCTGAGTGTTTCACAGTTCTCCCTGTAAAAAACTTTCTCTTTGTATCCAGTCTGAATCTACCCTCTTTCAGTTTAAAACTATGTTCCCATGTAGATTTGTAAGGCCACAGCATCTTTTTCCTTCATTCCAACCTATCACATTCTTCCTGATTCTTGGATATTTTAATGCATCATTCCTCTCTCTTTAATTTGTTCTTTGTTTTCTTGGATCACCTAAGGATTTTTAGGTCATGGCCTGTATCAATTTTTTGTGTGTCTGCCACATCATTTCTGTAAGGCTGGTCCAGGCACACGGGTGACACTGTCAAAAATCACTCTGTGAAGTTAAGACAGTAGAAAGTAAAACTTCTTGAAGCAAAATGTCATCATTCACCACTGCATGCTAAAACTGGCAGATGGTGAAAATCTTTGGATCACTCTGAATAGAAAACAGTAAGGTTTTCTTTTTAAATTTGTGAAGTCTGCTGCCTTACTATTGAAATGAAGTAAAGGGCGCTGCAGAAACTATTTCCCATTTATGAAGACACTGTGTATAATAATATATCTTTGAGTAAATACATGCAGTTGATCTCATAACTGGTTATTGCTGGATTCTGTGTATTGTGTGACAATTCAGCCCTCTGGTGGTTATCTGCAAGCCTGCAGATTTTTGTAGAGAACTATATTGAAAACATAGACTCTTCATAGTTTTTCCTAAACTTTCAAGTTCATAAATTGTGTTCAACAATCAGTGGACATAGCTTGCAGAACTATCTATCTTATAATCTTATGCTGAGCTTTAAATCTCCAGTATTGTCCTATACAAAATGGTAAAATCATGAACATCTGATACTTTTAGGGAGTGAAATATTTTCAGTTTTGCAAAGAATCCTGTCCATGGTGATCTCTGTAGATTAGTAATGTGTGTAGATCAAGCTTGTAGAGGGTATGTAGTTCTAAACATATAAGCCAACACTTTTCCTTCTGTTCAGCCCATATGACTCCTGTTGTTATGGTTGTACAGGGCTCTTCATGGTGCTATCCTTAAATCCTGTGAGCTCAAGTGAAAAAAATGAGTTTTGACACAGGTAGAGACCATCTGTATCTTTCTGCACAGACATCATTAATGACACCAGTGCCACTAAAAGGAAACAAAGTTGTAGTAAAGCATTTTTGCCAGCTGTCACAGCCTTTTGTACCACCAAGAAAACGAGAGATGCAGAGAAAACCTGCCCCACAGATGGGGGATTTACCCAGAATTATGGGGAAAGCTTTCTGGCAAAGGAGTGCTCCCTCACTGAAGTCAATGTGTCTGTTTGTCTTCTTTAGTGGAGAGTGGATTTGTACATTCTGTCGGGATTTGTCCAAGCCAGAAGTTGAGTATGACTGTGATAAACCTGCTCACAGCTCTGAAAAAAGAAAATTGGAAGACACCATGGGTTTGGCACCCATAGACCGCAGGGTAAGGATAAAATTATTATTTAAAACTTCTAAGCTGAATTATTTTTGAACTGTGTTAGATGCTTTTGTCAGTGTTTTACATGTTTTCAGTTGGCAACTTTTGTAAATACGTTGAAATTAGTATTTCATTTGGGTCTTAGTCTACATGTAGAACATTCATTAGAGTAGTAGAGAGAAGACTCCCAGGCTCATACAACATATGACACTGATTATGTGGATGATGATGATGAGATTTATTGCTAACACAGTATCTAAATACTCCAATGCAGTGTATAATATAAGCAGGTCTGAAGGGCTATAGCACAGACAGGTTCAGCTGGAAACGTTCAGGTGTGCAGGAAGCACAATTGCAAAGCAGCAAAGCAGCCATGGAGCTACTTTAGGATTTAATCTCCACCTGTTACTCACCTGTCCAAAACTGAGTGTTCCCATCCTCAGGCTGGATGTACCCTGCAGGTGTCCCTGCTGGGGTGGGATCCACCTGGAAGCTGCCCTGCAGCCTCTGGAGATCAGTTGGCCCAGCTGGCCCAGTCTCCAGGAGCATTTTGTACCCTTTTGCAGGCCCATGTGTACCAAGATCAATGACAACCATCACCACTCCCCCATCTCTGGAATGCATTAATTATGCAAGCATCCAGACAGTTCCTCCTGCAATTCCCACAATTCCTACCTGGTGTTCTTACCTTAGGAGAGATCATATTGCCCATCAAGAGTACTGTATGTGTGTGGAGGACAGACTGTCACACCATTATTTACATGTGCTCTATTTGTATTTTGCATTAAATGGAAATTGTAAGCCCTGTAAAGATTCTGATAAGGGATCAGTAGCATAAAATCACACAGAAGTATTTTTAGAATCTCTCTCAAGGGTCAAGATCCAGTTTGATATATTTGTATTAATATTTGTATACACAAAGAAAAAGGGGAATACTGAGTTCTGTATTTTCTGTAGTTTGTGATTTTAGAATTAGCCATCTAGGATTCCTGAATTACTTGGGTATCTGTTTTTCTTGACACAGAAGTGTGAAAGACTGCTGCTATACCTCTACTGCCACGAAATGAGTCCTGCCTTTCAAGATCCAGTTTCTCCCACAGTATGTACCTCACTTCTTTCTATTTTATGTCAGCAGCATATTTGCCATGTTTCTAATGGCATTCTAAAGTCCATTATCATAACTCAAATTCCAAGACATTCAGTGCATTAAACCTCTTTAGTTTTATTCAAACTGTTTGAAGGGCAAAGTTAAAAGTTGAAGCATTGGGTTGGCAGGGGCTTTACAAGTAAAATTCCACAATAACTGATTTGACTTAATACTTTAGAAATAGTTACAAAACTAAGTTCTAACACTGCTTACTTCATATCCTGTGTTATATCACTGAGAAGGTAAACTGGGATATATTTGGGGGTTTTAAACATGACCTGATTTTGAGAATTGGGGTACTCCATAGTACTAATATGAAATTGAATTTTTTATTGACTTGAAATTTGTTAGTTTAAAATGGTAGACAGTACCTGGGTGCATTAGAAGTCCAAGGATACAAAGAGCTACTACCATGGTCAGATGAAAAGATGTTCTTCAAGACAAGTCAGTGAGGAAGGACAAGTCAATGAGGAAAGAGTTAATTAAAAAGTGCTATGTTCCTATGCAGCTTTTATTCCATTTGAATTAGAATTCTGAAGAACATTCCACAGAGTTTAATAATAAGAAATGGCACAAGAGATTATTGATTATTCATATTATGGTCATGTGTTACTAAATTCAGGTATTAAAAATGTGCACCTAGTCAGGAGAAAGTAGGAAAAATAATAATATATTACCACTGGTTTTCATTCTTTCTTACTTTTTCTTTTTAAAGAAAAAAAAATCTTAATCCTTCAACCACAGTTTGGGTATGAAAACCATTGATATCTCTGAAATTTGCCACCATTTCAAAGGACTTACTTCATATGGTGGTCTTGAGAATGAAACTTAATAGAGAGCTTATTTGAGTACACCTGAAAATAATGTCCAAACCAACTTATTGGCTCTACTGTATGTAGTTAGTGGAGGTTTTACATGATTCTCTTTGATTTTAAAATAGGCATCGGAAAAAGTTTATTTTAGCCAACAAATTGCTGGCTAAATACATACTGTATTTTATAAATTATGATGTATTTACATACTAAATAATCACTGTTACTCCAGAAACTGTCTGCATGTATGTTAAAAGTGCAATTCTTGTATCTTAGAGTTGTACTTTGAAGATGAGACTAAATCTTGCCCACTCCCGCAAATCTAAAGGTTTATAAAACAACAAATTGTGAACATTGCATTTTGGACTTTTTTTTTCCTCCACTTAGGTCCCTGATTACTACAAAATAATCAAAAAGCCTATGGACTTATCAACCATCAAGAAAAGACTTGAAGTGAGCAATTCATTCTACACAAAGCCGGAAGATTTTGTGGCTGATTTCAGACTGATTTTCCAAAACTGTGCTGAATTTAATGAGGTTAGAAAAGTTGATACTTTATCAGGTTTTCTTGGTTTAGTTGCTTTCAGGAAAGTTGTAATGGGGGTAGAACTTACAACACAAGAACTTACTGTATTAAACTTACTTTGATGATGAGACTGCAGTGAAAACATAGATGAGATTTGACACTGCTGTGTTCTGAGATAACTCTGCAGTGGAGATCTTTGCATGGAAGGGAGGAGGATGGTAACAAACACAGCTGAATGGCAGGACAGCAGCTAAAGAAAAGAACAGCTTTTAATTATACAGGTTAATGGTGGGCATTATGATCTAAAAACAGGTTTAGTCCTCCTTGCATCAGATCTTAAATTCAGTGGGATTTTCATCTGGGAGCTCTGTACTCACCCTTAAGATTTCAAGTTGCATGTTAAGTAACTGTTGTTATCCCCTACTGCACATAAGGGAACATGTGGTGAAATAGGGATGCAGGTTCTGAGTGCACCCCAAAATGAGAGAGAATTACAGTGCAAATAAAGGCTTCTCTAAGGGGTTCTCATCCAGTCACCCTCAATAGTTATAAATTATTCCTGCACTGGTGATCTCTGCTTCAGGAAACTGATAGCTGTGGTGCCTGTGGATGACTTTAGGACTGCTCAGTCTTCCACGCTGCAGTCATTGTCTGTCAAGTAATATTTTCACTGTTACTAAAAAGATCTGTAAGCTAGAGAAGTTTCCAACACCCTGAGGGCATAGCTGTGTCTTTCACAGCTCTGCTCTGTCCCCCTGCTCCCACCCCAGTCAGGATTTAAGAGTTCTTAGAATCTTTATACAGCTTTGAGAACCCAGGCAGTGTGGCTTTTGTGGTCACCACCTTCTTTGTGTGTCTGAGAAAAAAATCATTGGGGGTTATTGGCTGGAAGATCTGCCCTCACTCTGTGTTTCTGTGCTCTTTGGGGCCCTGTGCTCCATAGCCATTCTTGCTGCTGAGCGATGGTTTTTTGTAGTTTGTACCTAAAAGACCTAATGTGATCTAAGTACAAAGCTATTTCACGATGCACTGATGTTGTTAATTCACCCAACAGCCCGATTCAGAAGTGGCTGATGCTGGCATGAAACTCGAAGCTTACTTTGAAGATCTTCTAAGGAACCTTTATCCTGACAGAAAGTTCCCTGTAGAGCCAAACAGCCAGAGTGAAAAAGATAATCCAGAAGTTACCGATGACTCGGATGACGACTTTGTACAGCCCCGGAAAAAACGCCTCAAAGGAGAAGACCGGCAGTTGCTTAAATGAGCCACGTGTGTTACTGCAGAAGGTTTTTTAAAAACTGAGAATAGTCATCACTGGTATCACTGTTTTGACTTGTAGGTTTGTGAATATTTACTAGCCTTTCTACGCCCTGTCTGAAACACAAATCTAATGGAGATCAAGGCATGTGAAGAGCTTCTCTGAAGTTCAGATCTTTCATCTCTTTTTCGGAGCAGTTCAGAAATTGCCCTTTGCGTGGGGTGACAGCTGTTTAACTTCGCTTTGAAGAAGAAGTTTGTATAGAATTGAACTTTAAAAACACAACGTGGGTTCAACATGTGGCTTTCTGAATTTGAAGAAAATGTGATCTCACCAGACTTTTAATTTTACCAAAGGCATGTGGCTGGCCATAATTTGATCTCTCTGTACTGTATTTAACACAAGCCATGAAAAAAGATGGTGTGATGTGACTGTCCTGCAATACTGATGGGTACAATGAAAGTGTAGTTGCCCCCAAAGAAGTTATTGGAAATTTTAAATTGTAAGGGAGAGGGTATTAAAAATAACTTAAAAAAAAAAAAAAAAAAGGAAGAAGAGGAATTTGTGTGAGTTTCTAAGGGAGGAAGTAAAGGACAGAATACTTTGGTTTGCACCATTTTTCTCACCACCAGCAGGAAATAATGTATTTCTGTACCATTTTGTTTAACAGGTGTCTCAAGTGTGTTGTACCTCTGTTTAATGAAGTTGGTGGGAAAGTCTTGAGTGGAAAAACGTTTGTTTGCAAAACCAGTCATTTCTGTGAATTTTTAAAGAGAGAAAAAGCATCCTTTCTGTCCACAATCTCTTGTTCTTTTCTCATATTCTAAATACGTCAGAATGCAATCAGTATTCACTTGGGAGTACACGAGTTTGAAGAGAAAGATATTGCTCTTAAGCCCTCCATCTTTCCCTGATCACCACAAAATGAGGATGAATTACCTTATTTTGTTCCATCTTCTTTCCAGGAGCTCTGACAAAAACATTGGAATTGCTTCTGCCGTTGGAGTGCACCTCCAGTGGGACCCACCTGTGAAAGC
>VXBN01009635.1:9133-22614 GCA_013397395.1 Sinosuthora webbiana
CAGCAGGGACAGCAGGGACAGCAGGGACAGCAGGGACAGCAGGGACAGAGTTCCCTGCCCAGCTGCACTCAGAGCAAGGGGCTCGGCCGTGCTCAGGAATTAAACGTGACAAATGGATTTGCCTCAGCTGTGGGTTCAGCACATGCACACAGCCCACTCAGTCATTTTGGGGCCTGTCTCTAATTACACATAAGCAAATACAGACATGGATTAGAGAAATCCAGACTGCCACAGAAGGCGAGAACTTGTCGTTCCTCCACATGTTTAAAACTCTCCCTGTTTTGTAGAAGCCTGGACACCTTGTCAATCCTCTTAAATACAAGCTGTACAGGTTCTGATGTAACACACGTGCAAGAGGTAATTTATCTCAAGCACACAATTAATTTCCAATGGTATTAATATTTTCCCCCACAGAGAATGGTGCAGCTGCTCTCCCCTGCCAACACCCGTGTGCTCCACACTCCCCAGGGAAGAGAAGGATGTGATCTGCAGAGGTGCTGCCAGCTGTGCCCCAGACCCCAGGGCTCACTCCTTCCCTGCCCCTGCAAGGTCCACACCAACAGCTAAAGCTGTGCTGGCAAAACCCAGGGCAACAGGCTCACACCAGGCTGATTTTAAACTGCAAGAACTTGCAAAATATCTCACTGAACTTCAGGGAAAAAGGTAGAAGAGTGCTCAGGATTGCAAAGAACAGGTTTGGTTACATCAAACAGAAAATCTGAAAACTTTTCCCTTGGTTGCTTCCCTGTTACCTCTGAAAGTGTCACCTCCAGCTGGGGAGCAGCAGGGACAGCTTTTCCCTGTTTAGCACACAGTTATAGGGTAAGAACCCTGTAAGCAAGTGGGGAGGGAAAATGTGGCAGAGACAATGCAAACTTGCTCACTTTCCTTTCTGTCAGAGTAATGGAGACTTCTGACTTTAAAAATAATAATAAAAAGGAAAAAAACACAGAGAACAGTATTCCCTGGAAACCAGTAACTTGCATCCTCTATTATATGCAAGCTCCACATGACAGAAAAGCTTAATGTCAGAGCTATGGTAAAGACCTTTTCCCCAAAGCAGATGCAAGAGGCAGAGAAGCAGGATTTCTGATAACTCCAACAAGACTTGGAAAAGTCCCCAGGTTCCTGACGGCTTTCAGGCAGTCAGAAGGAAGAGCTGGGTTCAACATCTTAGGAGCAAGACTGTGAAACCTGACTGGTGCTTTCCTGAGCCTCAAACACAACAGGACCGAGTGTAAGCACAGGTGTGCTGTGACTTCCAGTGATACCAGCACAGAGCTCTGAGGTGCTTCAAACACAGCCAAAACATTTGGTGTGCAGAGGAGAACACACAAAAAGCACAGAGCTGATAACCTCCCCTTGCCCTGCCTGGGGCTGCAGGGAAGTAGGGCAGAGGGATTGGCTGTCCTGCCCTTCATCTCCCCCATGCCCACCTTACATCCAAGATTTACTCTGGAAAACAGTTTCCAGCTTTAAAAACCAAATAGCTGCCCAAATCAAAAATCTGTTACCTCCTCCAAAAGCAGCTCAAGCCTGGCCTTGGGGGGCCTGTGGGGAGCTCCCACAGCAGCACTGAGGGATGTGGCACAGCCAACACTGGGAGCACTCTGGCAAGCAGAGCTGATTTGTGCCACTGCCCCAGTGCAGCTCAGCCAGGCAAAGGCTGCACTGCACAAGATGCTATCTTCCACCATCCCCTGTACATTTATTGTCCCAATCCAATTTCAGTTATCCTTTTGATTTGTAAATGAACAAAGCCTGCAGAATTTGTAGACCAGAGTTTGCCCAGCAACAGTCCTATTTTCTACAATAAAGGGCTGAAAAGCATACAAGCAAAATGTAACGCATTAGGGAGGACTACAAAACCCAGACATTGCTGATGAGCAGGGTGCAAAGGGAGAAGTCTCGGCAGCAGCTGACAGACAAAAAGTCACTCACATCATTAAAGTCTAATGAGCATGAAGGCAACTCCAGAAATGCCAGAGCACGTACATGTTTTGATGCTGTGTTCTGTGGAGGGAGATTTGATGCTTTTCTAAACAGAATAATTTTTCCAAATAGTATTTGGTATTGATGTGCAAAACAGAACCATCACACTAAGAGCTGAGTCTCACACTGAGAATTTCTCCTACCTGTGACCTTCTGATATTCCATACGTGATAGAAGAATACAAAAAATATCAGAAAACCCTCACCACCCATCCATTAGCCATGGACCCTCTCTTAACACTCAATCCCTAATCCCATATATTCAACTTCTAGTCCACCCCAGTGGAGCATACATTTAAATACTGTTCTACTTCACTGCTCTTATTCCAGCATGGGCCACTTGTTACAGCACCACTACAGAATGGAGAGACATGCACTCAAGTCCCTGCCCTGCAGATTTCCTGCGTGTCTGACATTTCCTCTGACACATCCCAGAGCCTCAGTTATACAGGCAGAGCAGAGACTGGCCCAAATTTCAAAGAATGGTTGTTAGTGGGTTTATGAGCATTTGTTTTACCTAATGTGAGATGGAGGGGGATGGGGGAGAAGGGGCTGCCAATGCATCTGCTGGCTGCATCCCACTGGGAAAAGCTGCATATGGCACATTCGATTTGAATAACTTAATCACAAAATAGATTTCATTTCTAGTTGCAGGACGGGCTGTTCAAGACAACCGGTTTTCTCTTAAGGCTCCCAAGTCTCCTTTGGAGGAACAGGGAATCACAGCCAGAAGCCTCAATCCCCACAGCATGTAATTAGGCCCTGGGAAGGGGCTGCTGCAGGGCAGAATTGCATGTGGGCTCCCAGTCGTTCTCCTGAGCATCCCAGCACAGCCTGGTTTGGCGGGCTGGTGCCAGCCCACTCATCCATCTTTGAGTGCCCCCAGGCCACCTGGATGGGAAAACACGCTGCTCTGGGCTCATCTCACACACAGCTGCCTCTTTCTCTGTCATCAGCTCCTGCTCCGTCAGGGTTTTCTCTTCCATCCCTTGGACTGTACCTGCGCCCCCCACGGTCCCCTCTGCAGTGCCTGCCTCTCTCACAGCCCAGCCTGGGCTCCGGGGCTGGGAATGCAGCCTCCCTCGGGATGGAGCCGAGCATTCCCTGCCGAGCATCGCCCCCTGCAGCCGCCCCAGCTCAGCCCAGCCCGGCCCGGCCCGCAGGGATGCTGCCCAGCCCGGGCCGGTGATGGATGGCTCCGCTCGCTGCCGTGGCCTCTGCGGCCTCCCCAGAGACGACAGCAGTGATCTCATGTTCCAGACACGATGACTCAAGTGCAGAAGGGAGCCCAGCCCCACGCGGTTAATGCAGCAGTTAAACATTTCCCCGGCGCCGTAGCTCACGGTGGGGAGGCTGCATTGGTGCCCTGCAGCACCGCGGGGCAAGGCAAGAGCCCAGCTCTGCAGGAAATGCACCTGAGCAGTGACTGCAGAGTGCAGCCTGAGGCTAAGTCGTGACCGCCTGTGTACAAGCGTACGGATTTCTGCAAAACAAAACCAGACAGCCATTCTGTGGCTGTGGAGGTGGCCACGACTCCCAGAGTGCTTCAGAAAACTTCTGAAGGCTTCAAGCATCAGCACCTTGTTGTCTGAAAGTCTCTGAAATACCTTTTCTCTGTTGCAACCCCACAGGCAGCTCCACACAGCTCTGGCTCTTTCTCTCCTTCTTCTCTCTCCCTTCTGCAGTTCCAGCTCCCTCCTTCCTGTCCCTGTCACCTCACCCTGTCTGTCTGTCCCTGCCATGGCCACCTCACCCTGTCTGTCTGTCCCTGTCCCTGCCACCTCCCCCTGGGTGTCCCCCATGTGACATCTGACCCTGTGTGTCCCTGGCACTCCCTCCTGGCACTCCCTCCNCCTGTCTGTCTGTCCCTGTCCCTGCCCCCTCCCCCTGGGTGTCCCCCATGTGACATCTGACCCTGTGTGTCCCTGGCACTCCCTCCTGGCCCTCCCTCCTGTCCCTCCCTCCTCCCAGCAGGGCCAGCAGACTCCCCTGACCCTGGAGCAGCTCCCTCACTCCTCTCACACCCACAGCTGGGAGGGCAAGGCTGTTCCCACTGCTGGAGAATTAACACAGCTGCCCTACATCGGGGCTAAGGTTGTCTTCAGCACCATCTCTGTCTGTGTCCCCACACCAGTCCAAGGAAACAAGAAAGTTACCTGGCATGGCACGCTGACTATGTCATATACTAAGTGAAGGTAAGGAATAAAGCTCCTGTTGGCTGCTAAACGTGATTTAAAGCTCCAGTTTTTATGTAATCACCCTGTCAAAAGGCAGAAGCACTAAGGACTGACCTCTTCTAGTGGCTCTTCCTCTGACCACCATCTCCTCCAGCCCTCCAGTGAGGTCAGCCCTGCCCTGGAGAGGGTGACAGAGGCAAACTCTGTGGTTTATTGGAGCAAAGCCTCCTTCATGCACAGTTCGAGCTGATCTGGTGCACTACAAACACGGCCACGTGGCTCCCCAGCTCCTCTGTCAGTGGGAGAGGTGGCTGTGGGAGTTAACACTGCAACTATCATAACAGAAATGTTCAAAACCAGCAGATAATTTTAGCACCAGCATTAAAAAAACCCAGCAGCCTATCTTTTCTCTCTAGGGTTCACACGATGAGAATATACCATGGATGCATGTATTAATACTCAGGACAAGTCCAAATGCAATCTGGTCTAAACTTCTATGTGAATTAACTTTGGTCACCTTGAGCTGGTTCAGAAACTGATTGGTTTGGGGATTCTTATTAGGGAGGAAAAAGAGNTTTTTTTCTTGGTATCAATCCCATCCCTGTCTTGTTATATCACTAGGATCAAAATGTAGTGTTTCATTTTTGGTTTGAGACAGTGGTCTGACATCTGGAGAAATGTTCTCTTTATGGAAAAAAAACACCCCGATAACAGCTCAGCAAAAGACAGTTGGTATCTACCTGGTTGCACATGAATAACACCACCACATGCCCCAGCAGCTGACTTTCCTGGCCATCAGCTACTCCTGGGACTTTTCCCTAAATCATATTATTCTGGCAGAGAAAAATTTGGAGAGGAAAGGTTTAAGCACCACGGTCTGTGAATAAACACACTGTTGGCAGAGGCACACAACACCCTGCAGCCTCTTGTTCCAAGGCAGTGACCCTGTGGGGACAGTGCCACCCTGACTGCCACAGCCCCTCTGCAGAGCAAGCAGCCTGGCTCAGTCACCAACACACCTCACGGGGACATCTCCATCCTCTGTGGGCACCCAGCCCCTAGCAAAGGCTGTTAAAATGCTAAAATTTGATCAAGGTGGAGTGGGGGGAGATGCAGAGCACTCAGACATCAAGAAGCAGAATTTTGAACTCAGACTTTTTTTCCAGAGAGAGGAGCCTTGAGGAACCCTACAAGAAATCTCTGCTTTTGCATTTCCTGAGGGGTTGGGAGAAGAGAGCAATGAGCTGAAAAGCAGCCACACTCACAGGAGACGCTCTCTGAATCCAGATCCCTGCTCTGCTTGAGGCAGTTTGGTGTGCTGGACTCAAACTGGTGCCCCAAAACCACAGCCACCTCCCTGCCAGTGCAGCCCATTGCTGTGAGCCTCCTGCCACCCCTCTTAGGGGACAGGGAAAGCACAGCAGGGCTCAGAGCATGGAGAATAAAAACAGGGACCAAGGCTTCCAAAACAGAGATTTTAGTACTCAATACCTACAGAGTGGCAAGCTCTTTTCTTTGAGGAGAATTCCTCTACCTCTCCCATATATTACCTTATAAAACACTACACATATTCACACAAATTTATTTCCCTACATTAAGCTCCTCAAGACACTGCTCAAAAGGAAAAAATCCACACAAGTAAAATGGTTACATTCATATATTAAACATAATGAAACACAATGCACGTATGAGATGCCTGTGAAATATTTATGTGCACATTTATTTTCTTGTAAATACCTTCTCCATTAAGATTCTGGCTTGATCCTTTGTATAAGATGCCATTTTTCCTGTGAAGTGCAGCCACTGGAGAATGGCAAATACAATTTTTCTCTCAGTTAAGAGGACGAGGATGATGCCCAATACATCAATGGAATTCCAGTCTTTGTTAGCATCACTGATGGAAAAGGAAATTGGATTCTACTGGCTAATCCATTGTTAATGATTTCACTTCAGAAATACACTTTGGCTTCATTATAACTTCTTGCTATTGCAAATGGTTTAAGCTTTGGGAAAAATAATCTTGGAAGAATCAATTATCAGCATGGCATCTTCTAATATTTTGATTTATTTATTTTTTGCAGGCAGGACACCTCAAACCCAGGCTTGGCTGGAGATCAAACAAGTGCCATTGCCTCCACCTCCCTGCAGCAAACAGGGCAAGGTTTCATAGGCTGGAATCCCATCTATGGGAAGGGCTCAGTGCACTGTAATTTCACAGAATGAAACTCTTGATTACCTTCATTAGTCCCGAACAGTGTGAGCCTGGGCTGCACCACAGGCTCCTCGTAACAATGTGGTTTTGAAGCAAAACCCTCGTGCCAGGGGCCTGTGTCCACAGGACACGGGTGGCATTGTGGCTCCAAAGCAGAGATCCTTCCAGACATGGGTTATTAATCTTCCCTGGTGTCCGTCCCTGGCTCTGAGTGGAGAGGCCCCATGGCTGCTCTTCCTCCCAGACCCTGCTCAGGATGGTTTGTTGCAGCAGCAAGTTCTGCACGTGTGCTTACAGCTGTGTCGCTGCAGGACACAAAAGAAAGATGAAAGACTCCACATATTTCAGAAGGCAGAGACCACAGAAAAAAGGCTTTATTGCCTAATTCTTGTTATAAATGAATTTATCTTTGCGATATCGGGTGTACGGTTTGGGTTCAGGTGTTTTCTTTTTGGGTGTACAGTTTGAGTTGGGGTTTTCTTATTTCGGTTGTGCTGTCTGGGGAAGGGGAGGAGCGAGGTGTGTGGGCACCTGATGGGCAGTGCTGCAGGGTGGAAATGGGAGGAACAGAGGGAAAGGGGAACCCTGAGGACTCCTCCTGATGGGTTAGGGTTAGATTTGGGTTAGGGTTAGGTTTAGGGTTAGGTTAGGGTTAGGGCAGCGCTGCAGAGTGGGAAGGGGAGGAACAGAGGGACAGGGGGACCCTGAGGACTCCTCCTGATGGGCAGATTTGGTGGCCAATCACCTCCTGAGTCCGGGCTGTGGTAACAACGAATCACACGACGTCCCGTGAGGCAGGAGGCGGACCTCAGGCACGAGCCAATCCAGAGCCTGGAAGCGGGAAAAATTGGCCAATGGACAGTGACCTCCAAGGGGGAACCAATGGGAAGGACGGATGGCAAAATAAAAGGAGGTGCTGAGGGGACTCTTGGTCCCCTGTCTGGCTGGCTGTGGTGCAGGGTGTACCTCTGCCTCAGCGAGGAGGAGAAGGGCTACTCCCCTCTCTTAGCTCCCCGGATTTTTCTGTAATTGGCTGTTTATTAAACCAGTTAACCCAGTTGAAAGGTGACATTCACACATTTGTTACACATTCATTACAACTCTTACTACCTTTTATAAGGTGTTCCCATACAGACTTACCATGACTGGTGAATAGGAACGACACCTCTCTAATCCCACTGGTTAAACCAGAGGAACAGCAAAACACCACCTGGAGAAAGGTTGTTTTGAGGAAGGACAATTGTTTGCCAAGATTGTTTCGAGAAGCAGCTTTCTTGAGGATTTTTTCCTTGGGAAAAAGTCAGTAGCTGTGAGCAGGCTAAAATCTCTCAGACCCAGAAATACCAGGCCCACAGAGCTGCATTTCAGACATCTGTGAAACAGGAGGAGAGGAACACGAGGGTGGCTGAGCAGTGCGTCAGGACCCCACCACAGCTCCCACCAAACATCCCCCATGAGAAACGTCCTATCTCTGCTCAGCAGCCTGTCAGATGTCACAGCAGCAAAGCACCAGCTCCCCAAAATCCCAGGGGATGCTCCTCAGAGGGCTGAGATCTCCCTGGAAGAGTTTTATCCACTCACAACATGAGCCCGGCAGGAGTGTAAGCTCCTCTAGTCAACTGGAAAATATTAAATAACCAGAAAAGACATTAAGGTGAATTCAGTACTAGGTGGACAATGGAATTGCCCAGGAATGTGGTTTATAAACAAATATTGACCCCTAAGGCTTTGCTCTGGTCAGAACCTCTTCAGACTCCTTGGGTTTGCACCAGAGCCTGGCCAGGGTAAGGCTCCATGCTGGAGGTGCCTGAAGGGAAAAGTGGGTAATATACAGTGCAGAATTTCCCAGCACAAAATAAAGTTTCATGTTTTCTACCCAGCTCCACAGGAGATTTTTCAGTATTATGCATTAGTTGAATTTTAGAGTGGTTCAAGTAAATAGATCACAAATAGCAAAGGAGATGTGTTTCAATAACACAGGTGTCCACATGATATATGCAATGAATCCTGGCACATATTTTTATTTTGCTAAGAATTGAAAAGTTGCCCTCTGTAGAGNGATTACCCAAGTCTGCCTGAAGGATCCTTATGTCAATAATTAAGCAGCAGCTGGGCAGCTCAGAATTGTGGAGTGACACTCAAACTGGACATCCCAAAAGGAGACAACTCACAGAGCCCAAATGCACTGTATTTGTTGATTTGAATCCACATGTGCTTCCCCATCAGCACCTGCCTCAGCCTCTCTTCCTGTCCCTGTCACCTTGCTCATCCCCCTTCTCAGCCTCTCTCAACAGAACAGAGAGAGCTGCAAGGTTTACAGGCCAACTCCATATTATATAGTCATTTTTGTCATGTTCTGCTCTAGATAATCCCTAATCTGCTTCTTTTGACTTTCCGTGCATTGTGCCTGCATTTCATAAACAGAATGTGGCACCAGAGAAAGAGAAAAAGATGGCATTTGAAAAAACAACTTAATGACTAAACTATTTGTCTGACAATTCAGAAAGGAGCAGTTCTAAGTTTTCCCAAAGAATATCAAATGCTTTGATGATAAAACAACATCTGCATTCCCCATGGAAACATTGATCTGATGGGAATGTCAGATGCAAAGACACCACCAGATACACACAATTCTGCACTCAGTCCAATTCAGCCCCTTGGAGCTGGGCAGTCCTGGATGCTAAATCACTCTGCCACAACACTGATCCATCAGACAAACAGCTCTATTTGGTCACAATTTAGTCTGGTTTGGAAATTCACAGCTCAGCACAGATTGCAAATCTGCCACTGGCACAAGAAATCCTCTATTTGTCTGAGCCATGGTCAAGAACCTTTACTGGAACAGAATCTTGGGATATGGTCGAGTAATTGGCTTTAACTCACAGGCATTTCCAGACAAACTGATGTTTGTCCTGCCTGCACTCCTTGCCTGCACTGTGCACCCTCAGAGCGTGTTTCCACTGATGCAGCCAGAGGTCAGGTGGTAGGAAAAGAAGGCAATTTACTCAACATCACTTTCTACACCCCTCCTGAACTGCAGTGGAAATGAGACAAAAAGAAATTTGAAATGCTTTAAAGCAAACACAATTTTAACTATGAACCACATATTTTGGCCACAGACAGCACTGAAATACCCAGTTCCCTGAGGTATCAGACCACAGCTAAAACTCTCTGATGATCTGTGTGGAAAATAGCCTCACTACCTGCATTTAGCTATCTTGTCTGTTTTACAGCTATTAACTCCTCTGCCAGTGGTACTTGCTGAGATTAATTTTCAAGCAACAAAGAGCTAATGTGCTCTCTCCTCTCCTCAGCTGGGCAACCACAGCTCCCAGGTCACTCCTTCCTCTGCTTCAGGGAACTGTGCTGTCAGGAGGAAAAGTCCTTCTCTGCAAAGCAACAGCAAAGGAAGCATTTACCAAATCAAACCAGCTTCAGTTTCTGCTTTTAAAAACCTTGTCTCCTACAAGGTTGCTGTTTATTAAATAACTTGCTCTGCTTGCTCCTCAAAGCAGATACTCCTTTTTAAACCCTGCATTTCTTGAAGATGGAAACAGCCTCACCTCTTACCCACCTTCCTACCCTTCCAGAGGTACTCAGAGAGCAGAATTATCCCAGAGAGGCTTCCCATAATCATCAGGGTCCTGATCCCTCTCCAGGCTGATTCCAGTCTGGGCTGAGCCCCTGAGCTCCTGCAGCTGATGGTAGAGGCAAACTGCCCCCACTCACTACAGCCCTGCCGGAGGGAATGCTCCCTCTTCTACCCACATACATCCCTTATCCCATTTGCCTAAATGAGCTCATGAGCTTTATCAACTGCCCCTGCTAATCCAGCCCGTCTGAGCTGAAAAAGGACTGAAAGCTGATGACAGGTGCTGGGTGAGAGCTGCTGTTGGGAGATGCTGTAAGAGGCTGGGCAGGAGGAGTTAAGTAGGTCTGAGTGAAAAGCCTGTGGGCAGGGGCACGGTGCAGAGAACCAGCTAGGGCACGAACACCGTGGGCAGCACTGCTGCTGTGCAGTGCCCTCAGATTAACACAACACAGCCTCCTGCCAGGCAACGGCAGGACTGCTTTTTATTTTGCCTTTTTGTTTTTCTTTTTTCTCTCTTGTTAAGTAAACTTTCTCCCCTGCAGAGGAGTGGCTCTCTGTGAAAATTCTGTGTGGCCACCTCTCCCAGCACACACAGCACCAGCAATCCAGTAATGACCAGCCCTTTAATCCCAGCATGGGCAAGGGGCACGAGGGCAGCTGCAGAGGGTGCCTGTGGGAAGGAAGCCCAGAGACAATGTTAAACAGCAAAGATCTGCACAAGTAATTTAGCACTAGTTCAAACATCTCATTAATTTAATTTATAGGGAAAAGCTGTCAGCCTTAATTTTAGTTCAACACTGAACCACAGGTGAACCTTGTGCCTGTGAAAACCACGAAGAGAAAAGCTGCGCGTCCTCTCATCCAGCACCCTGTGGCCTTATTAACCCATGCCAGGAAGGTGGGAAAAGCCAGCACAAAACCCTCCTGGGAAGCCCAGGGCTCTTCTAGGCAGTGGCACATCTGCAAGCTCTGTGTTTGTAGCAGAACCACAACAGCAGCTGTGTTTCCACAATGCCATAGCTGGTGGAAAAGCGGAGCAGTCACAGCCGAAGGGTGGAAGCTGCTGAGCAGTTTTTGCTGCAGATGGCACTGGCATGATACAGGTTAGCATGTGGTCAGAGTCTTATAAACCAGGTGCCAATGTATTAATCTCTGAGGGTCCAGCCTTTGCAGAGAAGTGGCTAAAATTAATTTCAGCAACAATGCTCTTCAGAAATGTTCTGTAAAGCAAAAGGTTTAATAAGGAAAAATAACAAAATAACAAAATAACAAACGTTACGGAAAACAAAAGAAAAGCTACACACAGGTGTCTGAGAAACCTCTAACACCCTGCTGGAAACACTCCAAAAAACCCTCTAGTTCCTTTGTGCTCCTTCCTAAATACTGAATGTTTTAGGAGGGACAATTTGGCTTGCAGCCAATAGAGAGGGATACAGGGTTTGAAGAACGGTGACAAGATCCAATAGATGCTTCTCTCTTGGCCCTGAGCCAATCACTGCCAGAACAGCAAAGAAGTTTCTGGGTTCTTTTCCGTATAAGAAATGCAAGGGGTGAATCTTAAACTTTTCCCTGTATGGAAAACACCTGCTGGGTGTGGGAAATGCATCCCTACACTGGCACTGTGCAGGTTTTCCAGTTCCTCCTTCATGCCTAAGACCCATCAGTGTGTACCTGCAGCACAGGCGGGATTACAGGGTCTTTGACTCCTCCTGCACTGCCCTGCTGAGCCCTTCTCAGCTGTGTGTAATTCTGATGGGCCTGGAGCAAGGGCTGCATTTCTGTTTCTCTCCTGGCCAAACGAGAGACAAGGATGGCACGAGGGTTGTGTTTGGCTGGGGCTCACAGGCACATCCCAAAGACAGGCACAGGTTCTCACTGGAAAAAGCCACCTGCTGCTGTGACTGGGTGACATGGGGACTCGAGTCCTTCTGTCTCCAACCAACTCCTGCTCAAACTCCCAGCAGTCAGGGTACATCCCCTGATGGCAGATTTAGTTGCTTCAGGCCTCCCACTGAAAGTGTACCTGGCCAGGAGGGATGAACAATAAACAGACTGTGAAGAAAGCACTTTTCTGGTGCCAAGTTCCTTTCCCAAGGCTGGGTCAGCAAGCAAACACCCTCCAGGATAAAACCAGGAAGGATGACCCTGCCTATGGGGGCTGTTAGCATTAAAGTGCTGCCAGTGCAGACGTTTCTGCTGCTGCCTCAACACCCCAATTCTTTTTGGGCAAACCAGCTGGAACACACCACCATCTGCACAGGAGCCAGGTGTTTGTGCCCCTGTGATGTGACAGAAAATAACTCCTCCAAGATTTTAGCCAGGCATGGTCTTTTCTCTTGGTGTTTTTAAGTCTCTGCTTTGGAAGGAAGGAAAAAAATCAAATATATTCCTTAAAAGCTCCTGTTATTCCCTATCAGGTCAGGTCCAGGCAGGTGCTTCCCTTACATGACCAGCCTCGTGCAGGGAAGGAAGGAGCCCCAGCACTGGCCTGGGGGAAGCCCATGGCATCCCCTCCCTGCCAGGTCCTGCCAGCTAACAGACAGTGTTCAGTGCAATATTCCCCCTACACTGGCACACAAACTCTCTTTTTCTGCATTCAGCTGTGCGGGTTTTTCCCATCCTCCTTACTCGGTGCTTTGTTTTAAGAGCTCATCCTCCACAGTAATTTCATAGGTTTCTATTCCTAGCATCGGGAGAGGGAAGGGAGAATCTAATAATATTGATGAATAACCAAGCTCTGCTAAGAAGTCTGCCTTTAATTTAAAAAATACCTTCTAGAAGAAGTAAAAAGGGTGTGTCACTGCTGACTGTAACACAGTAAGTGACAGATATGGGACCACGTTCCCAGGCACCTCACTGACATCAGGGGAAAAACAGAGTGCTGTGGCTTCAAAGAGCAGGGACAGTCTGCAAAACAGATCAGAGAAAGTGACACCCTGAAAGGTGAACCCTGCTGAAAAGCACATTTGGCCTTCACTTTCCTTTGAACAAACACCCACCCATTTCCTGGGTTTGTCTTGCTTGTTGAGATCCACCCACCAAAGTGTATTGGAATAAACAACAGTGGCAGGATGAGGCTTGCAATGACTTTTGGGCTGGTTGTCACATGTCTTCCATGTGATTCATGCTGGTGACTGAGCCTTCCCATTGGAAAATGGTTCAATCCATGCCCAACCAACACAGGCAGACCTGGGGTAATCAGCTCAATGGGTTTGCAAAGAATTGCTCTGAAGCAAGAGGGGGCCTGATAAAATGGTGATGGAAGGAAACAGATGCTCAAAGGGATTTCATCAGAGTTCATTGGAAAGAGGAAAAAAAAAGCTATAAGGGAAAAATAATATTAAACTGCAACTGGTGCCTTTTGGGTGAATGTAGAACTGGTTCTCTAATCTCCAGGAGTAACATTCCGTGCTGAGATTACAGCAGGGAGCTGCAGGCTACAGAACAGGTCACTGCAGCTCTGACAAAATACACAGGTCACTCTGTAAGTGCAGGGAACAGAGCACTGT
>VXBN01009637.1:0-16092 GCA_013397395.1 Sinosuthora webbiana
AGAGAGAGAGAGAGAAAAAGAGACAAAGAATTGAGAGAGAGAAAGAGAGTGGAATAGCTACCAACAGATGAGACAAAGTTCTCGTGGCCATCTGACAATAGATCTGTCATCTTCTGCGGGGAGATCTCAAGTTTTGGTGAACCTAGGGAGTAGTTTTATAGTCTTTCCAAAGTGACAGGCAGATGGCCAAAAAGTAGTGAGATCAATACGAGGGAAAAAATACAGAACAGACCAGTCCAGCAGTAAGCACAGCCAGTCCACCGTGACTTGCTCATTGTTCCTGCTCAGATTCCAATGGGAATGCATGCCAGTTTTTTGGTCCAGCGAACACACCTGCAGGCAACACTTGGCAGACGTCCCACCTCAGCCAGGCTAGAACTCCTGTGTAGGGGTTTTAGAGTTTTCAGTCTCTGTCCTTGGGATTTCAGTCTCTGTCCTTGACGATGGTTGTGAGGCAGATGAGGGATCTTCAGACTGTCTCTTACAGAGGCCTAAGCTCAGTTCGAACTTAAATTGGTAACTTTTGTAAAAGACAATAAAAATGTTTTTACAAATATATTAATGGCAAAAGGAAAGGTAAGACCAACCTTTGTTCTCTNTCTGGGAAGGAATTTCATCTCCGTGCACTCCTGTGCTTTCAAGAGAGCAGAATTTAATAGCAAGCCTTTTATTTACAAGCGGTTGGGAATGGGGGGAGTGTTTTAATAAATGAGTAATCAATGGGTAGCACCCAGCAGTTTGCTGTCGGTAGTGTATAATTTTCCTGTCTGTAACATGCTCAAGGAGCTCTATTGAGCATTTATGAACTCTGTGCATCACTCAGGAATCAGGCTGTGCTGTGAAGTGCACTCAACTGCTGCAGACACTGCCAAGAGGGCAAAGACAAGAGCCCATGAATTAAAGGAAAACTCATTCCTAGGAATTGTACCAGGTCCTGGCTGGTTTAGGATCACACCGTTGAGCCACAGTGAGAAAAGGGGTCCTGGGGTGTCTCAGCCTCTCCCAGAAAGGGTGGGACAGACAGAAACTTCATCCTGGAAGTTTGCATGGTCATCCCCACAGTCTGGTACTTTTTGCTTGTGTTTGAAGGAATTACCAGGCAGAGCTGTTGTGAATAATAACTAAGCTGACACTGAAATCTGGTTGTAAGCTACCGAAGGAAGCATTTTCCCTCTGTGCCAGAGGGTTGTGTGTTGAGTTCAGATACAGACAAATCCATACCAGATCCCTCTGGAACGAGCTTGGAGGGGCAGAGCTGTAGCAGAGGGAAAGCTGTTTCCAGCTAAACCTGATTATAAAAACAATGCTACAGTGGGAAGCAGCTCTGTTGCTGGGGACGGGACCATGCACTCCCTCCGTGCTGTTTTCCCTTCAAAGTGAAGCTGCTCCCTTGCCCAGGGTTGCAGGAATCCTGCATTCACCTGCTCCCCCTGCACCTGAGCTTTGGAATAGTGGCCAGCACAGCTGGGCCAAGGGTTCCAGAGCTGAGAGGGGAAGGACACAGCCCCAGCCACGGCTGGCAGGGATGGGGAGGGCTGGAAGCTTTCCTGTCACAACATTTAGGAAGGACATTGAGACACTTGAGCGTGTCCAGAGGAGGCAACGAGGGTGGTGAGGGGCTTGGAACACAAACCCTGTGAGGAACATCTGAGGGAGCTGAGGCTGTTTAGCCTGGAGAAAAGGAGACTCAGAGCTGACCTTATCACTCTCTGTGACTTACTGGGGGTTGTCTTTTTCTCCAGGCAGCAACTGACAGAACAAGAGGACACAATCTTATGGTGGACAAAGGGAAATACAGGCTGGATATCAGGGAACAGTTTTTTACAGAAAGGGTAATAAAGGACTGGAATGGTCTGCCCCGGGGAGGTGGTGATGTCACCAGTTTTAAATACCATGTGTTTAAAAAAACACTGAATGTAGCACTCAGTGCCGTGGCTTAGTTGAGGTGTTAGGGCATGACTAACATCTCAACTCGATGATCTTGAGGGTCTCTTTCAACCTAGTGATTCTGTGACTCTGTGATTCTTATGTTGGAGACACCAGAGCTGGATGCAGCACTCCAGCTGGGGTCTCATCAGAGCAGAGGGGCAGAATCACCTTCCTTGCCTGCTGGCCATGCTCCTTTGGATACAGCCCAGGCTTTCTGAACTGCTTAATGTTCAGTTGTTTAACTACCATCACCCCAAATCTTTCACCGCAGGGCTGCCCTCAATCACTTCTCTGCCCAAGGTGTGGGTGTGTCTGGGATTGCCATGACCCCGCTGTAGGACTTTGCACTTGGCTTTGTTGACCCCATGAGGTTTGCACTGGCCCAGCTCTCCATCCTGCCCAGGTCCCTCTGGATGCCATCCCTTCCCTCCGGTGAGTCGACTGTCCCACACAGCCTGGTGCTGGCAGTGAACTTGCTGAGGGTGCCCTTGATCCCTCTGTCCATGCCCCTGACAAAGATGTTGAGCAGTATCAGCCCCAGCACTGACCCCTGAGGGACACCACTCGTCACGGGTCTCCATATGGACCATCAGCCCTAGACTACAAACTCTGTGGCTGGCCATCCAGACAGTTCTTTATCTACCCAGTGGTCCATCCCCCAAATCCATGTCTCTCCAATTTAGAGACAAGGATGTCGTGTGGGACCAGTGTCAAACACTCTGTGTAAGTCCAGTAGGGAATATCAGTAGCTCTGTCCCATCCACCAGTCCTGTCACCCCAGACAGAAGGTCACCAGATCTGTCAGGTACAATTTGCCATTAGTTGGCTGTTATCAATCATGTTAGCTGTTAACCAATCACCCCTTTGTTTCCATGTGCCTTAGCAGAGTTTCCAAGAGAATATCTTACATGACCTTGACTGGCACATCAGTGAGACTGACTGGTCTGTAGTTTCCCAAATCTTAGGACATTACTAAAATCTAGCAAAACAACATCAAGACACTGCAGCTTTTAACAGTAAATTAATTTAAAGAATTTTAGTGGTTATCTGCAAATTACAGCTCTGCTTAGGAGCACCATGTGTAGCCTCAGGGCATTCAGACCAGCTGATTAGATTGTGGCCTTAATTTTTTTTAGGGTAAGGATTTCCCAGTGAGAGTTTCCCTATGTTGGATTACCAGAGGTGTGTAAGATATTTCAAACTGCACAGGAAGCAACACAGAGGGAGAAAACAGATATGATCAATAATGGTAACAAACTTTTGGCGCTGCTGGTGGCATTGCTACAATAAAAGGAAGGTAAAAAAAAGTGACTTGCCAATTACTATCCATTGTTTTTTTCAAAAGAATCAGGAAATAAATAACAGTACTAGTACCATCACCTTTTCTATAATTTGTCCTGAAAATAATAGCTTTAGAGCTCCACAATTTCCAATGTCTCCGGAACAAATAGAACTTCTTTAACTTATATTTTTGTATTAAAAATTTTATTTTAAGTATTCATCTAGTAAACAGACCTGCTTTAATTCTATTATCATGTGGTATTCAGGCTTTCCCCCATGTTTTAAGCAGCTGTTTTGAAGATATTATAAAACTAAACTTCACCAAACTTGTGTATTATGACAGGAGAGTTGAGGGTCTGAAAGTCCTTGCACCTGTGTTTTCTGCCTCCATTTTGTCTGTCCTTGTGTCAGTTATTCGTCTAGATCTTTGGCTGGAGAACTTCAGCTATTATGTCTTTCCTACAACCAGCTCCAGTTCTAAAGTAACAACCCCCCCCTAGTTTGTACCCTCGCTCAGTTTCATCTACAAAGATAACTTACAGTTGAGCTAGCATCTGTGCTCTCTAGAAAAGCAATTATGTAACACTATGGAATATTTCTTGTTCTGTTACAATATACTATAACTTGAAGTTAATATTGCCTATCTAATTTACAGCCAATGTGCCTCTCCATGCAGTATCCTCATCTTTGTATTGTTTTTTATCCACTCACTGTTTTCTGTCAGTCAATCAGTCAGTCAGTTTTAAATTTTTTTTTCCCCCCAGAATTACTTGTCAGACTGTGGCCTTGCAGCAAGGATTTCCAAAGTGGGTGACTGCATTCTACTGGCAGGATGTGACTCAGTGTATGAACAAGTACTTTTACTACTGCAGAAGAGCCTACATTATTACAATTCATGACAGCAATTATGGAGTGAGCCCAGTCCTCTGGAATTCTGGATTCCTAGAACACCCTTACAAATTAGAGGTCTCCAGTTTTCTCCTGCAGCATAGCAGGTGTTGAGCCAGCTCACAGAAGTGCTCTTCATGTTACTTACCAAGAGAAGGAAAAGGGATCTAGTTGGGAGTACCAGGTGGATAAACCAGAAGGCAGAAGTTTACTTCCACTGAGTGCTCTTCTAAGCAAGGATAGCATGAAGTTCTCCTAGTGCTGGCCCTTAGGTATTGCAAGCCTTCCCTGCTGGCAGAGAGCCTCCTCATAATCCACTTCTTGACACGGGAGAGGTCAATCACTCCCTGTTCTCAGGCACCTACTCATATGAGCAAGGAAAACATACAACAAGCAGGTGTTCTTCAGGGGTGTTTTCAAGGGTTAGATTCTCCCACTCACCCATGACAGGTGAGCTGTCAGAAACCATTCTCCTAACCCATCAGCTGCTTCTCATCATGACACCTGCTACTTGTGAGAAGGTATTTCTATTTACTAGGGGGCTGAGAGGAAGAGAGGGCCTTTCCCTGTTACTAGATTTTTTATTTTTATTTTTTTTTTTTTTTTTTATGGTGGATAAGGTAAAGGGATTCTGTCATGCTCCACAGCTCTCACCAGTGTGAGAGGCAGGGAGACTGCTTTTGACTTTCTTTTTCCAAGGCAAGTTATTAACACTTTTTACTCCTATTAATCTCTAATGTCATTGTACTTAATAACATTTTAGGAAGTTTGTTTCACAATGTGCTCATTTTCTGTCAATGATTACGTCTTTTTCAGGCAAATATTAGATATCCCTCACACAATACAAAATTTGATCTTATTTATAAACAAAGAAAAGGACAAAAGGTGAGAGGGTAGGGAAGTACTCTCTTAAGCAAGTCAGTCTTGTTAACAAAGTTTTATTTCTGAAAATAAGAGTAATTTTTATGTTATAGATGCAGATATGGTTCTTCCTTATGAAGAAAGAAAGGGCAATCTGGAAGGAAACTGCTGAACCTTTACAGGGTCTTGCATGTAAAATACAATTTGTCTGGTTTGTTTTCTTTTCTCTGTCTGTGAATTAGTATATTTGCATTGGTTAATAATATTCTTATGTCTCAAACAATGCTGTCTGTAAAGAGTAATTCCACTGAGTTATGTCTGAGTGTATATTAATTTGGTTATCTTTATACATTATCTTATAGCAAGCTCCTTTGTAGCTAGTATTACAAATGTTAAATGGTTGATTATTCAAGTATTTACTTTCACCCCCTCTTTCCCCACTACCATGTTCTAATTTACAATGTAATAAAATAATGGCATAAATATTGAGGAATTATATTTACTGAGGTTTATTTCTGTTTACTTGATATTTTTAAACGGCTTTCCCACCTGCCTTTGGTTTATACATAGTCATTTTGGCTGATTATTTAATATACTGTACTACATTTAGAAAATCTCTTCTGTAACCATAGTAACTGTTTTTGATTAGGTACAGCTGAGTACATGGGTTCATTTTAATATAGGTGAAAAAAATAGAAAAATTATCTTGAAAGCTCCTGAAATCATTTTGGTTATTATTGGCTTTCATTTCAAGTTCAACAGAGAAAGAATTGCTCATAGCCTCTCTTTCTTGATTCTAATGATGGTTTGTTTGTTTGTTTCCTTTTTTCTTCTTTTTTAAACTTAGTAAGTGTGGGCTGTAAAGGATTTATATAAAAGTTTCTGGAGGTTTTCCAAGGGCAGCTTGTCTTCCTGAAGATAAAAATTTATTTATGATAAGATTTACCTAACCAGGAGTAACACTGCAACATTCTTATCCTCTCTATTACACCAGAGGGTATGTGGCCCTCTGTAATCCAATTTTCCTTACACCTTATGATGGCTTGGCCCAAAATCTTTACAAGCCAGTAGGGATTGAGCTGCAATAATTCAAAGAAGGGCAAAGATGGCCAGAGGAAGAAGTATGAGTCTCACTTACCTATCCCTTCAGCTTTATGGATATTATAAAGAATATTTCCTGGTTTCCAGGTATGCAAAATGTTTTCTAGGACTGGCATATCCAGAAAGGAGTCCTAAAGGATTTCCTTGGCAGATGTCCTTTTCTTGTTGATCCTGTGGGACCTCAGTCATCCTGGTGATCAGAGAGAGAGTTGAAAATATCTACTTCTTTCTGAAACTATTGATTCAGCATGCAGCCATGAACTCATAATCTTATTCTGATCCGAAGCACATAAAAAGCCTTTGTGGGAGAGAGAACTGAGTCTCACAGATCTGCATTGCAAGAGAATATGAGCTGTGTCCTGGTAACTTCCTCAGGAGTCTTGTGTATATGTCCCAGCACTCCAAACACTCATTCAGGGCAAAGCCCAGGTCCTTACAGTACAGCTTGAGATCACATTTCTTTTTTATTTTCTGTGAATCAGAAGTCACAGTGCAAGCTAATACACATCCAGCCAACCAGATCCTGAAGCTGTGATGGTAACTACAGCAAAGTAATCTGAAATATTCCTGGCTGGTAGTGAACCCAGTGATGAGACTGGATAACCTCCCTAGTCAGGGAAATCAGACTTGAGGTCCCATGGGTTTCTCCTCATTAATTATGTCATGCAATGATGGAGAATGTGTTGTTATCATTACCTTAATTAGCTGGAAAACATTTTTGGAATTTGTCAATATTTCTCACTCACCAATTGACAAAGCACGTGGAAATGATGTGACTGCCTCTGCAGATAGTTGTGTAACACATTTTACAAATGTTCTGGAGTTTTCAATTTTTTTTGGTCTGTCAGAGTATTATTTATTCAATCAGTCTTTTTCAGTGTTCAGATGAATCTAGTTATTATTCCAAGAGTTAATAACAGTATCTTTTTCTTCCTGTCTGCTGCAAAGGAGAGTGCTCCATATTAACCTCTATGATGCCTAATGTTGAGCTTTTTACATCAAAAGAGGTTTTACTATTTAGAAAAATGTACTTCCCTGTAGAAAGATGGTGTGTCAAGACAACCCAAGGCTATTTTGGTTCATGTTGTGATTAGCAGTGACCAGTTGTGGCCTCTAATCAGTAATCCCTAATTTTTACAGTCCTGGCCTGGGCTGTCTATAAAGCCCCAGCTGCCTGAGAGAAATCTTCTCTCTGCTTCTTGCCTTTTGTAATACTTCAAATAGTTGCTGTCTTGCAAGGGTTGGGAATAAACCAACCCTTCACTCAGTTGTGACTACTTTTCTTCTGCTGACTGAAAAGTAATTGATTTGCTTCATCGCCCACTCAAAGGCAGCCACAACTTTTCTATTCATGTTTTGCAAAAGTAAAAGCAGAGTGAAAAATGTTGTGAGAGGCAAATCTTGAGGGTAGATGTCAATCTGTGCAGTTCATTTCTGGAATTGGCTGCTGTTTTAATAAGGTGTGGGGTCCTCAATTGACTGCAGGGACACAGCTACCACACCATGGTGCTCATCATGGGCTGCAGGGGAATCTCAGCTCCAGTGCCTGCAGGACCTCTGCCCTCTCCTTATTCACTGACTGTGGTGTGTAAAGAGTGGTTGCTCTTCTATTTCTCATTCCTTTCTTCTTTGTCTGCAATTGGTTCTGCAAAATAACTTTTTCCCCATCTTAAACATGTTATTCCAGAGGTGCTACCTCTACCATCAATGGGCTGAGCCTTGGCCAGCAGCAGGTCTGTCTTGGAGCCAGCTGGCACAGGCTCTGTTGGTGTGGCAGTGCATTGGCTGCCCTTCTCCCTCCTGTGGCACACTGTGATCTGAGAAATGCTCATTAGACCTCGGTCTTGATGTACAGCACCTAGGCTAAACCCCACTTGGGCTTATCAGAAATACTGTCTGCTACCAGGAGTTTATGCTGTCTAATGAGCTCCTGTTTTTAATGAACAGCCATAGAAGCTTGTTTTTCTTGCCTGAATAACAACCCTAGTAGAATAATATTTTTGTTATCAAACCTTCAAAGGCAGTTATCAACCTGAATTGCAGCCAGGATGGAAAATTACCATGACTAGAGCCGACTCTCTTGTGACCCTATACAGAGCAATCCAAAGTGAGACCCTTTGAGCTCTCCTGAAGCAGCAGCTGTGACCAGCAAAGCCCCTCTGAGTGGGGTCTCTCAGAGCCAGTGAACCCTCAAGTTTGCTGTACTCAGTGGATTACTGAATGATCATCCTGGATCCTGGCCTCATACACCTGATAACTTGAAGCCCAACCCTTTGCCCACTGAGAAGATGCAGAGGCACCCAAGTTTGAGGGGAATTTTTGACAGGTACATACCTTGTACAGATTGTGTCTGTGGGTGTGCAACTGTGCATATGCTGAAATGAATGTACTAAGAATATTTTACTAGATCCTTAAGTATTTTAAATTTGTAGTAACTCAGACCTGTAAGTGAGTTACTGTAGAGACACAGTAAATTCTATATGAATCCTTTTCTAAATTTGTTTAACTTATTGATTAAGTGTAGTTAAGTTTAAGTGTAATTAAGTGCTGTTGGACATTTAGGCATAAACTGTTGGTCAGTTCTGGGCTTCAGTTTAGCATGGTGATCTACTCTGAACTTTGGAACTTAGCAGGAGGGTATTCCATATTCCCTTTTATCCTTATGCTTTCCTATTGTTCTCTATCTTTTCTGCACCACCGAGTTACTTTTGGGTTTATTTTGATTTGGTTCAATTGATCTAGGGTAGGTTTTTTTTTTTCCTTTAACCACCTAGTTAACTAGCAGAGTGAACCTTGCCAAAGAACTTTGTTGTGTTTTCACTTTAATATTAAAACTGTTTTGGCCAGAACCCTTGTTGGTGATCCTTTAAGCAACTTTAAAACACTCATTTGCACACAGGGGAAGCTTCTTCTCAGAAGCTAGACCTGTATCCCCCCTGCTACAAAACCTGGCCATGCAAACCCCTTGCCTCTGTGATTCACATATTTAAGAATTATCATTAAAATCCATGTTCATCACGCAGTCTTCACCAGATTCCTCCACATTAACAAAACAAAAAAATTCCACACATCAAAGTAACATCACCAATATTGAAAGAGGACAATTGGCCCAGAATTCACCCCACTCCTCATCCCTTCCCCACAACTACAAAACCAGAAATTGCCCATGGTCATTCCACTCTAACATTGTCTGTTACATCTCCCAACTTCTATCCCTATTGAAAATTCCTCGGGCACTATGGTGGATGTCAAAAAAGACTGTTGGTTGTTGACTCTGATTGGATATTAGGTGTCCACCAGCCTGCCCTGTCACTCTCATCCTCAGCAGGATCTGGGCACAAAATAACTCCCTAGAGTTTTTTTCCATCTTAAGATAAAGTGGGTTACTAAAGGAAAATGTCATGTGTGTGTATAGGCAAAGAAAATACCCCAAATGTGTTATTCTCTACCTCCTGTCAGCAAGTACTGTCCAGCCACTTTCTGGGAAACAGCCTCAGCTTGTGTAGCTGTTGCTACAGAAAAGAATGTTGTAAATAACAAATGCCCACTTCCCCCTATTCCTTCTCTCCTAAATTCGTATATCTGAGCAGCCAGCACATGAAATGGCCAGGGTGGGGTGGCTGCCCTGACCATGTCCCCTCCCAGGATCTCACCCACACACAGCCTATGGGTATGAGGACTGACAGTTTAAGTGCCAGAGCAGATGCTGTGCTAGCTCTGCCCAGCAGTGTGAGGGTTTTTGCTTCTGTTCTTCTCTGCCTAGGTCAGGATGAATAACATGGGAAATGAAGATGTTGAGTTTGGACTTGGAATGTTTATTATATCTATTTACAGGCTCAGATACCATGAGCTTAAGTAGCAAGCTAGGGAAATGAGGTAAAATGGAGTGCTTCTAACTCTTTCTAAGGTCTTTTAAGCAATAATCCAATACCAAGGTAACACCTATATTATTTGTTTTTGACCCCATAATGACCACCCAAGACCCATGATGTGGACCTTTGTCACCCAGTTACAGAAAACCACCTAAACCCATGAAGAACAAGGAAAAAGAAGGTGAAGAAGGACAAAGACAACGCCCCAAATCCTCCATCTTAACTCATATATATATATATACTGTACACTAAAACCCCAAATTCTAAGTTTCTACACAACATGGGCACGTTATCAACACTTCTTCTTCTATCAATGCAAATACAGGACTGTGAGAGCTTCTGTGGGGAGATTCAACTCCATCTCAGCCACATCCAATACAGTGTCCAAGGAACTACTAGGATATGCAACCCACACTCTTTGCTATTGAGCTTTGCCACCAGATATTTATTTTATCAGTGCTGAAATGTGTATTCATGCTCTTTTATCAAGGACTATAACTCCATTGAAAGGACCCACATCTTGTTTTATGTTAGTCTTTGGATGTGTTCCACTCATTAGCTTGAAAGGACAAGATAATTGTCAATACTCTTGAAAGAAATGATGACCCTGTTGAAAATGGAAAGGCATTGTAACAACTTGTTTTCATTAAAAAGTACAGGGTAAAGACAAAAACTGTATTTTATATATATTGTATGTGCTGCATACTGTGCTTTTAGGAAGTGTTATTTTGCTTATTTTAATGATGGGTGGTGGATTTTTTAATTATCCTGTAACTGAACATTTGAGTAAAGTGTTGTTAGGAATATAGAAAAGAGCAATTGGAGAGAATTTTTTCCTGGATCTAAAAAGACAGAAAAAAAGCTTTACAGGTTGGAGTATGGATTAATCATTTTACTATTATAGTTTATCAGAGAGTGATGTTGGCCATAAAAATAACATCAACTTTTGGTACTTAATTTTAATATTCTAGCATTGTCTGACTCTATAATGCAGTGTATTAAAAAAAAAAAAAAAAAGGTTGAATTTGCTAATATGATTCTAGGTATTAGGACAGAAACTCAATAAGAAAATAAAGCCTAGCATCAGAACTAAAGAAAGTGTATTTTTATGTTCTGAAAAGAACAAAAATGGACTGCAAAAAGTCAGATGCAAGCACTGTGAGATTATATTTTTTTGAGAGGGCTCTAAAGAATCAGTATACAGCTTTGTGGAAAGTGGAACTTTCCAAAACAAAGCAGTGTAATTTTGCTAGATATAATTGAACCATTCATAATTATGTACAGTGAATCAGTTACTGGAATATTTTTAGACTTATCTTAAATTGTTTGTAAATAGAGTGCAACTGGAGAAAGTTTCAAGTGTACTAATTTTAGGCTAAGATTTTTCTTGTGTGGTGTTCCTCTGACTTTCAGCACTGTATTTGTAGGACCATAGCTGTTGATGGTGCCAGCATTTTAAGCAGGGTGTGCTCATGCTGCAGGACAACAGGTCCTGTGCCAGGGAGCTCAGAGCATAAGCATGTGGTGAGACAAGAGGTGCAAACTCTTCATCGTTTTCATGTTTGTGATGTTTTCATTCCCTGCTGGCACATTGTTGGCTGAGCCAGAGAAATAGTCTTCAACAATCACTTAATGCAACAAAGCAGGGTCACTAAATGCACTGTACTTCTCTGTGATTCTCTTGGGCTTTCTATTCCATAAGCAGATATATAAGTGTTGTTCCTGACCCTTCTTGCCTTCACCTCTTCTAAACTGCCTGTACCCCACAGTTAAGTCGCTCATGCTTTCCTGAACAGAGTCTGATGCTGCTGCTGGTAATGACCCAGAGGCCATCCACTGCTCAGGAGCAAATTATCAGGATAATCTTCCTGGTTTCAGCCCCCTCTTGGGTGTGGCTGGGTTAAGGCCCTACCACATATTGTAAATAGGGCCACTGACATGCAGGTCTGACTCCTAGATTTTGCCATAATAACAATCCTTGTATCTTGTATCAGCTCGATTGCTCTGGGGTTCTATGTAGCTCTCTGTGTAGCAAAGAAAGAAGCTAAAGAAAGCAAGAACTTTCCTTAATTACGACAGAAAGCACTGCTTTTGTCTCCTTGATTTTAGTAGCCTGACATTTTCTTGGGCTGAGACAAGGACATGTTAGCAAGCAGTTCTAAGTATGCTCATAAGAAGCTGTTCAGCCCCAACCCCAGCAAAGAGCAGCAGCAAAATGAAAGCATACATTTTTTTGTGAAGGTCTTACTGAATAGCTTCTTGTGTTATTCAGTCATCTCTGTAGGTGGCAAGAGGGTAAGAAGGATGGCAATGCAAGCCGATCACTTGCAAGAGAGTTTTGTTTCCTGGTTTGGCCATGGACTTCATCAGTCTGTCTTCCTTCAGAGAAACCTTCAGCTTTTGATTGCTTTTAGTCATTGGAATATTGTGAGAATAAACACTCTGCAGTATTTTTCAGTGCCTAAATTGGAAAGTAAAATTCACACCATAAATATTAATGCCTGAAGTACATTGCTATTTACTTCTGATTTGATTTTTTTTTTATAATCATCATATTGATATGAGTGTTGCTGTGATTTCTAAGAGGGTGAAAAAGAATCCCATAGGAATTCAATAGTAATTTATTAGTAATTGGGACTGCTTTTCAAATGTTAAAATGTAGGTGTCTAGGTAGGGTTTTTGGGGAATTTGTCTTGTTTAACTGCAGTGGAAACCACACTTTCAACACTCAGCTGAAAAATTTCTTAATCCAATAGAACTCATTTTTTTGTTTACAGCAGTCACTAACAGGCCTTTGGGAAGAGATATCAGTATTAACAAGTGCTATTATTGAAACCTTTCATTCACGAGACATAAATTTTATGGATATGTAATGGTGATAAATAGCATCAGTACAGATCACTGGTTGTCTCAGACTGAAAATCAACCTTGGTGGACAAAATGCTGCCTCCTTCTGCTCCTGTCAGGTGGGCTGACAGCAGCCAGGGGATGGTACATTGTGGATAACAAACACCTGCTGACATTGTCCTGACTCCTCCACCTGCAGGATCACCTGCTGAACCACACTGAACACGATAAATGAAATTAAACTTGGCTGGAATCAGCTGCTAATAACTATTGCTTTTGGCTCTTCTCCTGTTTCTTTTGAAAATTCAGTGGTTTTTAATCCTGTGGCTCCTAGAGCCCATCAGAGGAAGCATCCCTGGAGATAATGTGTCAGGGAAAAGCAATTAAAGAAAGAGTCTATTGGCATTGCCTGTGTGAGTTCCTGCCACTTGCTAAGTGGTGGCCTCCAGCTGACAGGAAAATTCTAAGGTTTCCACTCATCAGTAGATATTGGAAATGCTTTGTAAGTCACTGGCAAAGCCCTGTCAGGTCAGAGGGTGCTGTGTCAAGTTCTCTTTCTGGTGAACCAGGACATTATTATTTTGCATCATACAAAATTTCTTCTGAGATAAGAGAAAGCCCCTGACCATGCCCAGAGGAACAATGGGGAACTAGATACCACCTTGTTGTGAATTTGAGTGTTCCCGGACTTGGGACTGGTTTTGTCCCTTTGATTCTCCTCTGCATAGGCATTTCTTCTTGGCTGAGGTAACACACAAAGAAAGATGTGTATTAGGCACTCTGTACTAGTGGATTGGATGCCATTTAATTCAGCGAGCTAGTCTTTATTCCAATTTATGCTGTAACAGCTGGGAACATTAAACAACTTTACCAGTGCTGCATGCATTTTATGAATACTTAATAATGAAAGTAATCCCCTTGTTATTAGCAATAGTAAGGGAAATAGTGTGTGAACACATAAAATGTGGTTTTCTTCTTGAGACAGTTTTTTAAGGGCCTATTCAAATCCCATCTACTTTGTGAAGACCTTTTCAAAGGCAGCAGATTCAAGAATTTGACATTGTTTATATAAATATAACGGATAGTATCTTCATGTAGATTTGGGAGAGTTAATAACTTTTAAAAAATAATGGTTTGATATAACTGCAGATCAGAAGGAATGCAAATTGCAGAAGCTGAGATCATGAGACCTTGAGTATTTGCTTTGATCATGACAGTGCATATTTGTTTCAGGAGTTTTACATTCAAAATATGGAGAAGTAGTCATTGGCAATTCCCAGTCGTGTCAGGTTTGAGGTTGCCTCCATAATAAAATCCTGTGGTCTGAAGCTTCATGTTGGACCTTTTTTCTGAGTGATAAGTTTGGGAATTTCCTCTCAAAAATATTTCTTACTCCTGCAAACACAAATATCCTGAAGAGAACTGGCCAAGGTTTTGTGTTTCATCCTCAGAAAAGAAATTGTTCTGTCTCAAATTTGTATTCGGTTGAATTGTAAAGCAGGGCCGTTGAGAGACCAATGCAGCTGGGCTGGGGCAAAGAAAAGTGCTGAGGTCCTCCCAGAGAAGGAATATGAGAAACACTGGGGTTTTTTTGTTTCTTAGAATTAATTTTTTTACACTCAAAGGCTAGGACAGACGCTTCCAGGTGAAAAAACATGTCTCCTTTTCAACATCTCATGCTGACTTTTAAGGAGAACAAAAAGAACAAAACCCTCGCATTTATTGCATACTGCAAATGCAGTATTACAATGATGAGGCTAGGAAAAGGTAATTTTCCTCTAATTGAAACATGTACATTAGTAGAATTTATATCATACCCTGGTACTTTATATATACTTTAGTTAAGTATACTGAATAACTGGTGATGAACACTTGATTTTAATGTAAAAGGTATTTAGAGGGTGGCATGAATTCTAATACACAGACTTTGGCTGGGTACTCCATGTGCTTTGTCAGGACTGCTTTATTATGGTAGATGTGTCGATGAATTTTGTTCAGATAAATGAATGTTGTGGTTTAGGGATGTTATTCTCCAGTTTAGTGCTCCCACTGAAACACTCTGAACTATGTGCTGCTTGCTTAGTCTCCCTGCTCCCTGCAGTGGGAGGAAGAGGAGGATTGAAGGCTCAAAAGGTAAAGAACATGGGCTGTGATTAGAATAGCTTTCTAGAAACAGCAGTGAAACAAGAAATGAAGGGTGGCAGCAGCAAAATGAATGACAGTGTACAAGAGAGGGAGAGGATTCTCCCAGGTGAGTGCTCACCATGCAGAACCTGGCACTGCACCACCCACGTGGCCAGAAGGGACCCCTTCTGCCCCGGCCCTCTGTGTATGTCATGGGGTGGTTTAGAATAACCCCTGGGTCCTGGCCATGCTTCTCCTGGTGACTGCAAAAATTAACCCCCTCCTGGCCTGATGCAGGACAATGGGAATCAGAATCAATTGGTTGGAAGAGACCTCCAGGATCATAAGGTCCAACCCAAGCCTAACCTCAATTAAACCATGGCATCAAGTGTCACATGTAGTCTTTTTCTAAACACATCCAGAGAGGGTGAATCCACCACCTCCCCAGGCAGACCATTCCAATACTTTATTAACCCTTCTGTAAAAAAACTTCTTCCTGATATCCAGCCTGTATTTCCCTTGGCACAGCTTAAGACTGTGTCGTCTCATTCTGTCAGTTGCTGCCTGGAGAAGAAGACCAACCCCCACCCGACTACAGCCACCTTTCAGGAAGTTGTAGAGAGTGATAAGGTCACCTCTGAGTCTCCTTTTCTCCAGGCTAAACAGCCCCAGCTCCCTAGGTCGTTCTCACAGGGTTTGTGTTCCAAGCCCCTCACCAGCCTCGTTGCCTCCTCTGGATGTGCTCAAGTGTCTCAACGTCCTTCCTAAACTGAGGGGCCAGAGCTGGACACAGCACTCGAGGTGTGGCCTCACCAGTGCCCAGGACAGGGGAAGAATGACCTCCCTGCTCCTGCTGGCCGCACCATTCCTGATCCAGGCCAGGATGCCATCTCAAACATCTTGCTCATAAATACTCCATGGATCTAGGAACTCGTAAATATTGTGTTATATTTATCAAAGTACCTTCATTTCTGAAACTTGACATCTTCAATCTTTGCTAAGAATAATCCTATCAAAATCCCCCTCAGTTATATGCTTCCTTACAAATATGTTTACTTCTTTTTAAACTCATCATATCTTATTCTTCTTAATAGGAATTCTAATCAGGGAAAAGAAAAATCTGAGACCCACAACGAAAGAAGTACTTCCAGGGCTTTTACAAACTTCTTTACTTCTTTAGGTTTTTTAA
>VXBN01009637.1:16327-51373 GCA_013397395.1 Sinosuthora webbiana
AAACATGTCTCCTTTTCAACATCTCATGCTGACTTTTAAGGAGAACAAAAAGAACAAAACCCTCGCATTTATTGCATACTGCAAATGCAGTATTACAATGATGAGGCTAGGAAAAGGTAATTTTCCTCTAATTGAAACATGTACATTAGTAGAATTTATATCATACCCTGGTACTTTATATATACTTTAGTTAAGTATACTGAATAACTGGTGATGAACACTTGATTTTAATGTAAAAGGTATTTAGAGGGTGGCATGAATTCTAATACACAGACTTTGGCTGGGTACTCCATGTGCTTTGTCAGGACTGCTTTATTATGGTAGATGTGTCGATGAATTTTGTTCAGATAAATGAATGTTGTGGTTTAGGGATGTTATTCTCCAGTTTAGTGCTCCCACTGAAACACTCTGAACTATGTGCTGCTTGCTTAGTCTCCCTGCTCCCTGCAGTGGGAGGAAGAGGAGGATTGAAGGCTCAAAAGGTAAAGAACATGGGCTGTGATTAGAATAGCTTTCTAGAAACAGCAGTGAAACAAGAAATGAAGGGTGGCAGCAGCAAAATGAATGACAGTGTACAAGAGAGGGAGAGGATTCTCCCAGGTGAGTGCTCACCATGCAGAACCTGGCACTGCACCACCCACGTGGCCAGAAGGGACCCCTTCTGCCCCGGCCCTCTGTGTATGTCATGGGGTGGTTTAGAATAACCCCTGGGTCCTGGCCATGCTTCTCCTGGTGACTGCAAAAATTAACCCCCTCCTGGCCTGATGCAGGACAATGGGAATCAGAATCAATTGGTTGGAAGAGACCTCCAGGATCATAAGGTCCAACCCAAGCCTAACCTCAATTAAACCATGGCATCAAGTGTCACATGTAGTCTTTTTCTAAACACATCCAGAGAGGGTGAATCCACCACCTCCCCAGGCAGACCATTCCAATACTTTATTAACCCTTCTGTAAAAAAACTTCTTCCTGATATCCAGCCTGTATTTCCCTTGGCACAGCTTAAGACTGTGTCGTCTCATTCTGTCAGTTGCTGCCTGGAGAAGAAGACCAACCCCCACCCGACTACAGCCACCTTTCAGGAAGTTGTAGAGAGTGATAAGGTCACCTCTGAGTCTCCTTTTCTCCAGGCTAAACAGCCCCAGCTCCCTAGGTCGTTCTCACAGGGTTTGTGTTCCAAGCCCCTCACCAGCCTCGTTGCCTCCTCTGGATGTGCTCAAGTGTCTCAACGTCCTTCCTAAACTGAGGGGCCAGAGCTGGACACAGCACTCGAGGTGTGGCCTCACCAGTGCCCAGGACAGGGGAAGAATGACCTCCCTGCTCCTGCTGGCCGCACCATTCCTGATCCAGGCCAGGATGCCATCTCAAACATCTTGCTCATAAATACTCCATGGATCTAGGAACTCGTAAATATTGTGTTATATTTATCAAAGTACCTTCATTTCTGAAACTTGACATCTTCAATCTTTGCTAAGAATAATCCTATCAAAATCCCCCTCAGTTATATGCTTCCTTACAAATATGTTTACTTCTTTTTAAACTCATCATATCTTATTCTTCTTAATAGGAATTCTAATCAGGGAAAAGAAAAATCTGAGACCCACAACGAAAGAAGTACTTCCAGGGCTTTTACAAACTTCTTTACTTCTTTAGGTTTTTTAACATTGTTTTTTTTCAGTTCTGTGACTGTTCTTAAAATGTAGTTATGGCAAGATCCCAAAGGAATGAGAGGTACTTCTTTTCTTCTATGTATTTAAGTATTTGTTTATTTAATCTTGACCCGGGTTTAAGTACTATCTTGTACCAAGTTTACTGTAATTTTTGCACAAATCATATAGCAGAAAGAGAATATGTTTTTCTTACACAAATGCGCATATCCTAAAAGATTATTTATTTTCCTCAGATTAGCTTCAGCAAAAATAAATTTACAGGAACACTGTCCAAAGCTTTTTCTTAATAAAAGAATCATTAGGGGGAAAAAAAAGAAAAAAAAAAGATTCCAGGGAGTACAGAATAATCGGAATTTAAATGGCAGAATTTTAGGCACTATGCAAGATTTTCAGATTATTATACACAGGGAATTTAAAATTGTTGCAGATTTTTGTCAGGTGTGATCACACAACCAGTGGCTTGTTGACCCACTTTTCCAGATTAATAGTAAGATCAGGAATTTAAACTCTCCTCTGAATAGAACCTACTTAGCAATGAGGAAGATAAGTTTTTTTGTCATTGCATGTGCTGAAAAGAGGTGATGCTGGTTTGGAGTCCCATGAATTAATAGAAAAAACTAAAAAAAAAGAAGAAAAATCCTTCCCACCAGGTACTTAACTCAGCTTTGTCTTGGGTTTCCTAAATTCTTTCAAATGGGACCTCACTTTTACCCCAAGCTTCAAGGCAAAACTATTTCAGTTTGTAAAGTACTTTTGGGCTGGGCCATAGCCAGTTCCCAGACAGATTCAGGGTGTAGCTGAGATATGTCTAAACTCAAAGGGTCTCGATGCACCTGAGAAGCCAAGACTACCCTGGCTGGCTGGATTTAGAACTTGGTGAGTTCTGTACAACTTTTGCAACAGCAGTTCTTGCACCTATGTCAGAATTTCCAAACAGCAGGGCAACAGTAGCTCTTAAAACATCTGCAAATCTTTGCTTTTCTCAGAAATTCTGCCTTGAATCTCTTGAGAGGGTGAAGAAAGAAGCATTACTTTTCTGAAATATGTTCAGCAGATGTGTTGGGAAATAATGTTAGCTCCATAGTAGGCATTTTGGAGCTACAGGCAGAGAGAATATAAAGCCTCTTTGCTTTCAAACCACCTCTAAAAGCTCTTTCATAAGATTTTTTTCCCCCAGGATGTATTGTGTGCATGATGCAGACCTCAGCCTGTATTTGATGTGTTCTGTCAGAAGAAAAATGATCAATGCCAAAAATGAGCAATGCCAAGTTCTTCTGTGGAGTTGACTCACAATAGTGTTACACTTATTTTCTGTGAGCCTGGCCCTTTTGAATGCAAATGCTAGGTTTTGGGTGGGGTTTTTTTGCTCATGTGCATGCATATACAGAAACACAAAGAATAGTTTTAGAGTAACCCTTAAATACTAGCAACCACATTTCATATCAGCACCCTTAGAGTGGGAGGCAGAAGTGGCTCATGTAGTAAGGGAAACAAAATGCTGTGAAGAAGGACAGCTGTTTCCAGAAAGCTTGGAAAGGAATAGTGTGATACCTGCTCCTTCCCAGCCAGGTGTGGGAAATTCCTACAAAATACCCATCAAGGTGACTGACTCAGTGGTGAGAGTGCTAACCCTTTCTCCCCCATTTGAAATTTGTGGCTCTTTTCTTACATTCAGGCAAGGTGAGAGGCAAGGGACGAAGGGAGAAGTGGCAGTAGCACCCAGCTCAGATGAGCAAACTACTAAAATGTTGGCAGCTTTAGTCTAGTAGCACCAAGAATGAGTGTGCTGGAGATGATCTCACAGAGGAGAAACAGACCAAAGTGCCCAGGGGCAGTAATATGGAAGGAAACAAACAGGTAGGGCTAAAGGGAGGAGAGAGCATCAGCAGCAGAATTCATGTCCTGTGGGAGAGTAAGTGGGGGGGAAGGCAGGCAGGAGTGTGAATGTGTCAGCAGGAGAGAGAGATGTGTCCTCCCATTTTAGCTTGTTTGCATTCTTCTCCAATGTCAGTCACTGATGATCTTCTGCACCTAAACACCAAAAGATGACTATTTAATCATGGTTTTGGTAAAACTTATCTCTTTTATCTAACTAATGCTTAGAGAGATTTGTTTGTATTTACTACAATTTCTGCAGCCTCTACTATAGACAGGATTTAAATAATTCTAAGTCCTTAGTGAATTAACAAACAGTACAATGCTCTGAGAACTTTAGTCACAGATGATGCTGAAGAAATACTTCTCAATGAATAATTTATCCCTCAGACAAATGTAATGTTCCTGGCAGGTTCATGAACAGACCATGAATTTTATTTTGTTATTCACTATTTTATTTTTCAGGAAGTGGTCCTCTACATCTGGTACATTACTCTCTTCTTCCAGTAATTCTGTTATATGTTTTTTTATCCATTGGGAGTTTTGGAAAATACTGACTGCTCTTTTTGATCCCAAGTAGCTGGGTGGTTTAGTTACTGCCTTGAAATATTGAGAACCTGTCTATATGATAGTGCCAGATGAGAGGAAGATTAGATGGGTATGTCTACAAAGAGAAAATGAAAGAAAAATCCACAATACAAATGATGAGAGTACTTCCTAACTTTTTAGGAAAGCATGATTTTTAAAACAGATTTTATTTCCATAATGCATTATGTAAGAAAAATACGTAGTGCCTGGTCTTTTCAAAATGAGGAACATTTTTGAGCTAGATCATTATTTTTTAAAACAGATTATCTGAGTTTTCAGAAAATTATTTGATAGCCTCAAAGTAATGCTATACATGTCTGGCTTCATGAGGGAAATCTATTCCAAGCTAAAGACTTATTTCAAAATAAATTTCCTAGGGAGACGGTTTGTATTCTAAGACCAATATTCTATTTCACTGACTACAATAGTAGTAATCTGTTAACCTCTTAGGCAGCACAGCAGTGAGGCCTCATAAATAAAGCTGCAAAAATTGATGAAAACATAAAAAAATAATAAAAGCCTCACAGGCACTGCTAAAGACCTTGTTCAGGAAATGGAAGGCATTCAAGGTATGTGAAGAGGCAGATAATGAAGTTTGAGGTTTTTGTATAAATGCAGAATAAAACCATGCATTGAAAAGGAATTGGTGAAAGCTAGAAACCAAAGTACCCTAAATGATGTCTGGGACTATGCTTTAGTAAAACACAGCAGGTTCAGTCTGTCTCAGTCACAGAATCTGTCAGATTATTCAGCGAGATTGAAGTGTGCACTTACAGTGTCTTGCCATTACAAGGTTATTTCACTCTCTTATTTGGATGGTGCTGTAAGGAGATAAATGTTCTGTCATGCAAGTCCATGGGACTGTTATGCTACTGTAGAAGCTTGTTGTACATTTTAATAACAGCTTCTAAACTTCAAGTGCTAGCTAGCCCACTTTCTTGGTTAAGGTATCTAGATATTGCTTGTCTGATGTAGTTCCCCTGGTTCCACTGCATGCTAAAGAATGGAGTCTGACCAGGATTAGTGAGGCTCTGCTTCACACCATTGTGGAGGCTAAGCCAACGAGGTTCTCCTTTCCTAAGGTATTGGAGTCCTCTGCATACTTCTGGATCCAGATAAGTTGTGCAAAAAGAGAATGTCCCTTGAAATCAGTGTTTCTTACAGAGGATTTGTTCCACCTCGCTGGTAGAAACTGTATCCTCCAAGCTGATGCCAGAACGAGAGTCTTGTGTTTTGTTGTGGTGAGAATCTACCAGCTATTTTCCACTTCTTCGGCTGCTGTGTCCAGCTAGAAACAAGCCCTGTAAGCTGAGGAAAATCCCAGTCAAGGGGTGAGAGCATCAACAGATGCATTCATATTCAGAATGCAGAGGACACTGTTTAAAAGGAGAAGCACGTAAGCCTCATGATGGATGATTGTCATGCCTGGCACATGGAGAGCAAATTGTTTTCTCAACTAGTTCCTAACAAAGATTTTAATAAAGTAGATTTAGGAGAGGGCTCTAAATTAGGAGAGGGCAGTAACCAATTACTGTCTTTTCTAGCCACATTACAGGCATGAAAGGTCCTAATTTGAAAACTCTTCTGTGGAGAACATCTTCAAAGTAAACCAGTCAATTTTGGTAATGTTTGAATTACATGAATTGAAATTTAATAAGTAACTGCAATAAAGTTTCTTAGAAATATTTTTTAAAATTTATCCCTTTTCAAAATAGCTGGGCCTGGGAGGTTGCATCTCTTAGCACGTGTTTTGAAAAAACTTTTATTTCTACCACCACCATTTTTGAAGAAAGCTTGCACATTCCTATGCAGAAGGTCTGGTCTACCTGCTTCTTTGTGCTTTAGAACATGAGTTTGTGGGCTATATTTATTAGAAACTATTCCAGTGAGCATGTTTCTGAGCAATGCATGTGAAGAAACAATACATAGTAGGCTGGGTCATTAGGTCACCATTCAAAGCATCCAAATCTGTAATTGTGTCTCGTTTTAGCAGGTGATACCCTTAGAAAAGGAAAAAAGAAAAAGCAGTTCCCAAATGAGTTGGAATTGATTTTAAAGTAGAAAATAACAGTGCTGAGGACAAAATGGTCATAAAAGGGGTAGAACAGAAATGATAAGAGGACAACAAAAGAAAATGGCAGTTCTAATTTGGGGGGATGAAAACATGTTTTTCATCAGGACATTCAATTAAGATTTCTTCCAAAACTGTTGAACTCTCTCTGATAGAAGGCCTGGCATGGAACAACCGAAAGCACATTAGGAACATTCCATTTCATCACTGGAATGACATGGGACACAGCTCTACAGAAAACATTGTAACACTGTAGTCTGTCAATTTAGACCTGATCCATCTCTCTGGATGAGAACACTTTGTGTGTACACGTTGGGACATACCTCTGCACTCCAAGATTAGCCTAGCTGTAGCCTTGTGGCCTGGTAAATGTGGATTTATTATCACTAATAAAGAGGCAGCAGGTTAAGCTAACCCAGCAAGGTCACAGGCTTTTTCTGGACATGGGTTGACTGCCGCTTTGCTTGAGCCTGGTTAGTTACTGCAATTTTTTTTTCATAATGTTTGGATGGCTAGTGCTTAATTTTTTACTTTTGCTTATAATCATATGATATAACCAAGTTTTTAGGCAGCTAGTAACAAGAACTATTCTGTGTAAAATGAAGTATTTACCATGGAATTGGAGAACAGCTTGTTTTTGAAGAGACCTTTAAAAGTCATGGCAGCCAACTCCTCCTGAAATTGACAGGGACATCTTCAAATAGATAAGTTTGCTCAGAGTCCCATCCAACCTGACTTTGAGTCTTCCCAGGGATAGGACATTTGCCATCCCTCTGAACCATTTGTTCCAGTGTTTCAACAACGCTCATAATGAAAAACTTCATCCTTATATTCAGACTGAATCTACTCTCTTTCAGTCTAAAATCATTACCCCTTATCGTGTCCCAACAGGCCCACCTAAAAACTTGTCTCCATCATTCCCTGGCAGGGAAGAAGAATGGGCTGTCTGAACAGGGAGCTTTGCACAAAAATGAAGAGAGTTTCTGGCCCTTGGAAGCAGGGGCAGGGAAGAAGAGTACAAGTATGTTGCTAGGTCTTGTAGAGAGAAAATTAGAAAGGTGAACTCAGCTAGAGCTCAATCTGGTCACTGCTGTGAAAGATAATAAAAACTGTTTTTACAAAAACATTAACAGTAAAAAGAAGGCCAAGGAAAATCTCCATCCATTATTGGATGAAGGGGAAGCACTGTCACCAAGGATGAGGAAAAGGCTGAAGTAGTCAATGGCCTCTGTAGCTCAGTCTATAACTCTAAGACCAGTGATCCTCAGGGCAATCAGTCCCCTGAGCTGGTAGACAGGGACAGGGAGAAGAAAAGACCCTCTGGAACCCAGGAGGAAGCAGTTATTGACCTGCTGAACCATAAGTTTAGACACTCATAAGTGGGACCAGATGGGATTCATCCAAGGATACTGAGGGAGGTGGCGGAAGAGCTTGCCAAGCTTCTCTCCATCTTTTATCATCAATGCTGGTAAACCAGGGAGGTCCCAGGTGACTGGAGGTTGGCCAATGGTCACATCTCAAGGAAGGTCAGAAGAAGGATCCATGGAAGTACAGGGCCTGTCAGCCTGACCTTGGTGATATGGAACGTTATGGAACAGATAATTTTGAGTGTCTTTGTACTCAAGGCATGGAGGACAGCCAAGAGATCAGGCCCAAACAGCAAAAGTTTGTGAACAGTTGGTCCTGCCTGACCAGCCTGATCTTCATTTATGAGCGGGTGACCTGCTCAGTGGATATTGGAAAATCTGTAGGTGTCGTCTACCTGGACTTTGACAAAGCCTTTGACACTGTCTCCCCATGTATTATCCTGAAGAAAATGGCTGGTCTTGGCTTGCATAGGTGCACTCTTCACTGTATTAAAAATTGGCTGGGTCCAGAGAGTGATGCAGTTACTGGTCAGTCAGTGGGATTTCCCAGAGCTCAGAACTGGAACTAGTCCTGTTTAATATTTTTTGCAACTTCTGGTGGTCTGAGCCTGGACAATCAGACCCCTTTGAGTTTCCTTGGGACTCTGCCCCAATGGCGACTTGATAGAGAGAGGCAGCCTTGATCCAATTGTCCAGAAATGTAATTTTAATAATGCAAAAATAGCAAACAAATATATATACCTTATGTTTGGAGTGAAGTGGAAAAAGGCAGTAACAAGTGGCAAAAAGCAAAGGCCAGGGTCAGACAGGCATATTTACACATTCTGGTGTGGGGAGGAGTTAAGGTGGGGTCTGAGGGAAGGGTCCGATAGGAGAGAACTATTAGGAATATTAATATTTCTGCACCAAAAATCAACCTATGGTGACACAAAGAACTAGGAACTTTCTAGCAACAATTTGCATGCTTGAACCGAGAGAGCATGTAAGACTTTTGCTTACTGTACTAAGAAAAGGTTTCCCAGGGCATTAGTCCAGGGTTTCCCTCTTCCCTGAGGAAATCACTAGCTACAATTTTTGTTGATGGCCTGGATGAGATGATTGAGTGAACACACAGTAAGCTGGCAGAAAACACCAAGCTGGGCACGACTGAAGGAAGATGGCAGAGAGATTTGGACATTTTGGACTGATGAGCTGAAGCCAGTGTGTGAGGTTCAACAAGGCCCAGTGCTGCATCCTGCACTTTGATAACAATAATCCCAGGCTTGGGGCAGAGTGGCTGGAAAGCTTCCCAGTGCAAAAGGACCTGGAAATGCTGGTGATGGCAGCTGAAAATGAGCCAGGATGTGCCCAGGTAGCCGAGAAGGCCAATGGCACCCTGGTTTATATCAAAAATTGTGTGGCCATTTTCCCCCTGACTCAGCACTGGTGAGGCCACACTTTGAATCCTCTGTCCAGTTCTGGGTCCCTCATGACAAGACACTGAGGTGCTGGAGTGAGTCCAGAGAAAGGCAGTGGAGCTGGAGAAGACTCTAGAGAGGAGTGGTTGAAGGAGCTGAGGTTTTTGCTCCTGAAGAAAAGGAGTCTCAGGGAGAATGTCATCACTGACTACAGCTGGCTGAAAGAGAGTGTAGTCAGATGGCGTCAGCCTCCTCTCCCAGGTAACAAGTGACAGGACAAGAGGACACAGTCTCCAGCTGTGCCAGAGGAGGTTCACTGAGTATTTTTTAAAAAATGGGTTGTCAGCCATTGGAATGTGCTGCCCAGGGAGGTGGTGGAGTCACCATCCCTAGAAATGTTCAAGGAAGGACTGGAGATGGAACTTAGTGCTAACGGTTTACTTGATATGGTGATGTTTGATCAAAGGTTGGACGTGATTTTGGAGCTGTTTTCCAACCTAAGTGATTCCATGATTTGGTGATTCAAGGACCACGTTAAGTACTGTAAGCCCTCTGTGAGGTCTCCCCAGAGCCTTTTCTTCTCAGGGTGAACAACTCCATGTCCATGGCATGCTGATAATACATAGAGAAGAACAGGAGTGTGATAGAAAATACTTTGTGACTGGGGACTCAGTGAAAACAGCCCGGGTGTGTGGGATAAAGTAATGGAATGATAACCAAGGAAGTGCATCAGGGTAGGGGCAAGTCCAGGCTTCTCTTTTATTGTTCTGAAATAATTAATCTATAATAATAATAATGTTTAAATTGTATGAGAAACAAATTATCTGTTTGCTGTTTTCTCTTTGCGCATGACAGTAATTTGAGTGTAGTAAAGCAGCTGTGTCAAACCCTGAGCAGAGCTTAACTGGGCCACAGAATTTAAGCCATTTTGAATTGAGATCTTGTAGCTCACTTGCAACCCTAATACTTTCTCAGCAGGCCCAAGTCCAGGCTCATTAGCTCTGCTGCACCATTTTGTTCCTTCCTTGGCAGGATTTCCAGGATGCTGGGATTTGTGCATGTTGCAGGGGGGATAGTTTGGGAAGCAGGGGTCAGGAAGGCATGGTGGCATGATGGGATTATGCTAGGCTCCTTGTAGACATGGATGTTGAGGTTTGAACTTCTTCTACCCCAGAGGTGTAGAGATTGTTTTTTGGTCAGCACGTGGCTGATTCTAAATTTGAGAGGCGTGGAGGAGGGGGCAGGTTCATTTGACCTTGTACATCTGTCCATGTGGTAAAAACATGTAATATATAGGTCTGCTCTGTCAACCCTACGCAGAACATGTTACATGTTACCAGAAACAGCTTTAAGGGACTGTCTTTATGAAATTGGGATATAAAGCTTCAGAAATTTCAAATCCTTTATGGCCCATTTGATTTAAATACATTCTTTGGGATTTTTTTTTCTTTCATTGCACAGCCACAATTCCAAATGTGGCATTTCTAGGATGGGAACATGAATGTTCCCAGGTAACTTCCCAGCAGTTTTGTAATATGTCAATACCAGCTTTATGGTTGGGATCACTGATGTGGGGCAGTGGCTTGTTTGCCTTCCTGAAGAAAGAGTACCACATTTGCTCTATCTGAGCAGCCAAACCCCTCATCCCATCTTGCTTTTCAACATGCAAGAAGTCTTGACTCTCCATCTCTTCTGCAGCACGTGGGAGGGACAAGCATTTCTTAACCTCTACAAAAAACTCATTCATGTCCCTGTCTATGAAAACAGATCTTTTACTGTCTGTAGGATATTCACATAGATGGCAGATTTATCTATCACACATAAACACACTAGCATCAACAGCTATGCAGTGATTTGAATAAACTTGAGCCTTTGAAATATCTTCTCCTCACAAGTCAACCCACATATGCAACCTTGGCTTATCAGATGGAATGAGCTTTGCCATTACTTTAAACACCTGTCAGCTCTATTTTTGGGAGAATCACTGCCTTCCAGTGGCCTCCAGACACTGGCCTAATCTTACTCTTTTCTTCTTTGTGTGGCTCACCACAAAATGAAAGTCCTAGTCAGTCTCTTGTAGATTTGCTCAGATAGCATGTTTTGTCTGAGGATCCTGTATTTGTGTCTAATCTACATTGCATACATGGAAAAAAGCCTTTTTCTCTTTGCCTTCACTGCCACTTTTACCTATGTGAGTGAGAATATTCTGGCACAGCAAAGTAGCGCATGAGTATGTGCAGCTTACTTTTTCTGGGTGCAAATAACTTTGGCCATGATGCTGTGTTGCAGGGTTTACTACATTCTTTATTCTGAGGCCTCACCCCCAGAGGCAGAAGCAGTTTGATGGAAGAACAAAGTAAGGAATTGCAAGTCCTTTGTGGTAAGCCTAGACCCCATCTGGCAAAGGGCAAAATCTTTATCAGGGCCTGATTTTCAGAAGTTAGTGCTCAGTGCATCCTGAAGGCAGCTGTTTCTCCAGTGTCTGAATGGGCAAGAAAAAAAAAAATAAGGACAAGCTGCTATCATAATTTTACCCTGTCACGGCTCAGCACATCTGATCAGGACTATTTCACAATCTCCAGTGTTATGGTTTATGAGTTACTAGTTTCATTTCCATGGGCACTGTACAATTGCTCTTAAAGTGATGACAGGAGTGGATTTGTTTTTATGGCTTCCATTTCTACCTCTGGACTGTGGACCAACTGACAGCATAAAAAACTCTGTAGGAGAGTAGGTTGTGAGAAATTAGGAATGGGGCTGAGGCCAAGCCTCATCCCTATTGGGGTGCAGCTGTGTAAGGCAGGTGAGCAGCACAGAAAGAAAAAGAAACACGGAATGCTGAGGGGCATTGACCAATCACAAAAGAATAAAAGGTCACACAGGTGCCATGCATGTGAGAAGCAGGGTATAAAAGGAATGCACTGGGGAACAATAAAGAGCTGATGCTTGTAACCATCCTTGGCATCAGTCATGTGTCAAAGAGCTGATGCTTGTAACCATCCTTGGCATCAGTCATGTGTCCTCTGTCAAAACCCCAGTGGCTTTATTGCATTTACATGTGACTAGGAGTCTAGGTTGCAGGCAGAATTAGGTTTGGATTCATGGACAGCCCTAGTTTTTTCAGAATGGGCACTGCTTCTCACCTAGACCACACATTCAACTTTAAAGTTTGATATTTATTCTATTTTGGTAAAGTTTTTGAGCAACCCTTCTGGAACAAGAATTTTTTTTGTTTGTTTGTTTGGTTTTTTGTTTTTGTTTGGTTTGGTTTGGTTTTTTTTTTTGTTATGCAAACAAAGACAGCAATTCTGATTCTATAGCACCCCAAAAATTTGAAAAAGTAGTTGAGATGACAGATGGAGACCAGATAGTTGTGGGTGAACAAGAAACAATGTAAGTATCATAATAAACAGCCTAATCATAATAGGGAGGTTGTGTGGAAATAATGGAAATAGGTGCATGTGTGTGAAGAAGATTAAGGAGTTAATTTTTACATGCGTTTATAGAAGCTTCTTCTATGTATGTGCAGCAGTATTGGAGAAAAAACAAAGGACTCCTGAAAGCATAGAATAGACACACAGAAGTTTGTAGGGGCTGATATTTTTGGCCCTTGAGTAGAAATATTGAGTAGAAATGAGGAGAGAGCTGACCTTGTGTTATCAAAGAGGAGATAGCTAGGGTATTAACTAACCAAGAAAGGACTTGAACAGAGAGCAGAAGCACAATTAAATAAAAAAAAAAAATAGGATGGGAGAGATGCAAAGACAGGAAAGACACAGTCAAGGCAACTGACCATCCCAACAGTGTTCAGAGTAGACATGAGCAAAGCAAAGGTGCTTCTGTCTAGGTCAGAGAAACGTTCCTACCGTACTGTGAAGGCAGTTAGTATCAGCTGTTAGCTTCCACCAGTTATATTTTTATGGGTGGGTATGAAAGGCATATGCAGAAGTAAAACACGAGTTCCAGATATCTGGGAAATGAGAGAGACATGGAGGGAGGTCTGAGTCAAGGAAAACGCAGGACTGCAGTGTTGTCCTGAAGCACCAGTGTGGATTGAAAAGGTATTAAAGGCTGTCCCTTGGCCAGATGCTGTTTAAACTGGCAGGGAGTTATCCATGAAAAGTGTCAGAGAGATCAGGATTACAACCTGCCCCCGGGGGGAATGGGTAAGGAGAAGAAAGATAGCTCTGTGAACTGTCTGTTCTAGAGATGAGAGTGTTTCTGAGATATGCAGAGGGTAGAGAAAGCAGAGGGTAGGGACAGAACTCTCATAGGAAGCTGAAAAGAGATGAAGAGGGTGTTCTGAGTAACACATCACAGGGGTGACTGTGGAGATGAGAGGAAAACAAGAAGAGGACACAGTTTTGGGTGCTAAGGAGAAATGGGAGCTTGAAAGAGCTTGGTTGCTATTGATGCAAGCAGAGGATAACTCAAGATCAATGAAGACAGAGGAAGAATTCACTACAGCTCTTCTATAACATGTTGACCTGACCACAGAAGAAGAACGGTGACTTTGCAACAAGCTGGGATCTAGTCCATTTACATTTCTCAATGTGTTAATTTTAACACTGAGACCAGGTTCTTTATAGGTGTATCACAAATGTTTGAGTAACTAAGGAGTAGTAACCTACTATTTTTGAAGTAGAAAATAACTGACATCCTTAAAAATAATACTTTCCATGTCTGTGTCTGTAGGACTCATCCTTCCTTTATGAAGCATTTTATGTTGGATTATAACTTTTGTTTCTGACTCTACAATGATCATATTCATCAGAGAAGAGTAATTAAATTGAATGATCTCTCCTGAAAATTTAAGTAACTATTTTTTAAATACTCAGAACTTCATTTTAATCCTTTAATCCTCTAATTTTCCTAATTAAGGTTTATGGGGTGGCTGAAGGGTAAAATTCTAAGAGTAAAAAATTATTAAGTTTTTATAGAATTTAGACCAGGAGGAAAACAAAAAGGGTGGTAAAAATGAAGAAGAAAAATTAACTAACACTAAAATGGCAGGTAACCTAGAAATGTCACCTGTTTATTAAACTTCTAGTTTGTGTTACTTATTGGCAGATTAGAGCTGCCTGCTTAGGCATAGCTAAATAGTGAGAGTAATATTTTCAATGAGCTGCATCCATATTATTTGTGCTAGAAATCAGTTCAGATAGTACTTTCTGAACTACATTAGCATTGAAAAAGTTTTTTTATAAACTTTTGCTGTTAGAAGTCATGGTTATGTTATGATTAGATAATGAGGTATGGGAAAGAGGCTGTGTAGGAAGACAGTCCATGGCTTTCATTTAGCATGTTATTCAAAATGAGTCTGTGGCTCTAATACATGTCAAACCTGGCAGTAATTCACCAGGGACAAGAATTCATCCTCCAAATATATTATTTGGAGTATTTAGCTACGTGTGTATGCTAAACGCCCGTAACTGTTTAACATACAAATTTCTACTGCTGCTTTAAAAAACTAGCCTTTTGCCAGCCCCTAAGGTTTAGCCCAGTGTTTGGCACTCTGTAATTCTTTCTAAAAATTCCTGGAAATATGTATTGGAGAAGTAGAGACTTCACTGAAGAGGTCAGTCAAGGATGCATATGGTGCAACAGGTTTTTTTACTGATAGCTGCTGGAATACCAGAAAGTTTGATTCAACAAAGGCAGCTTATCCAGAAACGTACCATTGCTCTCAGCTTGCTCCACTGCTGATCACTGCTAGATCTAGGCTGACCTGCCCAGCTCTAGAAAGGGACAACTTTAGTTATCACCATTTTTCACTTTGAAAACATTCATTCTTCAAACCCTCATGAGACCACCACACTGTATTTTACACTATAATGAGCCAGCAGTAAGTTAACCCCTATTTTATTTTCTTTGTATCTTTAAAAGGAATGGGATTTCAAAGCATTGCTTCCTTGCACCAAAGAAACCCAAAATTCTGTATTTTTTTTCCATATAAATTTTCTTAAATACCATTTTTTCAGTGAAATCAATGCCAAGGCTCTTAAAGAAACTGATGTAATGCTTTTGAAGCCATGGTGTGTGATTTTATGTACTACTGCACCTCTACAGCAATTACATCTACTTTGCCTAAGCTGCCTCTTACCCCAGTGAAAATTGCACACATCAGGACTTAAGTGATATGATTGAAATTGCTCGTACTATTAAATGACAGTGAAGTTTAAAGATAAACAAGGTACAGTTGACAGCAGCTTCTAGCCTCTGTTTTTGTGCAACACAGCTCTATGTGAGTCCAAAGGCAATTTAAGAGCTTAAAACCCATACTGTCAGATAAAAGCTGAGCAGTTTTCATATATTCACACCAGTGCTCCCAGAAGGATTTTGAGATTGGGAACTCATTGTGAACTGCTTTATTGAAAGCTGGTGGGAAAATAGCAGCAAACAAAACAACAGCAGGGCTATTGGAGCAAGATGTGTTGCACAGAACCCTCAGCTGTATGCCCATGGTCGCCTGCTCCTGTTCCTGCTGAATCTGAGAAAAGTTCTAATTGCTAAAGCAGTAATATGGTTTGAAAATGTAACATGCAAATTTGAAGAAGTTCCTACGACTTATCTGACATAACAGAGGCTCCTTGAGGTAGGTAAATAGTTTGAAGTAATAAAACTTCTTGTGCTTTCACTGTTTTTGCTAGCACCTATTGGAAACAAACATTGGAAATTCAAGCCTGGAATATTCTTCTAGTTGAAAAGATTTCTGTGGCTGGGGTTTTAAAAGCTAGATTAAGATCAATTTGTTTAGATTGTATTTACACTTTTTCAAAGTCAAATGCTTCCTTTAGACTTAGAAGGAATAAGAACATGTTTTAGCTATGGTATAGAGCACTTGAAACAAGGGCTCTATTTTTTTCCTCATCATTGCAGGCATGTAATTTCCATTAGTTTCAATTAGATTGATGTGTTTCTATCAAAGGAAATAGTTTCTTTATAGTGTTGCCTTAAATAACATGAAAACTAAGATTAGAAGAGATATCTGATGGTTCCTTAGAAATCCATGTCCAGCCTCAATAAATTTCTAAGAAAGCTTGCTGAGCGTGAAGCAGAATGTGTTCTAGCTCCGTAATATGTAGGGTAAGCTCTGTAATTCTGGAGAAGAACAAATTATTTTTGAGTGGATTGTTCATGTGGACCCTTGGTTCCTTAAGTCCTCACTCCATTTTTTTTTTGCGACACAGTTTGTGTGCTGTCTGGGATCAAAAATGCATTTTCTTGTTTGTACAAATGATGGAATCTAATTTTGTATCAAATGAAGTAAACCACTTTTCACGTGGCATGGGAAAATCTGAGTTAGATGTCGTGACCACCTTTCTCTTGTTCTGCTGAGCAACTTCAACCACCCTGTCATCTGCTGGAAAAGGAGCGTGGTCAGCTGTATCCAGGACACTCCTGGAATGCATGGAGAACAACTCCTTAGGCCAGGCCATAGTCAGCCCTACTAACCAGAGGGAATGTGACACTAGATTTGATGGTCACCTGTGTACGTGAGCTAATTATCAGGGAGATCAAGATTGGAGGCAGCCTGTCCTGCAGTGATCATGCACTGGTGGAGTCTGCAGTCTCCAGGAAGAATATAGGTTAGGTGAGGAGTAACATCAGGCTTCTGAACTTTAGGAAGGCAGGCTTCTGAACTTTAGGAGGGCAGACTTCCAGCTTTTCAGGGAGATAGTGAGCAGGATGCTCTGGGAGACTGCCCACGGGGACAAGGTAGCGGGACAGAGCTGGCAGATCTTTAGGAAAGCCTTGCACAGAGCACAAGAGCTAGAGATTTCCAGAAGAAGGACATAGGGAAAGGAAGGTAAGAGGTCAGCATGTCTGACTAGGAAACTCCTGGTCAAACTAAGGAAAAGAAGCAAATGCACAAGCAGGGAAACTAAGCCAGCTAACAGGAAGAGTATAGAGAAGCATGGTTGTGCAGGAAGTGGGTGAGGAAGGCCAAGGCAAAACTGGAACTGAAATCTGGCAAGGAACACAAAGAATAACAGGAAAGGGTGTCTACAGGTATGTTAATTGGAAAAGGAAGATCAAAAAAGTGAACCCTCTCCAACAAACAAGACTGATGAACAGGTACCAACAGACAAGACTGAGCTACTCAACAATTTTTTGCTTCAGTCTTCACAGGCAGCCTCTCTTCCCACATCCTCAAGTGGATGAACAGCAGGATGGAGACTGGGAGAGCAAAGTCCCTCCTCTTGTAAGAGAAGAGTGGGTTCATGACCATCCAAGGAACCTAAATGTGCATAAGGCTACAGGACCTGACAAGATGCATCTCAGAATCCTGAGGAATTTGGCTGATGTAGTTCCCAAGCTACTCTCTGTGATACTTGAAATTCCATGGCAGTCAGGAGAACTCTCAGGTGACTGGATAAGGGGAAAAATTGCGCCCATCTTTAAACAGGGTAGAAAGGAGTACCCTGGGAACTCCTGACCTGTCAACCTCCCCTCTGTCCCTGGGAAAATGATGGAACAGATCCTCCTAGAAGCTGTGCTCAGGCAAATGGGGGACAGGGAGATGATTTGAGACACCAGCACAGCTTCACCAAGGCAAGTCCTGCCTGACCAACCCAGTGCCCTTCTGTGGCTGGGTGGCTCCATCAGTGGACAAGGGAAGTGCTACAGGTGTAATTTATCTGCACTCTCTAAAGCCTTTGACATATTTACCCACAACATCCTTCTCTCTGGAGAGTGATGGATTTAATAGGTGTACTGTTAGGTGGATGATGAGTTGGTTGGATGGTTGCATCCAGTGGGTGATCAATGGCTCCTAGTTCTGATGGACATCACTGAAAAGTGGTTTCCTTCTGGGATCAGAGTTATTTAATATCCTCATTAATGACATAGACAAAGGGATCGAGTGCACGCTCAGCAGATTTGCAGATGACCCCAAGCTGAGAGGTGCTGTTGACACACCTGAAGGATGGGATGCCATCCAGAGGGACCTGGACAAGCTGGAGAAGTGGCTCATGGGATCTTCATAAGGTTTAACCAGACCAAGTGCTGGTGCTGCACCTGGGTCAGAGCAAACCCCAGTACCAACACAGGCTGGGGATGGACAGATCAGACCAGCCCTGCCCAGAAGGACCTGGGGGTGCTGGAGGGTGAGAGGCTGGACATGCCCCAGCCATGGGCACTGACAGCCCAGAGAGCCAAATGTGTCCTGGGCTGCATCCAGAGCAGTGTGGGCAGCAGGGCCAGGGAGGGGATTCTGCCCCTCTGCTCTGCTCTGCTGAGACCCCACCTGCAGTGCTGCATCAGCTCTGGGGCCCCAGCACAGGAAGGACATGCTCTTGGAGCAAGTACAAAGATGATTAGAAGGATGAAGGATCTGTCCTAAAAGGAAAGGCTGAGAGAATTGGGATTTTTCAGACTGGAAATGAGGAGGTGTTGGGTGATCTAACTGGAGCATTCCAGTACCTGAGGGGAACTTACAAGAAAGATGGGGCAAGACTATTCACTAGAGGATGTAGTGACAGGACAAGGGGCAATAGCTCCAAAATGAGAGTAGGTTTAAACGAGATAGTAGGAAAAACTGTGTTACTGTGAGGGTGGTGACACACTGGAGCAGGTTGCTCAGAAAAGCTGTGGATGCTCCATTCCTGGAAGTGTTCAGGGCCAGGTTGGATGGGGCTCTGAGCAGCATGGTCCTGTGGAAGGTCTCCCTGCCCATGGCAGGTGGGTTGGAACAAGATGCTCTTCAAGATCCCCTCCAACCCAAGTAATTCTGATTCTTTCCCACCCAAATGACCAAGGAGATTAAAGACTCATTTCTTCTTTCACATTCTTTCAATGCATTCCATTTTTGGATTTAATTGAATGTTACTCTGATATTTATTTGTGAATCTGGGAAGTTCATTGGCATCTCCGGCTCCTTAGAATCCCTTAGTATGAGATCAGAAGAGTATTTTTGCAGAACACAAAAATAAAGCAGAATGCAAACTGTAATGGGTGCTTGATAAGACATTCTTTCTTTTTATATCTGGTGAAAACTCTTGGACTCTAGGAATTTCTGGGCCAGCATCTGCACTTAAGAACATGCAGTTGACTTCCTGAAAAATTGTCTACAAAAAGACTCAGCTGAAGCTGGAGTCACTGGCACAGTCTGTGCTGTGCTGTGTGCAGGGGTTGTGAATCTGAGTGAAGTCTTTGGTTTCTAGATTCATCGTTCTAAAGAAAAAATGAATTTTTTACATACTATATGATGCATATTTGGAGATTGTCCCTCTGAAAATTTATTTTGGGTCTGATGATTTCTGAGTTTAGTTTATGTTGGAGGGTTTTGCATCATGGGAATGAAATAGTCTGTTTAGATAATAACACAATGCAGAGGGCAAGGGAAACCAGAATCTGAGTGTTTCATAGAGTCAATATGCCATATATAGAACTAATAACGTTTTGTCAGGGCTGTGATTGCTTATGAACACTGCTCATGATTTGACCTGGAAATAGCATTTGGGCTGCATTTATGCTGATGCTAACTTTTTAAAATCAGAGCTTACATTTGACATAACAGCTTTTCTCGGGGTAAATTAATATTACAAGCTAAAGACATAAGGATTAGCTCATTTATTTAAATGTCTTCAGATCAGAATTATTTTGATGGAATTATTTGTGTGTTTCAATGAAAAGCTGACACAAGGGAGGGAAGAAAGAGATAGTAAATTGCATCAGAAAATACCTTCTTAGTAACTTTGGTCTGCTTCTGAAACTTAGAAAAGTGTGTATAATTTTGATTAATAGTTCAAAATGCCTTGTTGGATGAAATCTGCCATCAAATTCTGGAAAACATTTAGGATATTCTTGCAAATAACTTTCATATTAAGCAAAGAATATTTAACAAAATAAATTTGAGCTCATTAAATTTAAAAGGAATGAAAGAGAAACTTGAGCATATTTCAAAGTATTGAATCTTGGCAAGTTTGCAATCTTTCATTAGAACACTAGACTGTGTCTTCTGATTTACATGTAGGTAATAAGAAAATAAGTATCTGCCCCAAAGTGCTACAGCCCCAAATTCTTGGGGTCTTCTGTAAGGATCATCAAACACTGTCTGATCATCAAGGCTTTACACCTATATGGTTCAGGCAAGGCAAAGGAGTCAACAAAATACAGGGTCCTGCTCCTGGGGAAGAACAACCCCAGGCACCAGCACAGCCTTGGGCTGCCCTGCTGGGGAGCAGCTCTGAGGAGAAGGACCTGGGGGTCCTGGTGGACAACAAGCTGTCCATGAGCCAGCAGCGTGTCCTGGTGGCCAAGAAGGCCAGTGGGATCCTGGGGACATTAGGAAGAGCATTGACAGCAGGTGGAGGGAGATGATCCTGTCCCCTTACTAGATTTGGCCATAGGCACAAACTGAAGCACAGGGAGTTCCCCCCAAACATGAGGAAGAACTTTACTGTGGGAGTGATGGAGCAGTGGAACTGCACAGAGAGGTTGTGGAGCCTATTTCCCTAGAGATATTAAAAAGCCATGTGGACTTCCTGAGTACTGTGCTGTAGAGGACCCTGCTTGAGCAGTAAAGTAGGACTGGGTGACTTCCAGTGGTCCCTTCTAACCTCACCAGTGTGCTTTTAAGCCATCCTGGTGCAGAAATTCTGTATCATCTAGTGGGAGCTCACAGAGTGGCACCAGTTTCAGCCAGCACCTCTTAGGAAAGGTCCTATTTTTAAGCTAAATCATGATGTGACAAAACTACCTTTTTTTTCCCCCTTGAAACATTTTCTCTGTTTTATTGTTTGTGCATAAATGCTGTTTAATTCTGCTATGCTGAAGTCATACAAACTCTTAATGGAGGCCTAGAGAATTCAAACCTAGAGCTTCTGTGGGTTTGACTGGGATTACAATATGGCATAATAATCATAACAATTGTCCCAAAATTTTGCTTAGCTCAAAGCAAAATTACTCCTGATTGCCATCTAGTGAACCAGACTAGTAAACTCCTATTTTATTACCGCTCAGATTACTTCCTGTCTGTAAGAACCTAAAGGGATAACATGTATGTACCCCTTTCCATGCAAACCAACAAAATCCAGGCATATGAATCTCAGACTACTCATCAGGGGATGAGGAAAAAAGGGGAGAAGAATCAGGGCCAGGACCCTCTGCACTATGTATGAAATAAACCGCAGGGAAGGATAAACATCAGCAAGTGACCTAATTCTGTAGGTATATGTGGTGTGGAATGTATTTCCCCTTGTCCAGAACTATATTTAAATACAACAGGCTGATTCTTTTTCCCTGTATGTGAACATTATCGGCTTTTAATGAATAACTGCCTTTTTATAGTTGAAAGCTCTATGACCTCTAACAGTTCCTTTTGCAGACAATCAGTTTCTTTTTCTTTTTTGAATATGTCCCTAAGGGAAACAGATTTTTTCATAGAAATTTTCAGGTCCGTCTTTTGCCCTCACAACTCCTTCACTGATCTTGTACACAGTCAATAATTTCCTTTCATCACAGGTTTAAGACATGCACAGTCTAGGAAAGATTGTTCCTTCTTATGCATCCATCTCCAGGGTCTCTACTTCTTTCTTTGAATCATATTGTGAGCTAAGAATAATGAAGATTTAAATGCTTTTTAAAAATCTTTTTTGTGTGTGTGTGATGTGGATTCCAACCTATCGTTATTGGATAGATTGGGTCACATTAGTCGCAAAAAAAGAGCACAAACAGCTTTTTAAAAAGTTATGATTCTTAGTTTCTAAAGGAGCTGACGCTAATCCACACAGCTGATGCACTGTGCCTTGTATGCTGAGTTACCAGGTTGTCCTGAACTACTGTACTCCAAGGTCAATCACTAGGATTAACAGGTGGTATTTTACATTCTGAATAATTTGATAGTATTTTCTTTTTTACTTCTCCTAAGAGATTAAACAATATCCAAAATCTGCTTCACACCAAAATTAAATCACCTAAATATCTTGAAGAGAGTGTAAAGGGTAAGCGGGCAGAAACCGAGATTCAGAATGGTTAGGAATAGAGTAACAAAAACATTGTAAAACTTGAAAAATAAGTACTGGAAAAAAAAGAAAAAAAGGTGGATGTTGTTCTGCCAGGTAATAGTAGTATGATCTGAGTCCTTGCCAGAGACCCCTATGGATGCTTGCTGCTGTTCTGCCACCAAAGGAAGAGAAATGGAGTGAGGGTCTGCCTGTGAGTGTATTTGAGAAAGACAGCTTTGCCAGTAGCTCTGGGTAGACACAAGGTGACTCTTTTAAGCTCTTTCCAAAGACAGCTGAATCCTTTGTAGAGTAAGGACTTAATTTGAATGGGTGTGATCCATCCTGATTAGGGATGAGACTGAAACTCTTGGGTAAATTTCAGGACAGAAATAAGAAGAAACAGACATTTGATGAGTCCCTAAAAATAAATTAAAAATACCTTAAGCTCTGGTTAGAGGCAGGCTTAGAGAGGTGAAGGGGAATTAGTTCTAACAGCTTGTGCTGGAGGCCAGCAAAAAGTACATATAACAAGCAAATGCCTTTGGGATGAGGCTGTCACTGAAATTACTGATGAACACTTCCAGAGACTGATTTAGATTATCTTCTGGCCAAAGATTTCAGACCTGCCAGGGTTACTCAGATTTGTACAGTGTTTCATCCTCATGTACATGCCTCTGGGTGTGAACTAAGCAATTTGTGGTTTGCATTCTGATCAGAGGGAAAAAGAGGCTTGGACAAAGGCACCTTGAGCAGAGGTCACTGTTGATGTGCCCCAGCTCAAGCACAGCTGGTTTAAATCTATTTATCGGGAAGGTGGGGATCAGATGGGCAAGTCTTAATGCCTGTCTTAGCCATTTACAGAGTCACAAACATAGTGGCTGTTATTTGTGCCACTAGAGTTTTCAACTACTAGCAGTCACTCTATAGCACCCATTTGCTTTGCAGAGGAAAAAAAAGTTGGTTACTCTGTTTTTGAGTGCAGCTTCACAGCCCAAGGACAAGGAAAAAACCGATTGTGTCTTTCCACAAAATAGGAGAAAAGGCCTCTCAAAAATGCAAACCAGCAGTAAGCCAAGAGTGCATGAGGGAAAGCTGACAGAAAGGAGCTGGCTGTCGTTCAGCTGCTTCTGTTTGAAGCATGGTGAAAGAAGCAGAGCTACTCAGCAGGTATAAGCAGCATTATCCTGTTCTCTTCAGGGAAGGTAGAGCCATTTTTCACAATCTCAAAGTGAAAATATGTTTGTGCATTTTCTCCTTGGCTCGTGTTTTACTTACAGTCAGGCCAACTTTGATGTAGTTAGCACTTGCTTTCCCTCACAGTACTAGGAAAATGCCTCCTCTGGCCTTGATTCATTCATACCCACTACTGAGAGGAGTCCTGGTTTCTGCTGTAAATTAGTAATGTGTATGTGTGTGCCAGATTCTACTGGGATATAAGATGAAATGATTTTACTTGATGAAATAAAAACAATTTGCAAAGGCTTTGAACTGATTCATGTCAGAGTGATTTGGGTAATATTCCTGCTTCTCCACATTATTGTAAGTGCCTTTGGTTTATAATATAAATAGAACAACTTTATGCTAAAAATTAAAGCATTTCCTTTTCTGAAGGGAGTGCTGCAGCTTATGCAAATTAAACCTCAATGTTTGTAGATGTGCTTTTGGAAAGTTTTAATGCAATTATGGATCTTGCACTCATAACAAAACTATGACCTGTAGTTTGAAAGCAGTTGCTTACTCCAAGTGCAGTGTAGAATTGCAGAAATGACTCTTGCAAATGAAATAAAGTCAGGTTCTGTTTCCAAGATTTGCTCAACTTACAGATGAGGCACTCAGGACGTTTCAGGATTAAATGCTTTGTCATGACAGGCTGGATAATTTTCCTTTCTCTTTTCATGTAAATGAAGCTACTGGAAATCATAGAAAATCATGCAAATCAATTTAATGAATGAAAATTTGGCCAGAATGAACCTTTTTCCCCCAGATTTTTGCTTTTTGCTCCAATTTCCCTCTTCCAAGGGTGCCAGCTCTTCTCATATCACCTGCAGTTTTTCTGTTTCAGCTCTCCTTTGTTCTCTCTGCATCCCCAACTTCATTTCTTGTTCAGTACCTTGAAGGGTCCCTTTCCTTCCCACAGATCACCAACCTTCACAAATCTTGAGTGAACATAATGTCATGGACACTTCACCTGTCTCTCTCAAATTCGAATTAAATTGGCCAACAGATTAAAAAGCTGTGGGGGAGGACTGGCAAAAAATTTTAAAGCCTCATTTTCTTAGGACATCAAGTTAGAAGGCAGCAATATATTAAAGACAGATAATTGATGTAAGTGTGAAGACATAACAAATTATTATGAATATTGCAAATAAATCAGCAGAGAGTTATACTTGTAAAGAACTTGTGCCAGTAGATGGAAATGAAATTTTATACAGCCAAATACATTTGAAGGCAAATCAAAGCATCTGATGATGGTTACAATTAGTGTGAGAGAAACTGATTTGTAATGTATATCATTGAATGTCATCTACAATATTGTGGTTATTGTTTTTCCTACTTAAAGGAAGTGCTCTCAGATTAATATTAGACTTTAAGGATATCTTCTGTAAAAGAAGGCTAAACACATAGAAGTTGGGCATGTAACTTCTAGAATGAAAAGTACTCTCAGCAATCTAACTAAGCATGAAAATGGAACTATAATGTATAAAATAATGTATAAATAATAGTAACATTTGATACAGCAGTTCTGCTCCTTATGGGCCATATCCCCATATGATGATTTAGTCAGCAAACACAGTCCTAAAATGCAAATTTTGAAAGGAATATGATCAATGTCTTCTGAATGGCTGCATAATGCCAATTTTAAGTTATAAAATTTTACTCAGTAATTCCTGCCGAGAATGTTATTATTTTCCATGCTGTGTATTGGAAAACTATCAAATTTGATAATTTGTTGCTGAGTTATAGCATATGTTTCAGAAAGATGTTCAATTTAAAACTCATGACTAATGAACCACTGTCTTTGTATTCCAATAACTTGTTACAGTCATCATTAAGGAGTTGGATTATATTTGCAATTTTTTTAAATTTCAAAATTAATTTTTAATAATTTCTTATTTTTCTGCCATTTTCAAAAGCTGTCTGAAGCTGGGCACCTGTGCAGTTACTTGGAAACTGTTCAAATTCTCTTCTGATCTTTAGGCTCTGGCTTCATCAAGAAGATGGTTTTATAGTCCAGGTGCTTTGAGCTGTGGTTGACTAAAAATATAAGAGATTAAACCAACAAAGACATTCTTAGAGTTCCACAGAGTCAGATTCTGCAGTTGTGCTTGCATATTATGTTGTGTGTGTAAAAAAAAAAAGTCCAGCTTAAAATTGAAATCGAACTCTGAATTTTATGGCTAGTAGTTACAGTTTTCATATGAAGGCCTACCTTAGTATAGGAACATAGAATGGCATGTTCATCAGTAATATCTAATTCTTATAGAATTACTAACAAATGGGAAAATTGCTAGCAACATTGCACTTTGCACTTGAATAGAATTTTAAAGCTAAACAAATACTAGGAAAAACTTTCTATGCATATTTGAGACTGATCTTTTAAAATTCATCTACAATGGTAAATCTCCTATGTTCTGCTTCTGAGAGTACTGGCATACTCAAGAAGTATGTAAAATACTGGAAAAAAAGTGTAATTTTTAAACATAAGTGTGTCAATATTTTCTGGAAGCAGATGTTAACAAGAACACTGCAGCATGAAATTCTAGATTCATGTGATGCAGTTCAATGACAGAACCTGCTTAGGTGCTGCCCTTTAAAAAGAAGAGCATATTTCTATGGCAACAACAAAACAAAAGATAGACTACCCACTGCACTTTCACTTTATTATACACTGGAGCTAGATGTTTTACCTATGGCAAAATTTAAAATGAAAATTTGGATTCCAAGAATCAGACTTGCTAGGGAGCTGGGGTGAAGCCTGTCTGTTTGGGTTTTGTTCTTGTGGAGCTCAGGATGGCATCACATTGTGCAAAGAAAGAAGTATAGTTAAAATAGATCAAATTTAGATATTTCATCCTACTTCTGATTCTAGAAGGCAAAGAGTTACTTTCTGTGTGACATATGGGGGTGGTTTTGGGCTGGTCAATTACAGGAAACTTAAGTGCTTTTAAAAGGTGTAAACAAAAATGTTGCACATGTTTACACTGAGTTTTGTTTTTCCAACATACAAGAAAAGAGTAATTAGGTTGATCAAAATACTATATTCTGAGATTCAATACATCCTGACCTAGTTAGATTTCACACAGTTAATCAAAACACCTCTTTCATGTAGTGAAATAAGTCAAACAAGAAGGTTAAAAAATTCCAGCTGGGTGAATAAAGCAGCAAATCTGTATAGTTCCCGTCTAAGGGGAAAGTGTGATAAAGCCAGTGAACTTCAAATCTTACAGTTTATTTTATGGGAGTATATCTGCAGTATACATCTTCGTTGTGGTGTTTTTTTACAGCAAATGTTATGACACAGATATTTTAAAAAGTGGAGGTATATAATTTCTTTTGCAAAAAATACAGTTGTACAGCAAACTGTTCTTTGTAGAGAAAACTTATGTTCTTCTGTGAATTGCTCTGTGATTTAGAGAAAAAAACACTACAGATTAGAGTAAGAGGTTCCTCCTACTACTAAGATGTTGAATATAATCCTAAACCTTTTTTCTTTCAAACATTTTCCACTTAGGGATAGGAGCCATAAAAAAACGAACTAAAACAAAAAAAACCCCAACCAACTAACCAAAAAACCAGAACAAATGTGAAAATGGAGTAAATATACTAAACCAACTAAACCAAGAAAAAACTCTAGGCCAGTCAGTCTCAGTCCTGTGCCTGGAGAGATCATAGGGCAGAATCTTCTGGCAACTCTGCTAAGGTACATGGACAGCACGGAGGTGATTGGTGACAGCCAACATGCCTTCACTAAAGGCAAATCATGCCTGACAAATCTGGTGGCCTTGTATGAAAGAGTTACATCGGGGTGGATAAGGGAAGAGTGACTGACATCAGCTACCTGGACTTGTGCAAAGCCTGGGACACTGCCCCGAATGACAGTCTTACCTCTAAATTCAAGAAACGTGAATCTGATGGATGGGCCACTTGGCAAATATGGAATTGGCTGAATGGTTGCACTCAAAAATTTCTGTGAAATGGGAAGGTTGCACCCTGAAGGCCGTTACATTTTTTGGCATTATTTGAGGTATACTTGTATGGATGGTATCACCTAGAAAGATGCTGTGAAGGCAACGAAATGATTAACTGCTTCCAAGACATTTGTAAAACAAAAAAAAAAAAAAAAAAAGAAAACTTCTGCATAAAAAATATGTGGCATTTAATTTGATATCTGTTTAAAGCATACTAATATAATTGACTTAATTCAACCTTGGAGTGTAGACATTGACAGTTAAAAGTAATATTCTTTTAAGACAAATACTGTTTCTTCTCTGTTTTGTGTCATCCTAAAACCAATATAAAGTCATTGAAATGATTTTCTGTTGTAGAATTTGCTGCAAAAATGACTATGTCAATAATTTTAATTAAAGGATGGTATTTTCCACAATGAAGGAGTTTGATTTTGTTTTTATCAAGAAGAAAATAGCAGAGCCTAGTTCCTTAAATGGACATTCCATTTTCCTTAAACTTTTTTTTTTTTTTTCCAATGCCTGGCTCCCATCAAGCTGTGATCTCTTCACCAGGAAAAGCCAGAACTTCCTGAAGTTTGTGTGGGGATGATGCGGGAAGGTGTTCTGATGAGTCAGGCAGTACTTATTAGTTGAATGGCCATCAGGATCTGCCAGCTGTGTGCCACTACTTGTTTTACAACCTTTTCCACCTTAAAATACAGATTTGGATTTTTCTTTTTTGTGTAGGTACTCTTTTTCACAGAATAAATGTGAAGTCAATAGTTTCAGAAATATTTGTATACTCTGAAATTAACTTGAAATGGTCAATTACTGCAGAAAAGAGCTAAGAGAGAGTCAGATAAAGCCATGCAGGAAGTGTGGTAACTGAATTAATTTAGAAAGCCAGATTGAAAACTGCCAAGCCATATGCTAATGGCATTGTTATTATCTTTGTATATACTTTCTTTTTTTTTCCAGCTTTGAAAGCTGTATCTTAGTTGATACACAATGGGGAAATAACTTTTAGATAATTTTAATCAACTAGCCTTTATTTTTTGTACTGTAAACTACTATTATTACTTTTTACAGCTTCATTAATTTTCAGCTTGTAATGACATTTTCCATTGTTGTTGCAGCACTCACAGCTGAATGCTAGAGGTTAAGATTAAACCCCAGGTACACACGTTTTCTTTTTAATTCCAGGAAAATAATATAATGTTTTAACTGAGTCTTTCCAGGAATTTGGTTTAAAAAGTCATGGTTAAATACACCGTAGGTAGAAACAACAGCTGTGATTCAAACTTTTTTTAGTTAAACTCACTTTTAATTTTGGAAGTACCAATTATCCCATTGTACCTGAGAAAGGAGAAGAAAACACAGCTGTAAGTACCAGTAAATTAAGCTTTATTATGAAGCATTGTATTTTAAAGGCTACTCTGACTCATGGAGATTATCAGCAAATATATTACTAATTCAGTGCAGTAAAGTGGCGTGGAGTTTTGAGAGACGATTGCGCTTAACCCTAGTGCAGCAACCCAAAACCCACCCCAGCGTTAAAAGCAGAATTGAATATTTTTTTACTGTATTTGATAGAGCAGTTCTCTTCTGTCTGTACAACACAGAAAGACAGATCCTGTGACTACAATAGAAAGCAAGTCGGGAGTTTTTCAATGAAAGACAAAACTTTGGAAAACCTTTCTAGTCACTAGTGTGTATAAAAAAGCTGTTGAGGATGAGCTTTTCTGGGTTTACTTTTACTTATTTTTTCAAATTCTCTGTTGTTCTGTGTTTCTTTGTGAAATGACTCACCTGCTGTTCTCCGTTTGCTGAATCAGGTGGGCTACGTATCAAGAGTGAGGTGACAGCATGACTGGGGTGACATAGACACTTTCAGGGTGTAATTCTGCCTTGATTTTCTGAGTTCTGCATTCTCCATCACCAGTAGTACTGTATTTCTTCCTTGGCCCAGTGCTGAGATCTATATCCTCATTGGGGATTGAGTTTGGGAGCGAATGGTATTGCATATATTAAAATCAAACATTTGGGAGTACTATCTACTAACATGCTGGTGTGTTTACAGATGTGTAGATGGTTCTGTAGGGGAGTAGCTATTTCTACAGGGAGATGGGTGGATTGCATGTCACGGAAACAAGGTAAGTTTGGATCCTCTGAGTAGAGAACAGGGGAATGAAACTGTTTGGTCTGGTTTGGAAGTAATTCTTCTACTTTGTTCCTATGAGTAGTTTGCCAACAAGCATGAGACTCGATGAACTAAATGTATTTAGTCCCTCTTTAGCCTTGGATACTTTTTGAAAGCATGGACTATTCTGTTTCCCCATACTTTGCAGCTACTCTCAATGAATAACTGAACCCTGAGGTGCTAAAAAACATGGTTGAGTGGGTAAGAATGGCCTTCGTAAATTAAATTTCTTTCTGTAGGGTGGGATTATATGTGGATGAGATTTTGCAGCACTGCTGCCACTTTCAGCAAGGTACCTTATTAATCAGCTCCTCACTGCACGCAGCTTTGTCTGAGCATTGCTGCCAAACCACCCTCTTACCCTCAGGGAAGACTTGACACGTGCAAGCCACCGTTCTGCCAAGCTGCTGTGACAGATACGCTGAATCTGCCACATGCAAACACCATCTTCTCTGGTTTCAGTCTCACTAAGAATAAATGGATCATGCAAAGTGGAAGTCATTGCTTAAAACCCACTTGCTGATGTTCTGCATGGCTGGCTATAAACTTTGAGGCAGGAGTTACTCACACTTGGATGGTTGTTATTTAAAAACTGCAAAATGTCAAGTTGAAGCTGTTGAGACACTGCATAGGGATCAGCTGTTTGCTACAGCTTTGATCTTGTATCAGCTGGTAGAGGTTTGGCATGCCCACGGTAGCTAAGTATAGGGAAGTAATTCATTAAGTTAAAAGCTGTGGTATTTAGCTGCCCATGCAGTTTTGTAATTAATTGAAGAATCCTTCTAATTGAAGAATCCTTCTAACAGCTATCATTCTAATGGTTTGTCCCTTTTCTAATGAAGTGTCCTTTTCTGCTTTTGCTCTGGAGATCGTCCACACATTGGTATAATACCCTGACGGGTGTGGCTAAAGCCCCAAGGGACTCAGTCTCTGGTAATCTGTCACCTGGCCAACCCAAAGCCACACCATGAAGGAAAGATGCTATCTCATGCTATACTGCCAGGAAAGAGCCAGTGCAAACAGTCATGACACAGGTCAGATGGGAAAGTGAAGGGATCAGTGCCTTCCTTGCTGCCTTTCTTTCCTTTTCTCTGGTTTGGTTCCAAATTTCAACTGCTATTCCTTTTTTTGTAGCTTACAACGTCCTCACGCTTTCCTCAGCACAGTAACCCTTCAGCCATGTGGAAGTGCTGCTGTGTATGAGAGTTGCTCCTTCTCTTGGGCAGAGTCACCAAGAGAGCCAAACATGTCATGTGGGTGGGTGCATGACAGGTGCATGGGCTGTGGTGGGGGAAATTTGTCACCTGGCATTTCCAGTGGAGGTTTCAAGATACTGCCTTCCAATTCCAGCGTGGGATTAAAAAAGACATTGCAGTAGAAAACTTTCTGTCATCAAAAGCAACTTTATTAAAATGAAAATTCTTTTCTGAAAAAAAAATCCAACCAACAAAACTGAATGAAAAAACAAAATTTCCCTATGAAGGTGGAAGAGACCATAAAAAGCATGGAAGTTAATAACATTCAGCCCAGTCAGTCTGGGACACTGCAGTGTTCATTTATTAATGTTTGTGAACTACAACACATTTAATTGGTTTTGTTTCAAGGGTACACAATGAACTAAAGACAATCATTACTTTTTCAGATTTCTCAAAGAAACAGTTACAGCCTAATTTATTCCTCGATTGATATGGATGGAAAAAAATAGCTTTGAATGGCAGTGTGAAAGACTTTCTGGGGTGAGGTCAGGTTTGTTCTCCTGCCACTATTCCACTTTTGCAGAGATTTGCCCAGAGATTTGCTTGCTCTCCATGTTTTTGTGAATTACCATTTAACACTGGTGAGGTGATGAGACCTCTTGTTATTTTCTGGATTGTTTGTTCTTTTGGGTTTGGGCTGTTTTAGCATGAAAAAGGAAAATGTAAGTTTTTGATTTGTGCTATCTGCACTAAAGCACTGGTGTTCCCAGCCCAGTGCAAGCCAATCAGTCAGAATATGGTAAACAGCTGCAATGACTGTTGAACATAACTTTGAGTCATTACAAAAGCAGTGTGAGGAGGTGACTCTGGTCACTCTTGCCTCCAGGACAGTAGCTATGAACAAAATGCTATACAGAGGCACGAAGCACAGATGTCAGTGAATATAGAAAATGTGTGTTCCTTCAAGGTCTCTTGTTTTTCTTCTAATACTCTCTAGACATCACCATGTGTGAGCTGACTGAGGTCAGGGAAGAAATCTCTAGACCTCAAACTAACGGTGCTTCTTATAATGTTGTTTTTATGAGCCTTTTCAGAAAGATGTTCTAGCCTGATTCTGCTTGTGCAGATGGCTCCCAGCAGTTCTGTAAAAAGTATCTGTCTATGATCTGACCCTTCTGGACAAGTCACAGGCATCAGCTGTAGTAATTGCTTCCAGAAACTTATTTGTCACTCTTTTGATCTTTCTTTATGCCTTTCCTCTAAGACCTTCCACAGAACAGTTTTGAAAGTTTATATAAATACTTTCCACCAAATGCTGGTTACATTCCAACAGTAAAACACACTTCAATAGAAACAGTATCACAGCCCTAGTAAGGAAGTAATTTGTGATTCAGATTTCATAGTTGTACTAGGAAATGCTCTGGATCTTCATGTGCTTCATCTTTTTAAGAGTCAGCTTCAAAGATGTTCTTGAATCAGGGACTTTTTTATGAGTAAATATCTGGTGGGAGTTAATGATAAGTTCATTTAAAAACATTTTATTTCTGCTACAGTACAGTGGGAATAGAGTTTCTGTGTTGGCGTTAACACTCATCAGGAAGACTGAGAACCAATCTAATCCTTGGCATTTCTTAGGCACATTTGAGTGATCAAAAGGGATTTGCAGAGATTATGGTTTCTTTGTGCCATGCAAATCATGCAAATTAAATGAATTAGGAAACAGAGCAACTCAAGTAAGACTAGGAGTGAGACTGTGAACTTAAGATCCAGATATTTAGAAGGCCATCGGGAGGTGCCTGAAACAAAAACAGTCCTATTATGAGGAGGAGAAAGTTCCTGATCATTGGTTCAGACTGCTCTGGGCTAGAGTGTGATCCCCATACACCTGTAAGTCAGGACAAGCTAAATATTAGTAACTGTTTGCAGCCACAAGAAGATATTGTTCTATCCCAGGGGAGGACCCAGGATTATGTCCCAACTCTGTGAGCACCATGTCCATTCAAGATGTTTAACTGCAACCACTGTGATATGGAACATTTAAACGCTGCATAATAATTTAATTTCTAATGCCTATAGAGCTGGAAAAAACACTAATCCAAGTGTTCGTGGCCTTTGATTTGCCATATAAATTAATGAGCTGAGTCATGAATTTAGTTTTGGATCCAAAACCCCTTGAGAATTCTGACCTTTTGATCAGTCTTGACCCTGTTCTGAGCACCATAATTTGCAGCAACCTTGTAATTTATCTATGACTAATTTATTTCTCTTCATTATACCTAATCACAACTTAAAGATAGTATTTGAATAATAAAAATTAAAGTAATTAACTTGAATTTCAAAGCTTCATGTTTCCAACGATACATGACTAGAGGTGCAGGGCTGTATTACAGTAAAAAGATTTGCTGGACTGTAGATTACAGGCCTTGCTACAACAGACATGACCTGTATGGTCCTTTACATACCTTTTTTTTGCAGGAATATCATTCCACCATTCAGATTTCTCACCTCGAGTACTCCCTTGTCCTGAGTTTGGCTGGATAGAGTTAATTATCTTCCTAGTAGGTGGTACAGTGCTGCATTTTGAACTTAGAACAAGAATAATATTGACAACACACTGATGGTTTAGTTGTTCTAATTAGTGCTTACCCTAAATAAAGGACTTTTCAGTTTGTCATTATGTCAGTGAACAGGAGCACAAGATTCTCGGAGGGAGCATAGCCAGTAGTGCTAACCTAAACTGGCCAAAAGGATATTATATACCAGAGAGAGTAATGTTCATTACCTGTACTGGGGACACCAGGCTGCGAGCTACTGCTTGCCCTGGTGGTTGGGCTGGTCATCAGTCAGCTGGTGGTGAGTAACTGTACTGTACATCACTTATTTCTTATGGGTGTTTTTCCTCTCTCCCTCTCATTCTTTCTCAATATTATTACTAATTTTTTATTGTATATTATTGGCCTATTAGGAGCATTGGTTCAGACAGTCCCCTGGAAAAAAATGTTTAATAACAAAGTGGTCCAGGAAGTCTGGACATACTTTAAGAAAGCATTCTTGAGGTTGCAGGAGCAGGCCATTCCTATATGTCAAAAGACAAGCTTTTGACAAGACAAGTCAGGGAATAAGACCAGCCTGGTTGAATATGTTTTACATGAACTCAGGAAAAAACCGAGGTTTATACCTTTAGAAGACGTGGCAGACAACTCTGAAAGTGTACAAGGTTGTCTTTAAGTCACGTAGAGAGAAAATTAGAAAGGTGAAATCTCAGCTAGAACTCAATCTGGTCACTGCTGTGAATAATAATAAAGTGTATAAACTTTATAAAGTATAAATACTTCAGCAAAAAAGGAGGGACAAAGAAAATCTCCATTGGATGCAGGAGGAACACAAGGATGAGGAAAAGGCTGAAGTACTTACTGACTTCTTTAGCTCAGTCTATAACCATGAGACCAGTGATCCTCAGGGCAATCAGTCTCCTGAGCTGGTAGACAGGGACAGGGAGCAGATTGCACTCCCCAGAATAATGGAAGAAGTAGTTATTGACGTGCTGAGCCATTTAGAAGCACATGTCTAAATGAGATTCAGAGGTGATTTATCCAGGGATACTGAGGCAGGTGGCAGAAGAGCTCGCAAAGTCGCTCTCCATCTTTTGTAACCAGTGCTGGTAAAGCAGGAAGGTCCCAGGTGACTGGAGGCTGGCCAATGGTCACATCTACAAAAAGGGTCAGAAGGAGGATCCAGGGAAGCACAGGCCTGTCAGCTGGACCTTGCTGCTGGAGAAGGTTATGGAACAAACCATGTTGAGTGCAATCACATGGTATATACAGGAGAACCAGGGGATCAGGCCCAGCCACAATGGGTTGGTGAACAGTCCTGCCCACCAGCTTGATCTCCATTTATGATCAAGTGCCATGCTTAGTAGATGATGGAAAGGGTGTGGAGGTATTCACCCGGACTTTGACAAAGCCTTTGAGACTGTCTCCCATGGCATTCTCCTGAAGAGACTGGCTGGTCATGGCTTGGAGAGGTGCATTCTTCATTGCTGTAAAACTGACAGAATGGCCAGGTCCTTGAGTTCTTTTAAGAACAGATGGTCAGGAACAAAATTGAGCCAAATGAGGCAAGTATTGTATCTGANGCACAGGCCTGTCAGCTGGACCTTGCTGCTGGAGAAGGTTATGGAACAAACCATGTTGAGTGCAATCACATGGTATATACAGGAGAACCAGGGGATCAGGCCCAGCCACAATGGGTTGGTGAACAGTCCTGCCCACCAGCTTGATCTCCATTTATGATCAAGTGCCATGCTTAGTAGATGATGGAAAGGGTGTGGAGGTATTCAACCGGACTTTGACAAAGCCTTTGAGACTGTCTCCCATGGCATTCTCCTGAAGAGACTGGCTGGTCATGGCTTGGAGAGGTGCATTCTTCATTGCTGTAAAACTGACAGAATGGCCAGGTCCTTGAGTTCTTTTAAGAACAGATGGTCAGGAACAAAATTGAGCCAAATGAGGCAAGTATTGTATCTGACAGCTGTTTATTGGTGACAAAAAACAAACAAACAAAC
>VXBN01009644.1:9007-100064 GCA_013397395.1 Sinosuthora webbiana
GGAAGGGAAAAGAGAAGGGAAGGGAAGGGAAGGGAAAAGAGAAGGGAAGGGAAGGGAAGGGAAGGGAAGGGAAAAGGGAAGGATGCTAATATGAAAATTGTTATACATTAGAGTAATTGTTATAAAATAGAGTAACACTTCTGGATTCACTGTAGTCCTTGGGGACTCAGACTATCTAGTAGGTGTGAATCTCTCCATGTTTTCTGAAATCAGAATTCAAAGGTTCCCCTGGGGACAAGAGAAGGAATACTCTGAATTTTTTGTTACACTGTCTGTTTTACCTGTCATCCCAATGGCAAACACCACCAGATTCCACAATGGAGCAGTTTTTCCAACTGATTTAAACAGCCCAATACCAGCTGACATCTGATAAAACCCAGCTATTAGTCTTATCAAGAGAATTAACTGGGAGTGTATACTTTGATAAATTATGTTGACACAGTATAATGAGTAAGAATTTAACTTGGCTATGAAATGGAAGCCCCCAAGTCCATTTCCACAAACAGATTTTTTTTTTTTTTAATGGCATAGCTAGATAAATTATGTGGGAGTGAGAGAATCAAGGAAACAGAGGGAAGTAATAACAGAGGAGTGAGTAGGTAAAGGAAAAGTACATACATCAAGCAGAGACTAGGCTAAGAAATCAAGTGGTGCTTTCATTTGCAGATGAGAGAAGTGCATTGGCTATGTACTTTTATAAAACAGATGAGACTGGCATTTGTTCCAATGTGTTCCTCCTCAAAGCAGTTACCTTAGATCTGGTAACTAAACACTTCTGGCTCATAGAAATAAAACCCAAACTCCAAACTACCGAGGACACCTGTCTTAAAGGACATATTGCTACGGTAGAGACATAATTCAGAGATACAGAAAACACTAGGGAGGGTATCACATTTATCTTTGGGATTTTTAACTCTGAAAATTCCTGTATACTTCAAATACTATTAAAGAGGGCTTGCTTGTGCCATTTAATACATGCTTCCTTAGACAAATAGTACAGATTTCCTCTCAGGTAAAATACCTTTATTTTTGGACTGCAAGATCAGATTTTTTGCTATTGTTTAATTAAAAAGCAGTAGCTTTTAATGCCATGGTGTCAACTACAAAACTATAATGCAGCTATCATCAGTAATCGTCAGAGTCCTTTGTGTGAAGGTAAGTAGGAAATGGTTACCAAGGATAATTAATGAGCCTGTGAGACCTTAGCTTTACTTCCTTTTGCCTTTTCTTGGCTTCTAGAGTTGCCTTTTGTAAGGGAATAAATTCTAAAAGATGTAAATTAATTTTACCTAAACAAGTAAAAAATTAAATTATTTCTTAAATTTTTCCCTTGACAGACCATTCAGATCTCAGTCACCCAATTTTGCAGTGCCTAAAATGAATATAACACCTAGTGAATATAACACCAGTAGGCCGTGTATTTTAGCTTTGTTTGCAGACCTGCACACTGGAAGGCAGTGCTTGAAAACTGTGTAGCATTATGTACTCACACATTTCTCATTTCATAGTCACCAATGTTTTCTGTTTCTTATTCTATACAGCAGAGCCTACTGTTTTCCAAACATGTGGTGCACTTCCAAATGCGTGAGGTTTGCACTTCTTGAATTATGTAGCTATGGTTCCAGTTTATTTTCCTTGATTCTACAAAGTGATTTTTCTTCCCTTTGTAGAAGGAAAAGAAATACTCTTAGCTGTTTTTTTCTGTTTGTTTGTTGGTTTGCGGTTTTTAAAAAATGAACCCACACAGTGCTTAGTCAATTGAATTATATTACTCATTGTTTAAGTATAATTTGGAATGGTTTTTTCCTATCCTTTTGCAGGTTTTAGAAAATAGTCTATGAAAAATTAAGGATTAATATAACAGGTTTATGTTTTTCCAATAGAAATGGTAGTTTTCCACACTTTAAAAAATGGATTTTGAAATCAAATTATTATCACATCCCTATCTTCATGTCTGTGCATATGTATGGGTATATTTGTGTGTGTGACTCCTGTCAAATAAGGTCAATTGATTAAACACACAAATTAATGGCAGTGGATATTAATACATCTTTGTAATTCATGTTGTTGAAGGCAGCAGATAGAATTTTGTTCCCTTATGTATTGTTAACCACTCCATCAAAATAGAATCAATGGTCAACACTCTTCTCCTCTTATTTCCAGCTGAAGAAATCAAAACCCTTCCTAGCAACAGAGCTCAGAGTGCAGACTGCCATGCAAGCTACTCACCAGCTTTGGGTAATCAAGCCCTTAGGTACAGGCTAATATTGATTAATTCATGATGGCCACTTGTCTTCTGAGAAAAGATGTGTTATGCCTTACAAAGCTCTGGAACTTGATCTGTTCAAGTCTGCCTGTATCAATCTCTATTTTTAAAGGAAACAAAGCCTATCTGCTTCAGTTTCCTAATTGCTAATGCTTTAAGAATACAAATACTTATAGCCTATAATACATTTTAAAAAAATAATTGGAATTTGCCATACTTTTCTTTCATTCCTTCTGTTTTACAGATGGAAATATCTCTTCAGCTTCTTGGTACTGTTCCAGAATGTCATCCTATTTGATAGGTTAGGCTCAGTCTTCTTTAGGACAGTGTAATATGGGAGACAGGTTTAAGGCAGGGAATATTTATTTAATAGTGTAGAAGGGTGGAAGGAATTGTTTTACATCATTAATAAATCTGCATGTTCATTGGTAGATAGTTGATAGTTCTATGGAAACTGGTTCTTTGGAGAAATGTCCTGCTGTGATAAACACAGGCACAGAGAGGTCATGGCTTGTGGACAGGACAGAAAAGCAATCTTGTTCTCCTGATGAAAAAGCAGTGGCAAATGAGCAAATGGAAGTGCTGAACCAGCACGACTTGTCTGCCTGCCAGGAACAGCTATTTTGGTGCATTGCCAGGTGGACAAATGCTGAATTGCTCCTGGCCTGTGAAGGTGGAGGGAAGTACTCCAAGTGTAGGGTAGCAGAGCTGGCATGACTCAGAAATTAGAGAGGAGAAGCCTGGCTCATATCCAGGTGAAGGAATGGCAATGTGGATCAAGGTAGTGGAGAAATGCAGTTTGTAAGTCCATACATGAACCTTTTCCCTTGGAACCAGTGGTGAAGCCACATCACATTATGAGCTCTAGAGAAGAAATAATGACAAAGGCTGGTTTTGAGAGATACAATAAGAATAATTGTTCTTTGTGATCATTTAGGTAAAGTCCCTATAATACATCCTTAGAGTGAAGAGGTTTAATCCCTCCCTTCCCTTCCTGCAATGATATTAAAGTGCATTAATTTTGACTCTGCCTGTCCACACAACCTTTCTGATATTTTACAGCTGTCTTTTGCTAGGAAACACTGAAACACTGTGCATTGCTGGTGCAGGCTCTGTGTAAATGATGCCAGGCTCTGCACATGTGGCAAACAATGCAATTCCCATGATGTGAACTCTTGCCAGCTCACATATGTGTTGTGAACCTCAGCTACAGAACTACCTTAAAAACAGTCCAGAGGTCTCCAGATGAATTCAAGTCCAGAGTAATGAAATTATGATTTCCAAGACAAAGTGCTGAGAATATGGGTTGTTTAGCAGGGACAAGAGGAAACTATCTCAAGTTGCACCAAGGGAGGTCTGTTTCCAAGACTGGATCTTGGGAAAAAAAAATTCTTCACCAAAAGGGTTGCCAGAAACTGGAAACTGTTCCCCAGGGAGTGATGAAGTCACCATCCCTAGAGATATTTAAAAGATGTCTTGTTGTGGCATTTAGGGACATGGTTTAATGGCGGACTTGGCAGTGCTGGGTTAACAGTCGGACTTGATGATCTTAGAGGTCTTTTACAACCTAAACTTTCACTGATTTTGATCACCTAATAACACCTTGTAGCTTTCAAATTATTTTATTTAGTGAAGTTTTCAAGACTCACATTTTTTTTCTATTTGGAAATGATCTGTTTCCCTAGGTGAGCACAGAATTTAAACTGGCAAAGTTTATACACCTTGACACACTGTGGTCACACAATAACATGCAAGAAATAACACCGTAGGAGTTCCTCTATTTTACTAAGTGAAAAAACATTAATGGCTTGGGAGATCCAAATTCAATTTGTCCCTGCCCAAAACAGGGTGAGTTGGGACTAGATGATCTTTAAGCTCTATTCCAGACGTTTAATATTCCATGATTATGTGAATTCCCTTTCTCTGCTTGATGGACTTCTAGTCTGTATTTCAAGTTTCTGAATAGGGCTCAAACCACTGTAATTACAGTAGTCCACATAGGCTTCTCTCAGTCTCTATTAATGTTTTTTTCTCTTCTGAATGAATATTCAGTAGTAGAGGGACCGAGCCTCTGTCATCTCCTGAGTTTTACGGTTAGTGCAGGGTAGCATTTTTATGTTTTGGATGCTTGGGTTTTTCATTTGCTTGAGGGTGAGGGGTGAAAAGCAGAGAATATTAATTTAGCGGTTATTATTTTGAATTTATGTATTTTTATATATTCTTCATGAGCTGTTCTACTTTCTATAAAAAATATTTAAGTGTTCATAGTGGTTTTCTGGGAAATACAACATCTGAGTACAACATCTGTTCTGGAACACATTTAGTTTTGTGTAGAAGTGGAAAAGCATCATGAGAATAGAATGAATTAGCTTATAATTAAGTGATTATAGCTTGGTGAGACCCTAGAAATCAGGAGGTGGTAGGTTCAAATTAACTGAGGGAGAGTAAAAAATTTGAAAGGTCGCCCTCCCATTGTGATTGGATGCCCAACCTTGCTGTTACTTGACCATAAACACAGCTGCTTGTGTCAGTTTTGTGAAATCAGACCTTCATTTTCTTCACTTTTCACATCCTTTCTGAAATGCAGTATTTCATTTTGGCTCAGAGAAAATCTGTTTCATCTAAGTTCAGTTTTGGGAGGAAAAAAGCCCAAACAATGAATGTTTATTCAATTTGTTTTTTCTAAGTGCACTTAATCAGTCAGTGAAGTGGGCACGGGGGAGGGAGGTGGGGACATCTGATTCTCCTAAAAATTTCTCCCTTATAGGCCAAGAGAACAAAATACGTGTTTGCTTGTTTATTCAGAACATGAACAAGGATGAAAATCAACACACTGGAAAAATTGCTGTTTGGATAAAGAGAGTTCTATTTATGTTTGGATAAAGAGAGTTTCTATTTCCCCACAAATAGTACTGTCTACATCCTTTCCCGCAGTACACCTGAAATCATTCCAGTGCTTTGCAGGGCTCTGTCTACAACTTGTAAACACACAGGAAAGAAGAAAAGCAGCAGTAACAGACTAAGACAATAGTAATGAACTGTGGAGTCAAGCTGCTGATAACAACAGGAGTTTAATATTAGCCATTAACCTCTGCAACAACCCCACATTCAACTTGGAACCAGCTCTCAGAAAATATTACCTTCCCTATTGATATTCAACCAAGAGAAATATTCACTTCTGAAGTACATGCAATTACAAAATCTAGTGTTGGTTAAAAGTGTTGAGAACCAAAGAGCTGAAGTAACAGTGAAGCTTAAAATGTAGGGATGCTCAAAATTTTGCAAGCAATTTTTTATTTTTGTGGAAGAGTTTGTCACTTCTGTGCAGATAAATGATTTCTCCTGCAGAGACTGCAGGTTATCTTCAATAGTTAAAGATGGATTTCTGAACTGCAGGAGGCAGGGAAGTGCATGTCTAGCTCAAACTTCAAGCAAATTCTCAGAGTTAACTGAGTAACTAAAAGAGTTTATGTGCAAGTACAAACACACTGCAGAAAAAACACATTTCTGAGTGTGGTAGTGGAAAGAAAGGGAGGGAGACTGACCATTTCCTTCAGTATCATGTTTTCAGCAGCTCTTTTCTTTGAAAAGAATGCTGCTAGCTCATAGGATGTCTTGAGTTTTCATTATGAGAAATGGCCAAGTTTGTCAGGAAGAGATGATGTATTTTACTGACTAGAGTTCACCTTCTTCCAGCTTTATCAGACAAGCTTCTGGGAACACAGTCTGAAGTACACGCCAGTAGCTCTAATACAACAAGGTAACAAAAATAGTATTGCTTCCTCTCAAAAGCTACCTTGCATTTATCTTTAGGTTGTTGTGGATACAAATAATCTTATTACAATGAAAATAATACCAAAGGTGGGGAATTTTTTCAGTTTTGGAACTTCTCAGAGGTCTGATTTACTGCTCTGGACACATTTAACTCTTTGAACCCTTATTATGCTTACTGCTCAGTAAACCTTGATTCCCTAAGCTCAATTTTTCTGGAAATTATAAATTGACTTATCTATTAAAATATATGAAACATTCAAACTTCCTTCAAGTTCCTTTTGTTCCTAAATTTTACATTCAGTGTGCAGAACCAGAGCAATCTGTGATTCTTTCATTCTGTGAATATTTGAAAGCTTGTCTCCAGCACTATTGGTCTTTGAGAGGGTTTCACATTATTTCATAACTTTGCCATCTTAAAACACCACAGTATTTTAATCATGAATGCAAACAAAGCAACAACAAAACCCCACAAAAACTTTCTCCTGGAAATGCTGCAGTGATTTTGTGATGCAATGAATTTATAATTAATTGGTAATGTAATCATTATTCTTAGCCTGTCATCTTACAGTATTTCCAAAATGGATCACAATACAAAAGGAAAACCAATGATGACCTTTCAGCATGACTAAGATTATCTACATAATATTTCTTCTTCTCCAGCTAATTTCTCTCCTTCAGGGGGAAGGTGAGGACAATTATTTAAAGTCCTGAAAAAGTGGAAAAAATCTTCTGGATGTTTTGTTGGAAGCAGAGAGAAACCAAAATGAATAAAATTAAATAACCAACCCCCAAAACCCCAAGGAAACAAACATTTACGTGCTTAACAACATATCTATATTTTTCCGTCTGATGGATTTAAGTAAATTGTGTGCATTGGGTGTAGATACAGAAAAAAAAATCTTAAATTTCAACAGCAAAACCCTAGGCCAAACAACTCCTGTAAGAGTTTTAGCACCAAAGGAAAAAAAAAAAAACCTCTTTAAAAATTCTGAAACATTAGGAGTTCTTCATCATATTAAATGGGGTTCTTCCTCACTGTCTCCTGTCAACATCTGTTTTTTTTCTACACTTCTGTCCCATCAAGAGAAAAAAGTCCTATTTCAGAGGCCAGTTCTTAGCATTTTGTAGACAAATCATACTGATTTGTCTCTATCATTATTTTGGCTAGTTCAAGTTCCTTCCTAAGTTAAGTTTTGACTATGTAATGGATTTTATTGATAAACGTAAGCAGTCTATTCCAAGCATCTCTTTTAATCTTCCATCTTGCAGATTTATAAACAAGTTATTAACTGAATCAAATTACAATGATGCTATGTGTTAAGGCATTTCTAAAAAAATGAAAACAAGATTTAAACCAAGAAAAGGGTTGGGAAACCTCTTACATGACTTCACTTTTATCATCCTTATAAACTCTTAAATTTTGTAGTTTTTCATGCAGAGTGAAAAGGGCACTAACCCCAAAATCAAAAAGTATACTGTGACTTTCAGAATCACAGTAGTCAAGGAATTGAAGCTTTAAAAAAATGTCCAATATTTAAAATATTGAGATAAACTAAAGGAGTTTCAACTACTATAAATATGATGTATACCATGTTTTCATTACAATTTTCCTGTGGGGTGTAATGCTTGATGCATTAATGCCAATTAATCAGTTTCTTTAAAAAGAGTAAAAAAAAGGAGTACCATTCTCTTTGGCAAAATCTAAATCAACACAAGACACTATTCAGGATAATGAAAATTTGTAGTTGACATGTTTATGGTATGCTAAAAGCACAACAGAAAATAGAAAAAAACCCACGTCAACTTCTACATGATAAATTTATTCACTCTTGCTAAAATAGTGTGTATATTTTTAGATCTCCAGGAAGTGTTATCACCAAGCTGATGATAAAGTCATAACTTTCTGCTTTGATGTCTTAATCAAAGTTCCTCTTTCTTTTAAAGAATTAAAATGTTACAAGTTACTTGGGATTCAAAAGGTGGCTAAGATCCTTAAAACAACCATGTGGTGACAAAATTCTGGGGGAAACCCCTAATGCACACCTGGATAATATGACCAAAAGCCAAGGAAATGTATGACTAGGTTCTTTTCACATGCCCATCTCCCACTGAAAAATGGAAAGGGTGTAACTTATCAATTTCCTATAAATATTTCAGTAAACAAGGCTAACGTAACAGGCAGAGGTTTTAGCAGTAAATGCACCATCTTTTTGCTGCATCTTTCACCCAATACTGTCTCTCCCATGTCAGGTTATTTTTTTCATTAACTATTCTTTCCAGAATCTAATAGCAATAAAAATACCTTGTGTGAGAAGCCAAGAAACTGCTTGGAATATATAACAATATTTTTTTAATAAGGGCCACAACCATTTTCTAATTATTTGGTGTTTTAATTTGATTAAAAGACTTTAACACGCAATTTTTTTGCAAGATTGAAACTGAAGATTTTTGGCATGAGCAGACCAGTGCCATTGGGGTGATGAACTATATAGGTATTTGAAAAGAGAGGTCACTACAAAGAATATAATGTATCATGATTTATTAAACTTCAAATCAATACTGTTAGAAAGAAGCACCTTTTTTGCTCTCAGCCTACTTCTTCCTTTTGCTTTTAGATATTTTGTCTTTTTTTTATACACCTTTTAATGAAGGTCTTTTCTGTACATCTACATCTTTGCCTTCTCACACTGCTTTTATTCTCTCTTTCCTTTTAGCACCATTTTCCTTGTTCTCTCTTTATACTTCTACTTAGTTAAGACAGTGACTGTAAACTTTTCCTGAAAGTCACTACTACCTTTCAGCAGATGGCACTGTTATTTAGTCTAACCAGCAGGGCAACATAATTAAATCCCTTTCTTAAACAATGGAATAAAGACACCTTTTTGACTGCATTTCCACCTTATAAACAAAACCAGTAGCAAAATTACTGATAAAACGCTGTAACATTATTTTAACCATGGATGTGATAAAAATATGCTGCTGGATGCCAGGCATCCTTTAAAGGGGCTGTGGAACCATTTAGAAAAACTGCTTCTCTTCTTAGCAAACAAGTCTGGGGCGTGGAATTTATAGCGAGCACATAACCTCTTTACCCTACAGCCATGCTGTGGCTGGTGTGGTTATTTATCCCTGTGTGTGTGAGGGAGGGCTGGAGGCAGGAGCGCGGATCCCCGGCCTGTGTGCGGTACGGCGGGGCCTGGCACGGCGCCCGCCAGGCCCCGCGCTGCAGGTTCCCACAGACGCCTGGGGAGCCCGGTGGAGAACAAGCAAGTGCTCTGCCAATGCTGTCAGAAAAACATGCAACTTCTGTCAGCTCCAATTACAGGGAGAAGATGAATCACATCTCTTAACTCTGTCCCTGGTGGCACTCTGGCTGCTGGAAGGCAGCTGTAAGCAGGAGTTTCTCCAGTCTGCTGCCAGCCCCACTGTTTTTCCAGCAGCTCCATTTTGAGCTTCCCTGAGGTGGAAAACCATATTCTATCAGTTTTCTCTGACTTATCCATGAACTTCTACTTGCGGTTTGCTCCCATGATGTTTCTCTTACAGTTAGCACTGCCTATTTTACCTCTAATACCTCCTGTGGCCTTTCTGGTTCAGCTGCCTTTCATGTTCTTGTCAGAGAAAAGTTTGAATGGTAGAGTTGCAACTATTACCCCCGGTTGTGCTTCCACCATTTGGGAAAGAGCAGGAAAAGTAGACTGGGATGGGAAAAAAAGTTTGATGTGAACAGGGGACTCCTTGTGATCAGCAAAACTGGGCTGAAGGGGCCCACCTCGAGTGTAGGACGTAAATAAGAGACAACCGACAGGACATGGTCATGGGAAAAGCTCTCATAACTTTTCTGGGTGCTTCTCTGAAACACCTGAACAACAGGATGCGCTGGAGGTCTGTGTGAAGTTACAGCAGTGCTACCTCACTCAGATGATATGGGCAGGGTAGAGCAGCTCACACAGCTGCAGCACTAATGCACAGATAGAGACTCTGGGAAATGTGGCTGGGAAGGTTGGGAGAGTGAGTTGCCTTTTATGTGAGCTACAGGAATGCGTAAAGCTCTGCCTAGACACAGACAGAGCCAGTCATGAACTGGCTCAAGAGGAGGCTGACAAATATTGGTGATTTTGTGGTGGGTGTCTGCTACATACCACCTGATCGGGATGTAATAGTAGATGAAGCCTTCTTCAGGCAACAGGGGCATCCTTATTTTTGCCAGATCTAGTCTTCATGGGTAACCTAAACCATCCTAATATCTAGTATCTGCTGGAGGGGCAACACAGGTTTGAGTACAGTAGTGATGGCAACTTCCTAATGCAGATGATCAAGGAGAAAACAAGGAGAGACCCCTCTGATAGGTCTGTTTATCCAAGAACTGATTAGGGACATGAGGGTCTGAAGCAGCCTTGACTGCAGGGAACACGAGATGAAGAAACATCTTGTCAGGGTGCTCAGACAAGAAAACAAGGCTAAATGCCCAATCACACATCCCTGATCTTCATAAAAACAGAGTTTAGCCCTTTCAGGGGCCTGCTTTAAAGAATCTGGTGTAATCCAATCTGGGGAAAACAAAACAAAAGAAAAAATAACAAAAGCAGACTCCAGAAAAGCTGGTTGACTTTCAAGAGTCACCTGCAATGGTTCATCCCAACACACAGGAAATCAAGAAAACAGAGCAGGAAGCCTTCATGGATGAACCAGGATCTGCTGACTATGGTCACATGTTCAAAGGAAGTAGATAAAAGATGGGAGGCGGCATTGGACAATCCAGAAGGGACATAGAGATACTGTCCAAGTATGTGGGGATAGTATTATGAAAGCCAAAATCCACTTGAGTTTACATCTGACAAGGGATGTAAAGAAAGACTTCTATAGGCACTGTGCCAGCAAAGTTAAGAGCCTTTTCCCTTCACTCTCACTTACCTCAACCCTCCTAAATATTACTGTTGCTCTCAACAGCAGGCTCCTCCTCTAATTTACTTTATTCCAACCACCACCATGCAAGATGCACAGTTCTTTAAATATCATGTCTTTTCCTATTTGCCATCTTAGCTGCATTTTTTCTATACTTCTCATTTTCGCTTCTCATTCCTTTCAGAGTCCTGTTCTTTCCCTTGACTATCAAGCCGCTTTCTAGAGGAAGGCACAGTCCACCACCTCCCAGACATATACGTAATTAAGGTAAATTAAGTTGCCAGGTTTTGTACAGTATCTGTCTATGATTCATAAGCTGAGAACAGAGGTACAGATGCAAAGCCTTTTAGATGCTTTACTTTTATTCCTGAAAGACTTCCTGCTGCTATTCCCATGCCCTCCATCGCTCTTACACAGCTTCCTTCTGTATTTCATGCTTCCTGGTGCATGTCCATGTCCCATCCTGTCAGCGTATTTCCATTGTCCATTTGCCATTCACTGAACAGTAACTAAAGTCTTTCATCCTTCAGTCATGCTTCTGTAAGTTTCCCTGAAAGCCTTTTAGATTTCTTCACATTTTTGTCTGTCTGCTTAATAATTAGAAAATCTTATGAATTCTTTAACTTCAGATGCGACTTCCCTACTCATACATTCATCTTAGCTATGATTCTGTAAATCTTTTTTAGAATAAGTAGCTGATCACAAGTTCCTTTCATCAAGACTTAATCCTCAGTCCAAACGTTATGCCGCAATTGCTTTCCAGTCTTGCTAAAGGGAGAAAGTTAATGTTGGAAAGCTTCCAAGTGCATCAAAGTGAGGAAAGGGTGCTAAACAGTAATGAATCTGAGAGCAGATGGTAGGGATGTGTGATTGCTATGGAAAATATTTAGATTTTAATAAACATACAAATATTAGGAGATAAAAAATATTTCAATTCTGCTAATATTTTTATTTAAACATATCTTTTCTGGAAATGTGGTAATATGAAAACCATGTTTTCACAAGATTGTCATTTAATGCCATTAACAAGTAAGGCTATCACTGCAGATGAAATTGTTTTTCAAATCATATCATTACAAGTTGTTAGAAAAAAAATTATGGCATGTAAACATCATTTACATATGAATTGTGGTAGTATCCTATTATCTTTCTCGCTGAAACAACACTTCCCACAAGCATTTTAGGTTTCTGGATTAAAAGGAAAAAAAATAATTTGGAGACTGAGAGATGAATGAGTTTGCTACAAATTTAATATAACCTAACTTTATGGTTGCAAAAAGCCCTTTATCTGTTGGACTACACATGAACAGAAACTGCCCTCTTATTGGGCCAGCCAGGTAGTGGACTCAGAAAATATGGGTGGAAAATGTGACTGCTGTTTTCTGAAGAAGCCAGAATATAACACAACAGCAGCCCCATTTTTTATTAACTTTTATTGTCCTTTTCTGACATGAAATGTGTAAAATTTAAAAATATTTGACATTTCAAAAATTAACTTTAACAATAATATGGAGAAATCTCATCTGTGTTCTTTGTTTAAATAAATAATCTAGAATTGGATAAGTATAAGATTTGTTAAGGTTTTGACCAAGCAATTTAATGTATACTCTATGAATTTGCCATTCTTTCATTGTCTTGTTTTTTCAGTAAAAATACCTTCTTACAGCCAAAATATTTGCTGTCGGAAACCAAAACAGATTTTAGCATACACCCCCTAAAACTCAATATTTTTTAAACATTTTGCTGTAAATCTCAAAAGGACACATTCAAAATATTTTGTCTGTCCCTTTGGGAAAATGATTGTTACCCTTCCTGTTTCCCTTTCACCACCCGAAGCCAACATAAATTGCTTTAATTACAGGTAAGAGTTTCAATGTTTAGCATTTTTGATCCAGAAACATCCCAGCATCCTCCTCTGGCTCAGGCCAGAATAAAACCTGCTCCAAGAGGAAGTTTCATATACAAGGGAAGACTTTATTTATGTATTAATAAAGCACAAAATGTAACAGAAACAGATGCACTTTTCTAGTATTTGGTAACAAATTGATTTATGAGAGAGAAAACGATTTAAACTACATAAGTACTTAATGAGCATTGATATATCAGGAATATTACACATCTCCACCATAGATTCTATTTGATTTAATTCTGTAATACTGTTGGAGCTCTCATTTTTATCCATGTTCTTATCCTTTGACTTAGTCTTACCATTAATTAGAAGAAAAATGCCCTCTACCATAGTGAAAGAGCAACATTTTTAGAAGCAACAGTCTTTAAAATTTTGGAAGTCCTGTGAATTGTCTGAGTAATTTTTTAATATCTTGAAAATTCGTCTATATATTTCTTCCTTATGCCTTTTCTTTGCAGTAATATTGCTGAAACTTTGTTGGAATTTTTCAGACAAGATATTATTTTAAGAATTTTTGGTGGTTTTAAATAACCACCATAAATAATAATGATATTTTTAAATGAACAATTTTGTCCTTTTACATAATCAGGAAAATTATTGTTGTTACCCATCCTTAACTGCTATTTGCAAGGAAGTGAAACTTTAAATTAGTTTTTGTTTGCTTTGTTTTATTTGGGTTTTTTTTTTTTAATATCAGATTATTCTTTAACTATTTTCTTATCATTTTTGATGAAGCAATATTGTTACCTACTGTAGAATATCTGACATGAAATGAATTATTACTTATATGGTAAAGTCTTGTGCTTTTGAAAAGTAGTGCTCTTCACACATCTAGAATAAATGTTTTCTAATATTTTTTTCATTTACCTAGGAGGAAAACATGTTTTGAGGGCAGGTGTCTAGGTTAAATAAGACACTGGGTTTTGAATACATCTAGGAAAAAATGTACATGTTTGAAAATCCCCAGACTTTGTTTTTTCTTATCAGAATGTATTTACCTATTGAAGTTTCTTTTGAGAAAATGTATGGCTAAAGCCTAGGTAGGAGAACACCATATTTCAGAAGCACTGAAGTCTATCAGCACTTTTACTTTCATTCTAAAAACTAATTACAATACGAAAGTTAATTTTTAATTAGATGCAACTCATTTACTGATGATATAAAATTACTTCCCAGCTATAATAATGTAGTTAGATAAGGTATATTTTAATTAGTTCAGATATCTTAAATTGGAAGCAAGGGAAGGCATCGATTTGGACAAATGCAGAGTTAGGTGCATTTTAAGTAGGCGGGCTGCAATTTATTCACATGATCAAACACAAAAGTAAAAGCCTTTTCAGGACTATTAATAACCAACTGAGGAACCTGGTTCTAAAAATCCTGAAGGAAGCATACGGTAAGGAATCTATTACAGTAATTATAGTGGCATCAATTAAATCCTTACTGCATTAGAATAATGGCTGTGCAGAATATCTTGAACCAGAGAAAATATATGCTTATATCTGTATCAACTGTATTTTATAATGAGCATTCTCTATGGCAATGTGGGAATTTCAAAACTTGCTCCCACTTTCTTTTTCATCTTAATTCTCTGCAAGGAGACTGTTGCAATTTCAGATCAAGAATAAAATGCCAGAGGAGTTTTATAGCAGATTGACCAGACTTCAGTGAGATTTGGAAGATTTTACAGGAATTTTATTATTAGATACCTATCTAAAGCCAGCAGGATTCTTTGTGATACTGATGAATTGTTTCAGTGTGACAGGACTAGTAAGCATGTAAGATGTTCATGCAATCCGCAGGAAAAAACCACAAGAGCTTTCATGAGGCAGATGCAAAAGTGCTTGGTGACCAAACACAGTCAAGGATTTCGCATGTCAGGACAAATTCATAATAGAAATTCCTAGATAACGCACATCAAAAAATTTAAATCTTTAAATCAAATGGGCAATGAACAGTTTTCTGAGATACATTTTCTATCGTTAAGTCTGGTAGTCAGGCTGGGGAGTACACTTTTAATCTTCTTCATCATCTTGGTACTGAGGTCAGGCTGACAGACCTGGAATTCCTTGGATTGTCCTTCCAATCTTTCTTGTAGCCGGATTTGCTAATTTCCATTCAACAGGGACTTCCTCAGTTAACCAGAAGTGCTGGTAAATAAATGATTGAAAGCAGCTTTTCAAGCTAATTTGCCAGCCCATAGACTTGTGGGTGTTTGTTTGACCAAGCAGGTCACTAACTATTCCTCCTGGATTATTCATTCAGCTCCCCCTCACTAACTTCCATCTCTCAGGGATGCTGAGTACAACTTGTTTTGTTACTAAAGACTGAAGCAAAGAAGGCATAAAGTACTTCATGCTGTTCCTCAACCCTGACAGTCTGCTACCCTCTGCATCCAGCCAGGGATGGACACTCTCCTTAACCCTCCTTTTGCTGCTAATCTATCTGTAGAAAATGATATCCAGTGGTCAATGATTTTGACATGTCCATGGTTTTTCCTCTTCCCTACATCCCTAGTTTGCAGGGTTTTCCTTATAAAGCATCCTGCTCACTGACTGTGGTTTCTGCAGCTGAAGGACAATGCAGGGATGCTCTCTTTCCTGGAATCCTAAACCCTGTCCCTGCTGCAGCTGCAAGACCCCTTTTATCAGGAAGCAGTGAGGGAACCAGGACAGCAGTGAGCACGCGGGGGGGCAGTGCTTCACTGCAAGGGTGTGTCAGCATGAGGACCAGGGTGTGCTTCAGATAAAACATCATTTAGCGGCTTTTCTGTCTGCTTCTTCCCTTTTTTCTCAATTTTTTTTTGTTTAAGATTATTTGGTGTGAAGATTAACAACCCTCCCTTGTTTTCACACACATCAAGCTTTCCTAACTGATGGCAGGTAAGGTAGAAAAAGATGAAAATGGAAACAAGTTCTGCATCCAGCTTAGGTGTGTAACATAACAATGATAATTACAGAGTCTTTATCTGTAGCCTGAGACTGTCGTTGCTTCTCCAGTCAGAACAACTTGCACTGTACTACATATCCTCATGGGAGTTTCTCCTAGCTTTTCCCCCCGATCACTGCTTATCATTGTAGCTTGCTTTGTACAGCTTTTATTCACTGTGGGAAAGTGTATGTACTCCTCTCTGGGAAAGGGAAGGAACTGTGTGCTATCTCAGAAACGCTATGGGGTGAAATAGTGATCCAAAGTTCAGAATTTCCTCCCTTCTGTAAATAACTGCAGTGCAACTAATGTAGAGGAGGAAAGAGCAGTCCTTCAGCAGCAAAAAAGAAAAGACTTCTCTAAAGTAGGAAAGTCAGAACATAGCAATTAAGAAATCTGCATTCTCTGTTCTTTCAAATAAAACCTGAAGTTCCACAGAAATTAAGGCAAATGGTAGAGTCCATTCTTTATGTGCTTTCCTTTGCCAAAAAAGTACAAAACTATGTCTCTGGTTATGTCTCAATTTAAAGCTGAGTCATTTGCACTGAAACATCTCGATTTATCAAAGCAAAAATTTGTCTGATCTAGCTGACAATCTGGTCCTGAGCAATCACGGCACTTCACAGGAGATGGGGACCGCTTCCCTCATCCCTTTGGCTGCTTGGCATCTGCTGTGAAAGACAGTTCTGCATTGATTCCCAGCTGACCCAAATTCATTGTTCCATGGAAATCCAGAGTTCGCTGATGGAGAACATGCTAATCACATCCTGTGCAAAGATGAGGAGGGTCATTCTTGCAACTGGAAGGTCATGCAGCCTAAATGACTAAACCTCTGTCCTGAGGTGGCAAACAGCACACAAACACTTCTCAGCCCACTAAAAGGTCACGGCAGTAGATCTATTCTAACAACCTGTCACTGATTTTTGTTAAAGTGTGAAGGACAAAAACTTTTATTCTCTAGATATATGATAGATATATGTGTATTTTTCTGCTGTCCTGTGCTCTGTGTCTTTCCAGCCATCCCTCCTTGTCCTCCTGCACACATCAGTCAGGCACAATTACACAAACCTATCTGATAGTTCACAGCAAAGACCAAACCTGCACATCAATCTTCACAATTCTCTCTGACAACACAAGAAATATCAAAATACAATTCTTCATGGCTAACAATTTCTTAAATTAACACTCCTTGTCATTTTACAGGTAAAATATTTTAAACCTTTTAAAAGTAATGTGTCTTTAATCTCGAGACTGGTTAATTTTTCAAACATCACACTTTTTCCATGTATAAACACACACATTTGTGTGGACATATGTGTATGTACACATAAAAGAAATACTCTCTTTCCAGAAGTGCTCTGGTCTCCAAGTTAATTTTAAAGACACTGCAAAGCAAAGACAAGGGATAAAAGCAGAGATTTTGAGATTTTTGCATCTAAGGGTTGACATGCATGATGAATAAATTAATTTTATATTATTCCTAAAATCTGGAAATGAATGCATTAACAAATTAAACTTCAAGAGAGACATAATTTACTATCTCAGTTCACAGTCAGATTAATGAAAGAATCAGGCAAAGAGTGATATGACTAAACAGTTTCAAATTACTTCATTTATGTCAGTGGCAGATGCAGAAGTTTGAATCTAGAAGTTTTAATAGCTACTTTGTTTGGGGTTAGTATTACAGAAATAAAAAAAAAAAAAGATTTCACCAAAACATATATATATGTATTTATGGTGGCAAAGTATCTAAATAGATTTGTTACTTGAATCTTGAAAGGGATTTGAAACTCCCATTAGGAGGGCTGATTCTGTGGTTTCTTGTTTGGTTTTTTTTGTTTTTAATTTATTTTTAGGGGAAAGAGAATGGACTGGACTCTCATTTGTCATTGCAGAACCTCTCTCTCCAGCCTCAAAAGCTGCAATCTTGCTTTCAAAGTCTTCAAAATTCTCTTGCAGTTAGCATCTTTCCAACTCCCTAACTTGTCTGCCCTTCTCCTTACATGGTTTTCTATAACATCAAACACCAGCTCCTTATTTTTACATAAGTATCTTACAGCCTGTCCTTCCTTTGGTTATGTTTCTATATATCTCTCTTATTATAAACAGATAAACTCACAAAACTTACTGCAGTTTGAACATAATGTTCTTGGGTATTTTTTTCTTATTTTTTGACTTTCCTTGTCTTTACTCTTTTCTCTTGACAACTTTTTCCTGTCAAAATCCATGGAGTTATTCCATTCTCCTGTTTCAAGTCCATTAGATTCTATCAATTTTTTTTTTTTTTTTTTTTTTTTTTTTTTTTCTAAAAAGATTAGTCTTTCTATTCTTCATAAATATGGGATTAGCAACCTCATAGATTTAATGTAGACACCGCACATGGCAGAGGGGCTGGAACTAATGATCCTATAGGTCCCTTATAACCCTATTCTTTTTCTGATTCTATGACTTTTAGTGAAATTATATTGTTTTTTTGTTCATTATCCATGATATTGTCAGCTACAATCCGTGCTCTGCTGTATTGTATCTGACAAAAAATATCTTCCTCACCTACATTTTTTCATTCAATATTTGTTTGTCATTACTTCCTCCAAGTGCATTGAGGTGCCAACCTATAATATCTGTGGATTGGGAGAATTCACACTGCAAGAATTTTCCCATTTCAATTTAGATGACTGGCTTTCCTATTAAATCAAGTGGAAATTTCTTCTGATTCCACAAAAAACCCCACTGAGGACTTTTCATTTTTTTCAGTTAAGAACATTATTATTTCTAAAGGACTGTAAGCAGAATTCATGTTTACATTTCTCAAATTTGTTTTTCTATTAGAGTATTTATTATAAGGAAGCCATTAACTTCACTGTTCTTCATAATATAAATGGTATTTTAACCATTTTTTCCTTAGTTTTAAAAAAAATCCATAGTTTTAAACAGGGAACTGGTTCATTGTTTGTGCTCACGTAAAGCACTGTTAGTGCAAAAGGTTCTCTCAGGTGCTTTCTTAGCAGTCAGAAGTTATTTCATGATAATTTTCTGATTTATGAAAGAAGGGCTAAAGTTCTTGTAGGAAGACTGAACTGAGAAGGTACCAGATGTCACTGAGAGGCACTTCTGTTCTGGTCTGAACATCCATAAACTACCAATGAAACTCAAACTTGAAGCTACTCTCTAATAGTCCAAACCAATTAATTCAGCAAAGCGAGACACTACAACCAGAAAATGATTAACTGTTTATTCTGTTTTCCATGCTAGTTAGTTTCTATATAGTCAATCCATGTGAAGAAATGGTTTGTTCAAGGGAAGTAGCTGATCTACCTTTCTACTTCCAGCTCAGTTCCTTTAAAAAATGAGTTTTACTGCCAAGATTCCACACATCATTATACCTTTGCACAAGAGAGAAAGATTTATTTTTGTATTACAACTCAAATTAAAACTAGTAGGGGGTAAACAGCAAGCCTTACTGCTTACCAAACACCCATTTAAGCCTTTCTGAATGTACATTTTTGCAAATTCACTCCCACAATACAAACTGACTGGGAAGTTGTTCAACTCAAAGTCCAAAATACCTGGTAGAAGAGGAAAATCGTCACTTGGCTTAGAATAAGTGCTGTCAGTCCATCTGCAAGAATGCAAACCTGCTTTGTTTTTTTACTTTCTCCTTCTCCTCTTAATCTCTGACAGGGTGAGAGGGAAAATATGCTTATTGTGAGGAGCTAAAGCAAAAGTTTTAAGCATTATTCAGTTTACAGAAGACAATTCTGTTGACTTTAGGTGACCCCTCTAGGTCTACTTTTTCTCATAGCCTTTTCCAGAGGGAAAACACAAACAGAAAATAAGTTTGGTAGCTATGTCAAGAAGAGTTCAGCCTTCAAAAAAGGCCAGCTTGTGGGCTGCCAAGTCTAATTATTATTGCTTTATTGGATGTGCTTATGCCTGGAACAAGGAATACGCACATTTTTATTACTATGTTTAAAAAATTGAAATGACAGCTAAATCATTAAGTTATGTATTTCAACTTCAACTTTTTGTTTGACAAGTACTTTCTTATATTCATGGCTATTATTCATTATCCTTGGAAAAAGCTATAAATATTCATTGTTGCTTGTTTGATAATTGAAAATGCATAACATAACATATAAACAGCCTGGTGTAAGTTAAAGCACTTACACCAAAACATCCTGATTCTCCTGAACTTTACTTTGCAATAAAGTAGTGGAGGGGCTTTTTCAAAAAAACAAAACAAAACAAAAACTCAAAAAGCCAACCAAAGTTTTTTAAAAAATCTTTGAGTGTTTTGTTATAGTTTTTTATATTTTTTTTTCTGAAAGCACTGAAAATTTCTAAAAATTGTGTACTCTTAATATGGAATGATTATAATATACTTCTTAACACATGATTATAATACATTTCTTAGCTTTTTCAATTTAAAAATGATATTATTATATTGTCAATTGACTTCTAGAATATTTGTCATTAGAATTCTAGCTTTAATTTTTGTACCAATTTCTGAGATCACAACAAATACTAAGTTGCATTTTGGGTTTTGGTTTTTTATTTTGTTGGAGGGTTTTTTGTTTGTTTATGTTGTTGTTGTTTTTGTTGTGGTTTTGGATTGGGCTTTACATATTCATGAACTTAACCCAAGTAAGCTCTCATTATAGTACCCCATCTTAAGAGTATCTTTAATTTTTTTTATTTCCAAGAATGTCACTGAATTAGTGAAATCCCAAACAGGCTTTCATATTTCTGTGAATATGTATGTGTGAATTCTTCACAAAACCTGGACGAAAAGTGGATTTCAAGCCATATGCCTTTTAGCTTCATCAAGCTTAAGTATTCCTATGTAAACCTCTTACTTTGCTATGCTGCTGGGTCTGCATATGTGACTGCCACAAATTCTCCATCAGTAATGTTGCAGATTTGTGCTCTGACTGTGCAAAGCATTTGTTTGGATGAGGTGGTGGCCCCACAGAGCACAGGACATGTTCTCTGTGGGACTGTATTTATACTGAGGTAGAAAAGAGGTCACAAGATTTTCCATTTGACTTTTTATTTTGAATAGATATGCTGGATTTAGAGCAGCAAGAGACTCCTGGGTTTGGTAATGAAAATACAAGTATAGCTTTAATCTACCCAGAGGTCAAAGCTTTGAGTCCACACAAGTGATTTATATTTTGGCCATAATCGCTGTCTCTTTCCAGCAGGCATGTAATATCCTCTTGTCTAGAATGGAAACCCTAAGAAATATCATTCTAGTGCTTGTACCCTTTCTGATAATGGTTCAGGAACAGGCCTAAGCTCATGGGTTAGACTACTTGAGGGTTTCTAATTATCATTATCCATAGCTTTTTTTGCCATAGCAAGGATGTTTTCCATTTTGTAGAACTGTACTTTCTTGTTTGTTTCAGTGGTACTGCAAGGCCATAGAGTGGAAAAGCATGGCTGAACTATTTTGTTGGAACTTGGAAAACCCTAACAGCCCAGTCCAGGAATTAAAATTTTCTTTCAGAAGTTTAAACAGACATCTCTGTTGCACTGCCTTCCAGCCACCAGAGGAGTATAAGGATTCCTAACTACGCTAAATTTTTTTTCAGGGAAGAAAACGAGAAATACAACAAAAGATTTAGGTGAGGTGAAATTAAAGTAATCTTTACATGACAAAGCTCTTAATTTGCAGAAATCAAATGAAAATAAAGATCACAATGAATTTTTGTACTATGCAATGTGAGCTACCTCTTAATAATTTTCTTGTGTGAACAATCTGAATTGCTTTGTATTATAGCTATGACAAAAGTTCATTTAAAAATATATCAGACTAAGATATTTATGAAAGAAAAACATAGTCACAGCCCTTGAAGCTCAACTCAGGAAAATTAGTAGCTGTGGGAGAAGTTGAAACACACCTTTTTCAAATAGTTTGGCATCTTAATATTTCTGAGTGTGGAGGCCTCCATTGTTTTGGGGAAAACGCAGAAATGGAAAACAATTCTTGACTAAAGTTTTACAATTTTTTCCAAACCCCCTTACTCAGGTTTTAAGTTTTTGGGTGTCATGAAATCGGGAGTTGAGTACTGCCTTGAAAATACTGAAAAGTTGTGATTCTTCATCTCTGTGCACACACCTTATCAAGCCTCCCAAATTTAAAATTACATTGTATTTCTACCATGGAAGACCCCAGGAAACACATGGAGAACAAGAAGCAACACATGTTGCAAAAGAGATAAATTGTACCATAAAACGTATTTGGCTTTCCTAACACACACTTACATTGATGCCTGGGGGAGGAGGGGCCGTGGGGGGGAAGGCTTAGATCTGCTTTCTAACAACAGGAATACCAAACACAATCATTATATTCACCCTACACCAGAACCTGTTTCCTGGCCCACAGGCCGTTTCCAGGCAACTCACGCACGCTTACCTCTTTCCCATTATTCATACACTGCAAACTTTCCAGTGCATTAACCTGCAATCTTTCATCTCTCTGTAAAACCTGCCTCACAGTCCTTGTGTGCTTGCCACAATCTTGTGTGCAATACACGTGTCAAAAAAATCAACCTTTTAGGATTTTAGCTAGGTTGTCCAGCTCATACTTTTAATTAGTTTATCACTTGCTATACCCAAGCACACTTTCCTGCTGTATAGCTACTAGTCACAAGGCTATCTAAATTATGTTAATCAGACTTTCCCAGCTAATACAATTAACTATAATTAGCTGATCCCTTTCTTCCTACACTTTGTTCCCCCAGGGGGATTAGGAGTTATTAAACTGGATGAATACCCAATCCCTCCTGCATGACTATCCCCCAGAAGAGCCCCAGGGCCAAAAGGCAGGAGCTACACTGCCCATGCTCTTGTCTGACCCAGCCTGAATGAGCAGTATAAGACTCTTCAAGAGGTGTTGACTGAAAATGTGCCTTCCATTATAATCACTTTACATGAAGGATGGAAGTGATGGCAAAGCATTAATCATTAGAACGTATTTTAAAACTGCTGTGGATTTTCCTGCAGTACTAAGCTGGTGATTATCACCAGCTGTGCTGCAGAGGCACACACTGCAGTTACTGCTGCACAGTGCTTTCTTTTCTTATTGATACTGCAGACAAAGCTCCCCTTACAGGTATATAGCTGATTGTCTACTGCCTGGCATGCAGAGCAATTCTGTACAGTTAAATGAGTCACAAAACTGCATTTACAGTCAATGAGTTGCAAAGGAATCATGTCCCATCTTGCATTATTGTTCTGTCACTGTTTTGCCACAAGTGACCACCACATTGCTAAAGCAATCCTCAGAGATCCCATATGATATTTCTCTGTGAGTACTATCATCACCTGTTGTACAGACACATCACTCAACAGCTAGACATTCCAAATGCTTAGTACAGGCTTGTGATGCAGAGGTCATATGTATGATCCACAAAGGATGCAAATAAATTTTAAAAAATACATTGAAGATGTAATTTGACTACTCTGGATGACCTGAAAATACATGATCCAACAGCACAATAGAGCTTTTGAAAGCCTGGTATAATGGAATAGAGAAAAGAGGTGAGCATTTCTCAAAAGCATGCTTATCACCACCAAACAGAAGTACTTGCAACTTACTGACAAATAGGAAAAATCAGGGAAATTACTATTAAAAAAGGGAAATATAAATGAGTAAAAGTAAAAAAGAAAAAAAAAAGTGCCAGGAGCAGTCCTCAATTAGCAGGGATAATGGTGGATGACAGAATAACCTATTCAAGCTTAAGCTCAGCCTTTTACTGACACCATTCCTCACTCCCTGCCTTTTATATGTTCAGTGTGCATAGAAATGATGGAGTGACACAGTGCAAATTTGAAAGTGTATATCTGCTTACATCATCCTGAGTCCCATTCTTTGCATACTTTGTAATTCCAATAATTTTTTTACCATTGTGACTGTAAGTTTGGGCTGCTGACAGTGAAATTGTAAATGGCCATGCTCCAGGGACAGGGAGCCTACTCATATATCTCAGCCTCAGGGAGGAATTTCAAACTGAAATCACAGACTGATTTGAATACCTACTGCCATCATTCATTTGTGTATTTAATGACAATAAAGTGACACCTGTGACCTCTATGAAAATGACAGGTTCAGGGTCTGCATGTTCCAAGGCATGTGTATTGCACATTTAAATGCTTCATTTCATGGACAGCTTTAAACTATTGCAGGGGGAGGATTGAAGGAAAGTGTGGCAAATGAGACTGCAGCAATGAACGGAAAAGATCAGCAGAACTTGCAGTGGTAGGGATGAACTAAGCACAGTTATACCTTGAGATTGTCTAGAGATTAATAAAGAGCCTAGAATATTTGCTGAATGTATGTCTCTCTGCATATATTTTTGTGTTGTGTTCAAGTTCTTGTTTCTTGGCAAAGTGGAAAGACACTTTATATATGAAGCAAATAATTTATTTTTGATAAAATTGATACTTTAACAATCCAATCCAAGAATCATTAATAGTCCAGACATACTTATTAGGTAAAAAGAATGAACCTTCAATAGGAAAAGTCTCAATGATACAATACACTTAGTTTCTATCCCTTGGTGTAATGGTTACCATTCTCCTGGTTCTCTGGGCCCCAAGGTTGGTGGTTTCACACTTATGGTGGTGGCAGGGTATTTCAGGGAGTTGTTGGCACCTGGAGTCCTCTGCTAGTAGGAATTTGACAATCATTGTGATGGTTTCTCCATCCTCGCATTAGAGATCCATGTGTGGTGAAATTTATGTTCTTATATTTATGTTAAGGTGACATGTTTTTACATCTTCCTCTTTCTTATTTGCCTTTGTATCCACATTATATTCAGTTTCATTGTATGGTATATTTTACATATGGATTTAAAGATGTTAATAGTTGCTTTTATAGTATATGTATAAATATATGTAAGCCTATATGTCTATATGTCTCTCTGCACTCGTGGAAATTAACACTGCTTTCTACATTGCACTTTTGCAGACTTGCAAGTGAATGTTTTTGGAAGATTGAGACACATACTTTTATATTCACACTTTTTTTACATGGTTTCTGTGTGGCAAGTATATCCCAGAAAATAGTTCCTTCCTCTTTGTCTGGGAAATTACCCTGTGTTCCAAATTCTTCACATGTAAGTCATAACTGCTGGGGTTTCATTACATATTGGTTGAATTGCCACAAGCAGATCTAATGGAATCCAAATTAGCATTAATGGATTTTAGCTCATCACATGTGATACAGACTTCTGAATTAGGCTAAAAGTATTTTTATCTGATCTGTAAACTTAATTTATCCTGAAGAGCAGACTACATTAATTTTAACTTACTGGTAAAACATACATACACAGATGAACTTTAGAAATAAATCTCTAATTCACATCTTACCTGCTTAATATCTGTGTGAGAAAAGAATCTATTGCAAGGGACAGTGTTGTTTCAATCCAATTTACTGTTTCCATTCACAGCCATAAACACTGGGGCACAATGAAAACAGAATTTGGCTTTAAAGCACAGCCTTGTTATAGAGAAGAGTACACTGGAAATGTCAAAGCCTTTGAGTGTCACCATGATTAGTGATAAAGAGTAGAACAGTAACAAGATGTGTCATAAATGGGACACCTGTGAGATGGTGGGAGTTACAGATGAGGAGCACAACAGACATAGCAGGAAAAAGAAATACTACTGCGGAATAAAGGTGGAAACAATTTAATTTAAAGAAATAAATCTGGAAGCAGAGGGAGTCAATACCAAACCCAACTGTGAGAGCCTGGGAGAAATCACAATAGATGTGCCAGAACAGAAAGAGCATATGGAGGAGGCACGTCTCCTCTAAGACAAGGTTACAGAGATAACTTTTACTTTTCCATTTGTTGCCTATAAGGAAACAACTTTGCTCAGGTTTGTTTGCAGTGATATGAACACTCAGCCTTATTTCAGATGAAAGTACCAAGTTTAGCAAAGAATAGTCATTAAAATGTCTAAAGCTAATCTGGCTTCTTTGAACTGAAAAACATTATAAAATTATATTAATATGAATATACTCTATATTCATTTATAGAAGTAGTGGAGGCAGTTTATTGAAGGAGGAAATAGCAGCCAGCAATAGGCTGAGGAGATGCTAGAAGCCTCATAGCCAGCATCAGAAGAGAATGCATTTTTCTATTACTGTCTTGTCCTGGTACCCACGGTAGAACAGACTTTTAGAGTGCAGTGTGTCCTCTTGGTAGCTAACACTATGACCACTGCTAGACAACAAGAACTGTACAAAAATCAATGTTGAATAGAAGTAAGTGGTAGAAAGCAAGAAGAAATAAAACCCCCAAAGAAACCAGATACAAAGTGTGTTGGGAGGAAGGGGTTAAAACTGAAGGATTTAGTGAGGTTGGTGATAGGTTTGCTCAAGTGGTCTTGAAGCTGGAAATGTCAAGGCTTGGTGAATAACACTGTGGGACACCATCTACTTTGCCTACTGCTGTTTATCCTCTGTCTGTTTTTAGAAGTAGAATGTCTATGTAGAGGTAACATGGGTGTTTACAGAGCCTTGGAGACCCTCACCAGATGTACTTGACCTCCCTATCTTGGGAGAGAGACCAAAGCAGAGATCATAAAAGCAGAAAGGAAAATCACAACCATGGGAAACATTGCACACATGCCAGGCCTCTTTGATACGTGAGGCTGGGAGAGGCCTGGGCACATTTTGCCCCTTGCTATGATGGAATAAACTTTGCAGTGTGTTTGTCTCTGTTTTACCCAGAGTGGTGATGGAATAAATCTACTCTTTATACTTCAGCTGTGGATTTTGGCTGTCTTCATTACCTGCTGATGTTAGGTTCACACCATGTACCAGCAACTCTGATCTGTACAGAAATCAGACCACTAGCAGGAGGTTCAGGAAATCCTGCTCTGTACATCAGGCATCTACATAACTTTACTAGTGGAAATAGAATATTTTACTAGTAATGAAAATAGAGATGGCTGCAATGGATTGTAAAGTGGATTTCCTGTCCTACAGAAGTTTTAAACCTAGGCTGAAGATTTTCCATCAGTACAGGTGTTTGCATGACTCCACCTCTTTTGTCAATTTTATTGGAAACTGGAGAGCAAAGGGTAAAAACTCACTAATGAACACATTGTTGTAATTCTCTGTAAAGGCTTGCATTCACTGGAAAAATTAGACTATGATAATAGTATGAATAGTTATGGATATTGAGCATGAGTATAGAAAATATATGTTTATACTTACAAGTATAGATGTATGTATATGTACATATATGAATATACGAATATAATCATATATAAATGCATTTTTATTAATCATTCTTACTCTTTCCCTCTTCTTTGGGATTCTAGGGACATATCTTCCTGTTTAGCTTGCTTTGTGCTATGTAGTTTGTAAACAAAACTTGTAAGAATCTATGACTTGTAATATTTTTAAGGCAGATGTGAGTATTAGCTATATCTAATACTAGAGTATTACAACTAATACTCTATGGATGTTTTATTTTTATGTATTTTTTTTTCTTGATGACTGAGTTATTATAATTTTAATTCATTGTATTAGACCAGTTTGTATTTTCTTTCAGCTTAAAAAATTCAGTGTGGGGATCTCAACTCATATAAGTAGATTTTTTTTTTTTTTTTTTTGCCTTCTGGTAATCTAAAAAATTCTCTTTTCCTACTCATTATTAGGACAGAGGGCAAGATTGCATATTTTGAAAAATCTTCCAGATGGAACCATTTGCAGCTGGAGATGAAATAGGGACTGTGGGACTATTTACCCTTTAAAATTATCTCTCCATTTGCAGGAGATAGTGACAGTGTCTCTCATTCTCCAGGATCCAGTTCAAGCTTTTTTAAGTTGTATCTCTAGTTTTGGTTTGTTCAGGGAATAATTTTAACTGGTCTCATCTTTATTTGCATTACCAAGCTACATTCTGCTTTATCCAAACCACTAATAATATTATCCCTTCTATTTTATTGTGGTAGCTGACTACAGACGAACAAATTAATATCAAATTGAGCATTAATATATTACATATAGTCATTAATTTAATACATACTTCCATAATTAATAATGATAATTACAAAGAGTAATTAAAAATCCTTAATCATGTATGGCAACTTTTTTACATTTGAACTCATAATGCAGTGTTTTTTTCATCATTTCTGTTTTTAAATTTATCATCAAGCTGAAACTGTAGCATGCAGTTTGCTGAATAACAGGTTTTGAACATGCTCAGCTCTTTTCTCTTTCCTCTTTCTCATCCATACACATTGAATAGGATCTCATCAAAGAAATATAAGAAGGTCATGTGAAAAAACCTTTCACATTGTTAAATTTACTAGAAGACACAAAGTTACTTCATGGTGAAATGCAAGCCTGGCTATCACTTTAAAAAGAAGTGCCTAGGTGCTGCCACCTAATAATTCCCTGATTGTCTAACTTGGGGATTTTGGTTTCAAGTGTCAGAAATTTAATATTATTACTAAAAGTCATTTAAAAAATAAAAAGGTGTCAATGGTTGTGACAGCAGAGACAGTATATTCTTGTATTATTTACAGTGGTTTGGAACACTGACGCAGCATATGTGTTTTGGAAATTAGATAGAGGACTGTATTTAAGATTAATTTAGAAGAATCATATACTCTTAATCTTTTTATTATTGTTTGGATGAAGAAACATTGCAATGCAGGTTAATTTGCAGAAGTAAGGTTATTTGTAGATTAGAAGCTGATTGGAGAAGAGTTTACAAGCATCAATATATTTAATTAAATTCCATGTATGAGTGAACTTCTGTACTTACATATTTGTATGTTTGAGTTATTGATCCAGTAAAATTTTACTTGAAAAGCAAAATTGCTCTGGCACTGGCTATTGAATTATTGTCATATACATTTAGTTGAACAGAATCAAACCAGGTCTCAGAATGTGCATAGAACATGAGTCCAAACTATCTGAACCAGGCTCTTTATCTCACAGTGCTAGAGAGTGGAGGAAGAACCTTATGCATTAAAACAACACAAGTAGCTTTGTCCAAGGCAGTAGTTTCAGTAATCAAAACAAATATTTTTCTTGCTGTACTGTTGAAGTTTCAGGTGAGTCAGCAGCCATGCACTAATTAGAACTGACCATCAAGGAATGCAAAGGTCATGGCTGGAGCAAAATCAGTCCTCACTCCATCTCCATTATTGAACTTTCCTATACAGGTAAATGTTTCCTTTGCATCTTTGCATAAAAAAATTGGTTATACACTGCAGAAACCACAAAAGGGTTCAGTGGGCTGTTCTGGCCGAACAGCTGAAGGAGATTGCACCAAAATGACTTCTCAGGAGTTTCTGAAATTCACACCTGCAATATAAATATTTTCAAATACTTCAAATTCTGAAGTAGCAATAGCTACTCTAAAAATTATATTAAAGAGAATTTCCTGTTTTCAGCCCTGTCCCATTTACTAATCAAGGTCAAAATCTGTATATAGAAAAAATTTCCTTGATCCTGGATATGTAAAAATCCTGCAAAATAATGAGTATCTGACTTGTCTGTGTTCTGCTATTAGATTTGCTAATATTGCTATGTATTACATATTAAATCTTATGTTTACTGTTTCTTCAGTTGCAGAAGAGATACTGTATAATTAATTCCACAGAACTTCTTAAAATTTAGCATTTGAAGTCTCTTAAACTCTTCACCCAAGTCTGATCCTAAATGCAGCTGGACATTGACAAGGTCTGTAAAAGCCTCAGTGCCCTGGGCAGCTCTGCATAGGGAGGGTACCCAGGAGCAGAGAGTGACAACATCACAGGCACACCAGCAAGGACTGACATCTTGAAGGACCTAAGCAAGATAAAGTCCCGGAATGGCAACCAGTGCCATCCTGGAGTTCAGTGATTGATGTCAAGTCCATACTGAGGACAAGCCAGAAAGTCACATCAGCAGATTAAAATCCTGATCACCAAGAACAAGCAAAGTTGCAAAATAACTCAGGCAATGAACAAGGACAACTGGACTGTTGAATCATACAAATACTTATGGCTCACTTGCTCTTTTTTTTTTTTAATTCTGGAAAACATTGAAGCAGAAAATAATAGAACTGGTAATATAAAATAATAATTATCATTTGTTTTATTTCTAGTATAATATTAGAAATAAAGCAATAGAGAAATAAGGTTCCCCAAACTGGGAATTCCACATGATTTTCAAAGTAACTTGCTATATTAAACTTTATTGTCATTTAGGAAAATTGATCTCAAGTTTTTACTACTCACACGTAGATTTTTGTAGTGATTTTAATTTCTTGTAACCATGAACCACCACTTTTGCAAACAAGTTTTTAAGCCTGTGGTTCCTTTTGGCACTTCTTGCAGTTTTCCCCAAGAATTCACAATTTCTGACAATTTCTAATTCAAAGACTGGCATATTTTTAATTCTGTAGTCACACTTTAATCTGATGACCTAATTAGATAAATTTAACAAAACAATATATGCAGGTCTTGTATTTTGATGGTTACATTGTTCTTTCCAAGATTATGTAAAAAAATTGTTTTAGGGATAACCACAGAAAATTAAAAAAGTCAAAGATTTTTGAAGAAAATGTGTGCTACATGAGTTGACGTTTTTAGTCCTTTTGCTTGGCCTTCCTTTTCTCCTCCATGTGAAGGCAAAATGGTTTGATTGTGTTATTCATATTAGCCCATATTGATGTAATTTTAGTTCTCATTATACTCTGGTGTGTACCTGATTTCTGTGGCCTAAGGTCTTTAGTGGTGTAGCTGGACTCCTTTTGCAGCCAGAAGAGTTGATGTTTCTGCTACTAATTGGTTTTCATGTTTACTTCCCCTGAAGTACTTAAGAAAGGATTTGTATCATCCATCTCTAATTAGAGAGGAAATGTTTCAACATTAAGCTTTATTACATTTCTAGCTCCTTCCTTCGTATTTCCTCTTTACCACCTGCTTGGCTTCATACTGTTTGTTCTCTTTGGCTCTTAATTTAAGCTTGCTAATCATCTGTTAATGCAGTTTCAATGAAACATCCCTTGCATGAAACCTCATCAGCTACCTCATTACCAGATCTTATTGAAGTCTCTCCACCTATTATCACCTGGCCAAACTTCCATTATGTTTTGTCATTGAGAATGTGGGCAAGGAGAGATTCAGCTACTTGAGCACTAATAGGAAATAAAAAAAATTAATTTGACTTAACCTTGGTACAATGAATAAATGTTTCACCACTTGACAAAATAGACTCCATCTTAAATTACACTTATATGCATCTGTTTGCTTGCCAATTTAGCTGGATATGACATTCAGGTACCATAAATGCATGCAACAGCCAAATCAAGTACATGTAATGAAGTATTCAGAAAGACTAACCATTCAAAATAATCTCTGGCATTAGAGGTAATATTACTAAATTGCATATTTGCCTTGTATCCTCATAAAAGGCAAATATGCAATTTAGTAATATTAACACTAAATTTCATTTTAGTTCTTGGGTAATTGGGTATTTTTTCTTCTCACCTTACACTGAGACAAAAAATAAGCTATAAAAAAAGTCAAGGGTTATGATGTCAACATATAAAAGTGTCAGTTTTGCAGAATTCTAGAATTTTCTTCATACAAAACTCTGTCTTTTCCTTTAGGTATTGCTAAGTAAAGTCCTTAGAACAGCTGTGAGACCGTTATTTAAAGAAAAGCTTTGCACTGCAGATATTAAAAAGTAGTCCAATTAAAGTTTCATAGGTTTTGTAATATTTTAAAGAGATTAATTTTTGCCTTCTCAATGTTATTAATTAGAAGATTTAAGTTATTTTGTCATACTCACATGGACAAACTCTACAAGAAATGCAACAGCAACATTAAGCAAAAAGGGTAGTTATGTGAGTAAAGAATTTAGTCTTTGCAATTTAGCCCATGTATTGCAGAAGAGAACTATAGTTATCCTAAGATTTCATCTCTAAACAACATATTGCTCATGAAGACTGTAAACTGACTGCTGTGGACCTATTTGTTTGATCCCTCTACAGAAGATGAGTAAATGCTCTGCACTGTGCCTTGCCAGTGTATTTTTCACACTCCAGAAATGGGAACAATTCATTTTCCATGGTGGCAGCAGTTTTGGCCCTTTCTTTGAAGGATACTGGCAAGTGTAAAACCTCTGTGAGGTTGCAATATCAGAATGGAAACTCACTGAATTTCTCAAAATGCCAGTTAAAGAAATAAATATTTATTTGATATCTGATGAGATAAGAAAACTTTTCTTAGGGAAACACCAGTATGGAAAATTTCAACAAATGAAAAGTAGCAAAATACCTCCTACCTAATTTCCTACCTAAATTTCAAAGTGTTTATTTATCTGATGTACCAGAATTGAACTTCAAATTATTATTATCTGATATCATATATAATTCAGACTGTAGGATGTTATTAGTATTCTTATATGAAATCCAGCATCCTCTAAGTCCAAAGCCTGTAACTCTACATGTTCATATTTCATATAAAATATGAATTTCTTTGAGTTCTGCATAAGACTGATTTGTAAACTTGTCATGAGGTCTACATAGCTATTATGCATATAATATATATATATATAATATGCATATTATATATATATATAATATGTGCATAACTGAGACACACAACATCATCTTCCATCAAAACAAATAGTCTTGAATTGCAAATTAGAGATTTTTTTGTCTTCATTCTAGCTAGGTCTGATGGCTAATCAAACCCTCAATTAAAAAAAAAAAAAAAATCCCTAATTTAAATATGCCTTTTCACCAGTATTTTTTTCATGGTTTTCTCTACTAAATCAAAAAATTCTTTGTGAAAAAAAAAAAATCATATGGTCAAGAAGACTTGATCCATTTCTTGCAAGACCTTCCAGCCAAATGAATAGAGTTTCTAAAATCTATTTTAAAAAAGGATTTTTTTACCAGCCCTTCAGTTTGTGGTTTTCTTTTTATTATTGTTCATCACTTTTAAAATATGATTCTTCTTCTATGTACCATCTTTTCTTGGGTTTGTTTTTTAATTAAAGACAAATTTCCCTTCTTTCTTAAGGTTCTGTTTATACTTCAGAATACCATATATACTGTATTCTTGCTGCAAAATATCCGCTTTGGAGATCAGTATTATTTCTTTCTTTATAAGTTAGATTGGAGGGAATTTTTAAAATTTACTCTTGCATCAATAGTTCAGTATTTAAAATAATGTCAGAGTTAATGTCAACACTTAATGAAGCTGCTTAGATAGACCCAGTGTATCTGCTAAAACTACTTCTGCTGTGTTCCAGTTGGTCAGTTCTTAATCCCTTTTTCCAAGGGATTGTGAAAACTATGTGCTAATTATTTAAGTCTGTAAAACTGCAAATCATTCATCTGTAACATTTAAGTATATTACATCTGTATTTGCCTCTGTCACTCCAACTTGTAATCTCATAAAAAAATGAAATTTGATAAGACTTGTCCTCCATTGTGTGTTATTGATCGCATTTATATTCCTCTTAATTTATTTATGTATTGATTGAATCATGTCAGCTTTCCATTCTTCTGCTCAAGGATGATAACATGGTAATCATATATATATATTTACTTTACCTGGGTCAACATACTGTCTCCACTGGCACATTATTAATCTCTTATCTTGAGAAATTACACCTCTATCCTACTATTGATGTAATTTTGTATTAATCACTATTGATAAATAATAAATAGCAGGAAGCTGGACAGGACTCCTGCTGAATGTTTACAAGTCTTGGGTTCATTTATGTTATTTAGAACTGCTAATTTAAGAAGTCTTAATGAAGAAAAGAAACAAATATGAAGAGTGACATTCATATGATTGGTTTTATTTCCTTAAACATCATATTTGGGACTTTGGCCAGGATCCTCTGTCTAAAAGAAAAAATCTGATTTATGAACAAAGTGTGATCAGAAGGTCTTTGTTACCTTGAGCACAGCAGACCCACAACAATTATTCAAAGACTGTAGGCATGTTTTTCCGGCTGGTCTCAGATCTCCTACTTTCCTGTGAGTGACAGGAAATGCCTCTCTACAGTAAGTATTTTCTATTTCTGTTGTGTAGAAATGCACTTGAACTCCATACAGTGTTCTGAACTCTCTTATTGGCAAAATTAATTATTTTCTCTAGATCTTCCTCAGATTGTCCTGTAAGTCAGGATTTGAATGAGGCTTCCACTGCTCTGGCCAACAGCCTCCATGGTTCAGCAAAACTTCCACCTTCAGGCTGGTATGAAAGGTTACACATCTTCCCAGCTGCTCCTGATCTGTGGTCACTGACACAGAGACAGACAGAGAAATGGAGATGGAGAATTGGATGGGTGTAGTTGATTCAGCCTGACAGAGTTTAGACCTGCTTTCTTTCTTTACAGACTCTTCCCCCTCTTTGATCTTACCTATCTAGTGCACTTAATATTCCTAATTAATTCATTCTATCACTACAATCACCTCCACAATAAAAAGCTTTGCTGGTAATAGAAGAACAACTATGTCCTGGAGGAAGCTCAGTGTATCTCAGGAGCAAAGGCTTAAACATCAACAGAAGCAACACAGCTATCTATATGTATCTTACCTGACACTTCAAAAAAATAGGTGTTTATGTGCAAACCAGTATGCACCTAAGGTTGCAATTGGGTAAATCCATTAGAAATGCATCTTTTAATCACTTACTTTTCTGTATGCCACTATAAGGAATGCTAGTCCTATCATAGAAATAATAATGTATCACTGTGGGGATTGAAGACATAGGCTCCGCTTATGCCAGCAAAGCAAAGCAAAGCCAGCTTATTGCACTGGGTTACAAGTATTTACAAGTTAATTGCACAAGGTTACAAGTATTTATAGGTCACTATGTTTGTACAGAATTTTCCACACGGACCCCTTTGTCCCGGTTCCTTTAGAAACACAATCTTCTGATTATTCTTCTTATTCTAGCAATGTCCTTTATTATCTCTTTTGCCAGCAGAGTCCTTGTTGTATCTTCCCTCATCAGAACAGTCAGTATCAGAGGGTCAGAGTGACCAGACATGATGTCATTAAATTCATAATGCAGAGGAAATCCCCTCTTAGAGAATTTTTCCATGTGAGGAGCTCAAATCTCCTGCTGCATTGGGAACTGTGTGGAAACTGGGAGCTGCCAGACCATGAAGATGCCTTTGGCCACAGTCCTTGTATTTTGGAACCACAGCTTACAGGTCCCTTGTAAGCAAAGCAAAGTGTTAATTTACATGCTGAATGATAATAAAGTAAAGCTGACACAACTTAAATTAGAATAATACAGATAATCATGCCTCCAAAAGTAAACTCATGAGAAGATGGCTTCCTTCACACCTTCAACAACCAATTGTTTTCTGACTCTAATACATTTTTGTAACATTAGCAGCATCTCTTTAAAGTTGCTTAACACCATAGAATAAGAAGTCTAAGTCATTTTTGGAGTATTCCTTTCATTTTAATTACAGGTTGCATATTGGATTACAGGGGCAACAGTTGGCATCCTTATTAATCACTATGCAAATTATTTGTCAGATATTTAGAATAATATATCTTTCCTCTAAAATGTGAATAAAACCTAAATATATTTATTAACTGGTGAGATGCATTCAATAATGAGGTACTTACATCTGCTTCAGGCTTGGGTAGACTTATGATTGTCATCTGTGACAACTCAATTCTGTGTGCTGATTGCTTTAGAATTTTGGAGTGATGTATCTTCATCCTTCTGTTTTCTTTCACAAGATTGATAGAATTTGTAATTACTGATGGGATCAGCCTTCTTTATAATGTGCTGAGCTCATATAAAATCTAAAAATAAAGAGAAACATTAAATTATGTTTATAAACATTATTCCCATATAGCGATTAGTACATTTGCTCAATTTAATTTTTTTAGCTCTTTAAATCTACAAGGATTCCGCTTCTCCTATGAATTAATGTTTTGAAATGGATGACCTGTGAATACGTGAGGAACAGCCTTTAACCCAACAGAAATATAGCCACTGTAATTAGACTATCAGGGAAAAAGGAAGGAAATTTGAATTAAACTCTCTCATTTTCTAATAGACATGGTTCAGGCAGATTGTATCCTGTGGACTCCCACTGTCCGTGATTTGACAAGCGATGGCCCTTGTTGGAGAGACCTCTTAAAAGGAAGCAGCAAATTTCTCATCTTCAGGTGCAGAGGCAACATAAAACCAATTCTAGAACAAGAGGAAAAAATGTTAGATACAGAAATGAGGTCACTGAGCTGGTTCCAGCATCGCTTTACATCTCAGCAATGTGGCCACAGAAGATTAAGCACCAAATCATATTGCATAATTCTTTACCGGTGTCACCTTATCATTCTATTAATTCATAGTATGAGAGATAATTTTAAATGAATTTCTGTTTCAGCTTTTGTGCAAATGCCAAAGGAAAATAAAAGATGACCTTGAAACTCATTGAAAGTTGTGGTTAGAGACTCAGGCCAAGTTAGAAAAAGTGCTTTCTCAGTGCTTTATTCATGAGACCTTGTACACTGGGAATTATAGATTATTTTCTGTACAAAATAGTTGTCTGAGGTTTATGTTATTTTTAGGTTTGATATACACATATTCACTGGGCCAAATGTATTTAATATTCAGTTTCAAAATAACTACAAGTTAGTTAAGGAATTACACAGGAAATTTAGATAAATTTTACATTATTTTGTAAATCCAGTTCCTTTAGCGATTTCCCCCAAAATACCAAGAATTCTTTACTGTTTTTTTCAAGGATAGTCAAAAGGGGGATCTTCCAGAATGCTCAGAGCTTTTTCTCTATTAAATCCAATTCTTCTTTCCCATGTGAAGCTTTTCAGTTTAGTTGTATTTCTTATTAAGTGTGTGGGCAGAGACACAGTGTTTCATATAAAATTATCCTGGCTAAGAAAAATATACGCTCTCTGATATGAGTAACTTCTTTATGAAATGCCCAAAATTTTTGTCAATAGAAATTTTCAAACTTGATCACTGCGTTTATCCCTAACCTCACTTGGATTTCAGGAAAATTTCTTTCTTCACTGTAGAATTTTAGCACATGGTCTACCTGCTCTTCATATTTTTACGCTTCCATTTATTCTAGTAGCCTTAACACTCCTCATAATTTTTAATACACTTATTGTGCTACACATCCCCAATAGTCTGTAGAGCTCTTCTCTGACTTCACAGAGATGGGAGCTGGTCTTCATAGCAACAATATCTGCTGGTAGGACCAAAAATAAATTTGCTTCTATTCATGATGTCCTTTTCTTAAAAGGTCTATTTGTAATTTTCTTTTATTGCAGAGATGAGCTTAATTCTTACTCATCACCAGAAAGGCAGCATGGCAACTATGTTTAATCTTTAGCACTGACAAATGCTTAAAATATAAATGTCTGACATCAAAGTGTAGAACATATCAGTGTGAAATCCTGAACATTCTCAATGAGAAGTCAGCCAAGTTTAATTAATTGAGCTCTCAATTTCTTGTCTTTATCATATATTTGTTTCTAAATCTCTGTATACTCAAGGGCCCTACCTGAAAGAGAATATTGTGTTGTTTCTTTTTAAAATTAAGTAAAGATAATACTAATTAAATCTGTCTGGAAACTAGGGTAGATGTTTATTAATGCTTTGTGAGCATTTCATCTAGATTTTTAATGAAAAAGAACTTTTGATTTTCAATCAAAACAAGTTTGAATGTTAAATCTAGTAACAATAGTAGAGAAGATCATCGGCCTCTGTTGAAAACACTCATGGAATTTGGGCTTTTCCTTGCAATACAATTTTCAAATGAATATTTACAATTTTTTAAATGAGTATTTTCCTTAGACACTGAACTGACAGACATGACAGTAGAAAAACTGTTTTCTCATCCATGGCATGTGCAACTATAGAGTTAGTGTAATATTCTCATCCTACTAATAAAATTACTGTCTGTTAATAGAGGAGGATGACTATAGCTGATAGAGCAGCTGAGACAGACTCATTAGTTGCTAAGACTAGCAGAAAAGATGTCAATTAGTGTCATTTAAGTTTCCCTTTCTGTTGGTATAAATGTTTATGACTACATTTAAATAGTCACTTATACTGTATTTTGAGCTGCATTTACAACTGTATACTTATATTAGCACAGGTCAATCCACTGAAGGGTGAATAGTCATGACAAGAAGAAAATAAAATGTGCATTTACTTCTGCACCTAGACAGTCTACAGTTATATGTGTGCATTATAATTTGTAGCTCCTTAGGCATAACATATCATAAATTTTCACCCATTTCTTGAATACATTTAGCAGACATTCTTATATAAACATATAGCATTTAAATTTAGGGAAGGGCATTAAGTGACAAAAGTAATGACACACAGTGCCTACAATGCAAAATGCACTGCTGTGCAACGAGTACTTTGTTATTACAAGGTTGCCCCAAAAAACCTCAGCACAACAGAATCTTGCCCTCTGAGAATCTTGATGTTTTTGGCTGGGATTGAGCTAATTTTCTTCGTACTGTCTGGTATGGTGCTATGTTAAGATTGTGTGACCAAAGCAGTTGCTTAGACAGGAGTCTAATGGCTGAGCCAGTGCGGCATCAGTGTCAATTAAGGTCTTTTTTCTCATGCTGTACAGCCAGAGAAGATGTTGAGGAATGTGCCATAGGTTAGGAGGGGACATGACCAGGCAGATGACCAGAGCTAACCAAAGAGATATTTCACTTTGTAAAGAAAAATGGGGATCGCTGGAGTTAGGGCATCTCTATTTCAAGGTCACCATTGTGCATGATGGAGCCTGGTTGTCCTGGAGATGGGTCTGAGCAGCTGCACAGCCATGGGAAGCAGTGGATCAACTCCTTCTTTTGCTTTGCTTGCATGCGTAGCTTTGGCTTTACCTACTGAATTGCCTTTATCTCATCCAATGAGTTGTCTTGCTTTATCCTCCTTGCTCTCTCCCTCAAGAGCTGCAGGGAGCAGCATGTTCTGCAGTGGTAAGGGCTGTACGGGGCAGAGATGCATATTGGGGTTAAATCACAACAGAAGCTTATATGCAAGGTCTTTTTCCACCATGCTACCCCTCAAAGGTATTGAGCCTGTTGAAGAGATTCTTTCTTTCTTTCCATACCTGCAGATGACTCTGTGATCAGCATGATGGAAGAAAGAATCCTCTGTTTACACAAAGAATATCATTATGGTATGCTGTCCTTAGCATGTTATCCAAGTTAGCACTTCAGAAACATAGCATCACATTTTTATAAGTGGTTTAAACGCTTATGTGAAACTATTGTCAAAACTGTGCAACTTCTGCACCCTGACTCTTTTTGCCTGTCTTGGGGCAGAAGTAAAGAGTCTCCCCCACCAACTTTGGGTTTTCTTAATAGCATATAATGTTTTAATCTCCACTTCTCTCAAATTTTCTGCCTTTCCCTATCTCAATCAATCTGCATAATGAAAATTCCATGAATTAGGAAAGCATGCTGAGGCTTTCTAACCAAGTCTCCACTCAAACTAACCAGTCTTTCAATCTTATTATGAACAAAAGAGAATATTGATTTCCCTGTTGTCAGTAAGACTTTATTATATGACATGAGGATGAAACAGATTCTATCATTGACAGCTGCATATTATAAATGGAATTGCTGTGAACAGTGAGAAAAACTAGAAGAATTAGAAATGTCATTGCTTTATTTTTGGTTACCTAAAACTGTGCTAATTTATGATATATAGTAGTCAGATAGCTTGTTAAAAACCATCAGTTAATATTCACAAGAATTCCAATTATACTTAGTTAAAAAAAAGAATAAGAAGTCTAAGTATCTTGCAGAGATTTCTTTGGACACTGAGACACATATCAAAAACTATGATTTTGTTTTTCAAATACCTTATTTACCTGCCCAAGTACTTACTACATATGGCCTGAAAGTAAATTTCCATGAGTCTTTCTTGACCAACAAGTAGATTGTCCTTCAACAATCAAATTATCTTCCTGCTGGACTCAAAACTAGGGAGATTTTCTCTTCTTTCATCCACCTATGAATATTCATTACTCTACTAGGTGAGTCTAATAAGACTCTGATTTAAAATCCATTCAGCTCAAAGGAGCCTTTCAGATTATTTTAATGGGATTTGATGCTGACCCTAAGACCTTATGTCAGTAGACATTACTGAGCTGTAAGCATCCTGAGATAGGGAATGAACACAAAGGAGCAGAGTCTGGTTTGCATGTATAAAGAAATTGGATGTTTCAGGTTTCACTAAGAGGTTTTTGTTTAGCTGCTACATCAACTGAAGCTGACTTTGGTATCTTACTCATGGGGTGTCAGAACTCTGCTTATTTCTGTGTCTTTTATTAGCCTGCATTCTGTTTGATACCCACAGGAAAAATAAGATTGTACTTATTGTACAATTGTTTGTGCTGCAAACAGTAGAGTGATATTTGCTGGTATAGCTGTCTAAGTTGTGGTTTGAAGATTTTTCCCCAAAATAATGGGAAAATACACCTAGTAGAAATTTACATAAAAACTCTAGAAAAATATTTCTTTCAGCAAAGTACTTTTTTTTTAAAGATATATATGTGTGTGCAAGCTGACAAGCACCAGAGGTTTATTATTCATATATGAACAAACATTTAATAATATATAGGCATTTGAATATTCTCAATGTCCAAATGGAAGCCAGTAATGAGAGTTAGATCAGGTCTAGTTTAGGGCCATGGAGATGGCCAGAGGTCTGAGGCACCTCTCCTGCAAAGAAAGTCTGAGGGAGTTGATCTTTAGTCTTAAAAAGAGAAAGCTCCAGGAAGATCTAATTGTGGCCTTTCAGTACTTAGTGGCTTATAAAGAACATCAAGAAATACTTTTTCCCAGGGCCTGTAGGGTTCTGTGTATTCTTTATAATATTCCCTGAACTGTGGCTCTATAGATATGAAAAAGTATGAGCATGAGTAAAAGTAGATTTTAAAAATGTTTTAAGATACAAATCTTGTATTTGTTTCTTGGTATAATTTAAAGAAAAAAACCCCATAATTAGACTGGAATTAAGGATTGCCAAAGTTTGCTGTTAAATTTATGTTTACACTAATTATTTTAATAATGTTCAATAATATTTTTTAAACAGAAGAATTAGAACATTCATCAAAATAAACTTAAATATGATCAACAAATAACTTCTGTTCTGCATTTTTTAAATTTATTTTTTTCTGTTAAATTTGAGGTGCTCTAAGTTAATATTTTTTGCTTCTATTACCACTGAAAAACAGAGCTAAAGCGGCTTATGTGGCCTAAATGGCAATATGGTGTATTTTCACATATAAGTAATTAAAGGCTTGAATGAAGATTTACCCAATAAAAAGTGTTAAAATGGGTGATTGCACAATATCTCTGTAATATGGGTTGACATCAAATTGCAGTGTGGATCTCACCTCCACCATGATACTCCATGGGATAAAAGGGGGCAGCTCAGTCAGGTTCAAGTGCCCTAAATCTAACAGTGAAAGGACTCTGCAGTTTACAGGCTGGCCTTTGAAGTCCTGCATCTAGGGCCTAAGTTATAATAATTATATTTAAAAAAATGTAGGTTTAAAATTTTCTGTTTCAATGTTCATTTCACAGACTGCTTTTAGAGTAATGAGGGCAACATGTAGTCCATGACATGTCTTGGTCTTCAAGTTTGTTGGATTAAGCTGAGCAGACCATTTAGAGGTCACTTACAGGTTACACACCTGGATTTCCTTTCCCCAGATGGGAAGCTATGGTTGTATTTCTAGTGTGGGGCACAGCATGTACATGAACCATCTCTTTCCTCTAATTTAGGTGTTGACTTTGACACAGGAAATGTCTAAATGGATCACGCACTTAAAATCTAGCAGGTGATACATCTTTTTTGCTTCAAGCAAGATGAAAATTGCTGATTTAATGTCCCTAGACCAGAGCTTCCCTCCATAATTTCTATTTTACTGTAAAGGTACTGAAAGAGACTGAACACGTAGCTTCCATGAACCAGTCTTACAATTCAAGGTAGAGTTTACATTAAAAAAAAAAAAAAAAAAAAAAAAAAAAAAANAAAAGAAAAAAAGTATCTTCTTCAGATTCATAAGGATGATTTCAATCTTCCAATAATATTATGTCAACTTGCCTTAAATTCTACACTTAGAAATGTGAAGTTCTGCAGGACATTACAATCATGCTTTTAAGCTTTTTTCATATGAAGGTGTAGTGGTTTGAAAGCAAAACAAGTGAGAGGCTTCAAGTCAGAAATACAATTTAATAGGAAGAAAGGAAAAAAAGTAAAATAAAATAGATGCAATAATACAAAAGACCACTGACAGAGTCAGAATACAACCTGAGCAGGGTGATGGAAGCAGTCCAGATGAGATGGTCTTCCTGAAGCAGCAATCCCGTAGAAAAGTCTGGTAGCTCTGGTCCTCTGGGAATCCAGTGGGTAAGGGCTCCTTGTACTGTTCCAAATGCCAGATTATATCCAGGTGGGAATGCTTGGTTCTGCCCCCTGGGCAGAGCATCTCACAATGGGATGATGAGTCCTGCAGGGGGTCCTTGATGGCTCATTAAACAGAGACAGCTCCTGGAGAGAGTTATCTATGAGTCATGGGCAAGGCATTTGATGGGCCATTAACAGAAGGTAGCCCTGAGGGAGGGGGCCTGGGAAAACACTGCCCCACCTGGATTCAACAGTTCATGACGATGGTGATAGAATACTTTGTGCACATCCTATACTACAACCCAGGACAGCAGGTAACAGACACTAACAATATTTTCTATATTAAAGTAGACTACAAACAAGGTTCAAAGACACTGTTTTTAAAATTTTTATTATACATATTTATGTGTGTGTCTTTGTATTAAGAATGTGAACCCCTACCATAAAGATGGTCATTATTTTGCTTGGTAGGGCAAGCATTGCTCTGCCATTTTATATCTTTGTAAAGATACCAAATTTTGTTCTATTTCTAGGCCTTAAATAGTCCACTATTCTTAATAAATATTCTCTTGTTAACTGCATAAGGACAGTAACATAGCCTTTAGCTTCAACTAAGTCCCTTGCTTTTTTAAAAAAGCTAAAGATGATGAGTTATTTGATTTATGTTTACTTTAGAGTTCTGTTTCATTACTAGAAAAAATAGATACATACTTGGGTCATTATTTAAGCTACTCTGTATGCTGTTTTCCCTCCTGCACTGAAAGAAGCTGAATATACTACTGAACAATGCAATAAGTCACTCTGTTTACAATTAAAATATGTAATTTCTGACCAGATTTCCTTCCTACACCAAAGGTATACATTAGAACTTTAATGATGCATGAAGATGAATCCCAGTTGCAAATGCACAAGCCTTCATAATATTTTAGGGAACCAATAATTAGCATTTTGGAATCATGTGTGCATCTCACCAGCAATCTGGTTCTCCTCCTCTTTCCTGTTTTGAAGTCAACAGCCTGTGTTACACCAGCCATCTGCAGTTCCACAGACAGGTGCAGGGTCAGCATCACAGCTCCAAGCATGGGGTTCAGAGAGAGATGAAAAAATTGCTAAGCAACTAAGAAGAGTTTCCAGCATAATTAAAAAAACCCACCAGTATCCATTTCTAAAAATAGGCATGTTTTTATTTGTTTTTTTTTTTAATGTTCCTCTGGACATGATTTGTTAAAAAAAACCAGCACATGGACTTGCTTGCAAATTTAAACTGTATAGGAATAATGAGAAATGTATAAGGCTAACCATAAAATGTAGGGAAAAAATCCACATAGTTGGTCAAATACTTGTGCTTTGGAGTTATTAGACTGTTCTGCAGTCTTGATTGCCTTAGAAACATGATGTTGCTCTCTAATAGCTGTAGACACCAACCAAAATGCTGAAGTGGTGCAAGTGTCAGGTAAGTACAGCACAGGAGATCAGGCTGGTGAACTCTCTAAACTTGACATATCATTGCATCTGCTCAAATTTCATTTTTTTTGATTTTTTTCCACCTTTTTATTGCTTTAGTGAACAGAACACTTCCTACAAACTCCTCCACTTTCTGCATATTCTTCTCCCTTTAATTTGGACCTATCAATGGGGTTTTAGGCAGAAAGAATTAAAATAACACCATCCTCTATATAAATAACTATACAAGTAACAAATGCACCTTGGTTGAAATAAATTCTGTTCCCAGCCCTGTCTTACAAGCAAGGGGTTCAGTGAAGTACACAACTGGAGACTTTGTATGCATTGAAAAGCTCTGTCATCCTTGTCAGGCAAAGAGAATTTTTATCCAAAATCTTCTGAAAATATTGCTATTGGGTGAAATTATGCTAGTACTTAGGAAAAGATTTTTTTTTTTTTTTTTAATACACACCGTTATTTCACTATCAGTAAGGCTTACTAGGATTCAATGGTGAAATTTTCATAAGTAAAATATATTCTAGTTGATATTATTTATGTACCTAATGAAAACTTTTGGTCTTACTGTCTAGTGATCTCCATAATAATTTTTTCTTTGGTTTTAATGTCATATCAGGGCTTTAGTGACCCTCTAACTTATCAGATGTTTCAGCATATAAAGATAGCAACCCTGATTATTTTATTTTTCTCCAGTAGAATCTCAAATGTGAATGATATTATTAATGAAAGGTAGATCAATAACATTGAGAAAAGTATAAATGTCTACAAAATATTGTGATTTAGGTGAAACTGAAATCTTATTTTCTACTTAGACTAAAGCCAAAAAGTCTTACTTAAAGATCATTAAATTTGTATATGGACATAATTAAATCACAGGCGACATTTCAAGTTAGCAATTAGAAAGGTTAGGCAAGGCATCAATATCTTTCCAGTGAAAATCCTTGCTAAGTGACACTGTTAGCAAAAAAAAGAAATTATCTTTAATTGTATTCCAAACTTATCTTAACCTCAAAACGTGAACTGAGTGTATAAATCTGTAATTATCTACCCCTGTTTTTTGTTTGGTTTTTGTTGGCTTGATTGTTTTTTCTTCAATAAAGTTACTTGCTGGGATGTTTCTACTGCTATTATATAAGAAAAGCATGAAATATATCTTATTTTCAAATGTAAGGAGTACATTTAGTATATTGATACTATTTCTTCATTTTTTCCTGTGCATTATCTAATACATTTGCATTGTTTGATTGCCATTTATATGCTGATATTTCAGAAGAATGTTCATCCATTACTGAAATTTAGATGCCTAGTCATACACAAATTTTGATCTGCTTCTCCTTCTGCCTACCAAATGCATCACTTCCCTATTCTAAATCTAATTTCCAAATTAAAATGTCCTTTTAAAATGAGAATATGAAGGTCTTTTGAGAAGATGTACTGTTTAATAATTCATTTCTTATGTGCTCTGATGCTGAGCAGTAAGTGTTAAAAATGATTAATCCAATCTGGCTACAAAAAGCTGCATTCTTAACTCATTCCAGCAGGCAAACACAAGTGAAATTCTTGTGAAGAGTGGGCACAATAAATGTACACAGGCACAAGTTAGGACATGGCCTGGGGTTTAACTAACTAAAATCCACATGAGAAACTGCTGGACATGGCATGAGAAATTGCTGGGTATGACAGATAACAGAGGGAGAATTTGACAAGTGTTATGGGTTGCACTGTGAATGATGGCCAGATTTCCCATAAAGTTACACGGCAGTGAGGTAAGAGATGGCCAAATCTCATAAATTATTGAAGGGTCAGCTGGGGATCTCTCAGAAGTGAGATACAGCAAGGTCAGCACACCCTCAGCAACCACAATCTGTGAGATACCAAACTGGAGTACAGGTGTAAAAAAGTCAGTCCAGCAGGGAAAGTGTAATTAGCAATAGAGAGTTTATTTGGGATGAAACACAAGTGGAGAAAGGGAGGGATACAGATGGATGGGGAAAACAAACATGGGAAATGGAGAGGAGCTGGAACAAGAGAGGCTAATTGAGTGCAAGAAACTTGTGAGCTGGAATACTCCTCTGTTTGAGCCCTGTCCTTGTTAATTCTATTCCTAACCAGTTTGTGCACAAGTGCATTTCATCCTGTGTATGAGTGTGCAAGTCCCTGCTGACCTTCAGGAGGGATTAGTCAGTGAGTAGGATGAGAGGTCTGAGTGCCAGCCACTGATGAAAGACATACTGTGCATGAGGATGTGGGGGAGAACCACTAGTAACCTTGGACTAGTGTGTAATAACAGGATCCCAGCACCTGGAAAGACTCAAGGCCTCAGGGTCTGATGAAGGAACTTGTGTTGGAGGTTTGAGCATGAACAGGGTGGAGGAACTGCAAGACGTTCCTCGAACCTTTATTGTGGCACCAGTTTTACAACAGGGTTTTAGGCAATTGAAAGATGGCAACAGCTCATGTCTCTCTAGCAGTATGTTACAGGATATTTAAAAAACTATTGAGCTAAGAGCATATTGTTAAAATTATAGACAATTGTTCTAGCTAATCACTGAAAGCACACTGAAAACAAACAATGGTTGCTTGTATGCTTTCTATTAACAACAAATAATACTCTTATTAAGTTTAAAACTTTCTACTATCTTGCTGGGTATATTTTTCTGCAATCTTAAGGTCTATCCTAAAACTCAAACTATTGTTTCATGTTCTTGCTTACTGTACTATTGTAACTTTTCCTACTTTTAAGCTTTACAGTTGCAGCTAATTCTAAATCTTTCTGCTCTTTCTGTTTCTGGTGCTTGCTTTCACAGCTTTCTGAAAGCCTTCTTACCTTCAGTACTTCTCACAGAACTGTGTGAGGCACCTGGGATCTGGGCAAAGATGTTACAGGGACTTGGAGTCTGGGATAATATACAAGGAGTGAATAGATGTGGTGTGGGAGTTCTGCAGATCTGGAGAAGGAGAGTGTCCATGTGGAGCCACTGGAGAGGTTACACCCTGTGTGCTTGTACCCACAAACCTGTTCCCCACCTCACTGGTGATGGGACATGGCCACAGGGAGCCTCTGCATCCATGAGTCTTGGATGGCAGACACCACAAGGTCTGACAGGGACAAAAGTCCTCTCTCCATGACAAGGAGGAAGAATTCCCTGAGTCACAAAGCCTATCAGGTCTGGCTGCTTTCTACTGTAGGTTTCACATGTTAATCAGGATGAACACTAAGTTGTCCTCTAGTCTCTAATTCATCCTTAAAAGAGCCTTCAGCGGAAAAATGAAAGAGAACATTGTTTTTTTCATGAGAAAAACAATGCATACTTGATGTAATGACTTTTACAATTTGTGTTAAGGCTCCCAAAATCATAGCAATTTAACTAGGAACAAATTATACAAAATATATGCATCTTTCTTATTTTCTAATATATCCACACTTGAAAGTCAATTCTGTACTAGGAAAAAAGCTAGGTTATGCAATTCATTATTCAAACAGACCTATTTCTAAACCTTATATTTTGCTGCTGGTTTCTGCTGCAAGCCAGAAATTAAGGGTGAAGCATCTTAGGAGGCTGCAAAGTCTAAGAGGAAACATTATTACTTTTTTCTTATATGCAAGTATTTTGACAAATATATTTGAAATTACATGAAATAAAGTTTATATGTATTTATTATTCCTTGAAGGACAATTATTTTTGTATCATTTTACCAGAAAATTCATCAACACTGGTTTAGTTTCCCTGATTATGTAAACCAGTTTCCAAGTGCATTTACCTTCTATCCTGCACCATTACCAGCAGTATTAAACAATTTGTAGATAAGTCATTAATCATTTCCTTTTATGTTTAGTGCAATAATATTAATCATGAGCGAACAAATTGAGTAATCACATAGCTTTAATATGTGATTCCCTCAGGACTCCTGTTGTAATTTACTAATTACAACCATGACACAATATTGTAGACTCAATCAAAAATTGCAGTTTACTACTTTAATAATCCTTTAATTCCCAAGCTGCAGCAGCAATACCTGGCCATGAACACGCCCCCTATTTCAATGGAGCCTGAAAGGTTTACCCTGCCAGGAAAGAAAAAGACAAAGAGATTGCAGAAATGATTGAACCATTAGTTTTCCTGAAGAATCAATGAAATTATTAACTTTTTCAGATAATTATTTATTTACCAGGAAAAAAAAATCTAGGTCTTTCTTATGATCTGATGCACAGTAACTATAATGCTGGCTAAAACCCAAACAAAATAAAGCAAAGAGAACATCATCATCGATGCCACTCTGATAACATGGATTCTTAAAAGCTTTACATCTACTCTTCACTTTTCATTCATCTGTAAAGATAATGTTATAAACGTGAACACTATGAGGAAGGGTAACCAAAGTAGAGCAGCCGATGCTGTATAAAGAGTACAATGTGATATGCACTTAGGCCTACAGTCAAAAAATCACATTTTTGTCACATCACCTTAAGCAAAGAATTTTTTTTTGCTTGTACTTGATTGTTGTAGAGTTATGCTAACCTTTGTATTTCAGCAGGGGTCCACAGAGCCTCATATAACATTTCAGAGGGGACTGTTTTAATAGGAAAACAAAGACACAGTTCTTTGTGTGTAAATACACTAATGTAGGTTGAACCTGGCAAATGTTGCTAAGCATGTATTCTAAACAATTTCTGCAGTCACCTGGTCAAATGCTCTGCACCTGTGAGGAATTATCTACATGTTATTCTAGTTATAATACTGAAGAAGCATTAATATTTTGATGCTTCATTTCTTGGCAGTCTTTAAATCCTCTCTCTTTCAAAAAGTTATCTGTCATACAACCATAAAACTACCAAAAGTCACTTGTGTTTCTTTGAAGCATGCATGGCTCATGGACATTTTCATTAAGCTTTATTCAGTGCTTGGTTATTCACTCTTAATCCATAAACTCACCAGAATTTTTTACAAGCAAGTATTGAAACAAATTTCTGTATCTCTCAGTTGTGATGAAATATTCTGGATGGCTTTATAGTTTCTGTGCTATAATGAGTTGTCAGTTCTGAAAGAGTTTTTGTTTGTTTGTTTGTTTTGGGTTTTTTTAAAATCAGCCACCTTTATTATAAAAGGTATAAATATTAGTTAAAAAAACTTCCTTAAAGATACAGCAAAAAGACAAGACCTTATCAAGTAGACTCTCAGAATTAATATTTTGCTATTTTACATGTTGTTCTAGCTTTATCATAATCTTACTGGAAAGCCTTTCTTGGTTTCATGTTTGCATTATCTCTTCTTTGGTCAGTGTTTTATTCCAGAAGTCTTTAGTGCAAAATATTATCTTCTCTTCATATTCTGTTAGTGAAAAGATATTTTATTTAATACAATAGTTTCAGTCATGAAGTCATTAATATAGTAGTATTTCAAAGAATTGTACTTGGGAAAAGGATTAAATGTGTTATCTCTTAAGAGAGAAAGTTGTGTGCTGAAAGAATATTATGGAGTTAAATTTCATCTGAATGCCTGACTTAACTGTGGACCGCTCTGTGACTGTGGAATCTCCAGCATGTTCTGGTTGCTGAGTGGGAAGGCATTTGAGCAACACAAACCCATTCATCTGCTAACTGTGTTACCCTGCAGTAGGAGCTTTGTCACTGAGACCAGCAACATCACTGACAATTAGGATGTTAACTTCTGACCACTGGCTCCCTGATGGCTTTGTTGTAGTTTTAAATTAAGATTGAAATTCAACATATCACTCAGAGCTTTGACTAACCATAGGAGATTTATAAATTGACCTCTTTTTACCATTGTCAGTGATGCTTAGATCCCTTGAAAATGCTGGAGGCTTTTTGGCTTTATTTTTTGGGGTGTTTTGTGGTAGGAATCAGCCTTTTTTTTTTTTTTTTTTACACTGCTCATACTTTGTTTTCACAAAAATATTTTTTTTTAAACTTGTAAATTTATGAAACAAAGACCAGTGATGAATAGGTGTTATAACAACCCTGAAGCACGAGTTTTGTGAGTTCTTCCTGCCCTGTGTGCTATTGTGCTTTGGTATTCTTCCTAGAAGAATTTGGAGGAGTCATAGGTATAAAAATAAGGACTTAAGAGCAGAAAACAGGGCAGTAGTCACAAAACATTGAATTTAGTGGATAATGGGTATGGTGCACTGACAGCAATGTCAGCTGCAGTCTTAGCTGGGTGCTTGATAAATATTACCAGTAATTCTCAGTGGAGTAAGAGACTGGAAATTTGATTACAAAAAGGAACAGTGAATCCACACAGGAGACTGACATGATTTGGTGGTGCTTCTTTAAGCTTAAAGGTCCCTAGAGCTGTGGGAGGGAGTCACCTGCACATCCCCAACAGATACAACAGCCTGTGCAAACTGAAGAACTGCCTCAGACTCTGCGAGTTAATCTTGTTACAAAATTCTTCTTCCAACCTGATTAGCTTGTGTTTAATCTACATAAAAATAAGAACTGGGAGTTTCTCGTGGAATCATAGAATGGTTTGCGTTGGAAGGGTCCTTAAAGATCATCTGCTTCCAACACTCTCTGCTATGGGCAAGAACCAGATTGCTAGAGCCCCATTCAACCTGGTCTTAAACACCACCAGGAATGAGGCATCCACAGCTTCTTTGGGAAGTCTGCTCTATTGTCTCATCACCCTCAGAGTTATGTTTTTTCCTTACATCTGACCTAACTCTACTCTCTTTTAGTTTTCGTCCTATGCTCTTGCACACAGCTCCTCTTCAACTCTCTAGTAGGCACCATTTAGGTACTGGAAGGCTGCTAGAAGGTATCCCCAGAGCCTTCTCTTCTCCAGGATGAACAACCCTCAGCCTGTATTATGTCAAAACTGCTCCAGCCCTCCAATCATCATCTTGTACCTCACTTCCTTGCAGGACTTTATCCCACAGTCTGCTCTCCTGATGTACAGGGTAGTGAGCCTGTTTATAAACTCTCCTCACATCCCTAAGGATCTTAATTCCATTGCTTCATGGTCACTGCAGCCCAGGCTGAAGCCCAGGATGCCCTTCACCTTTCCCAACAGCTGCTCTGTCTTGGTGACAAGGTTGTCATGGTTTGCAATATGTAACCAAAAATGTGTATTCTATTGCCATCTGTTGAAACTGGCTGGGAAGGTCTTTTCTTTATATCTTGTATAACCCATTCCTCATAACTCCGGTGGGGGGGGGGCAGGTGTCTTTTGTTAATGGGCCAGCTGTTAAAACCAGGTGGAACTTATCTCTTCCAGGACCCATCCTCCCTCCGGGGGATATCTGCTGTTAATGGGCCATTAAGGCTCACAGCATGACTGACAAAATTACCTCATTGGGAGATGCTCTGCCCTGTGGGAGTAACCAACCGTTCCTACCTAGATAAAAACTGAGACACAGGAATACCAGGTGTCCAGTTTTCCACTGGATTCCCAGAGGAAGACCCATCTCACGACCCCTGGACTCTTTTTACAGGATCATCTCTGCTCCAACAGAACTGCATCTGTTATTCCAAGAGGATTTATTTGGACTGCTTTCAACACCCTACCAACAGGGTGTCAGGTCGTATTTCTGACTCTGTCAGGGTTTTCTAGGATTTTTTTGTTTGTTTGTTTGCTTGCTTTTTTGTACTTCTACATTTGTATTTTTAATATTCCCATTAAAAATCTCTTATTCCTATTCCTGTATCTTTGCCTGAAAGCCTCTAATTGCAAAATTAAAATAATTTGGAGGGACAGGGTTTGAATTTTCCATTTCAAGGGGAGCTCTGGCTTTCCCTGGCAGACACCTGTCTTTCCAAACCAAGACAAAGATCCAGCACATCACTTCTCCTTGTTGTCTCCTCTGTCATCTGGAGAAAGAAGTTATCATTAGTTATCATCCCAGGAGCCTCTGGGATTACCTGTGCCCTGCTTTTTTGTTCCTCTATTCTGTATCAGGGTGGTTAAAGTTCCCCATGAGGACCACAGCTTGTGAATATGAGGCTGCTCCTATCTGTCTACAGAAGCATCATCTGCTCAGTTTTCATGGTTAGGCAGCCTATAGCAGACCCCCACTCTAATGTCTCCTGTCCCTTCCTTCCCTTTAGTCCTTACCCATAAACTCTGGGTCAGCTTCTCAGGCATCCTCAGGCAGTGTTCCATGCACACCACCTTGACAATCTGAAGACTGCAACAACTTCTCCAGAAGGGTATGTATATTTACAAAAATTTTTTCCAGAGAAAAATAGAAGCTATTATCTCTGCCAGCTGCTCTGAAACTCTTGATTATGGTATGACAAGTGATAATGGTCTTTCCCTTATGACAGTGGAAAAATGGTAAAATAGTCCCATATTCATCATAGGAATAATTCAGGCCCTTTAAAATTTGGATCTAAGTCCTTGATGCAAAAATGGCTGTAAGAAAGTACTTGTCTGACTTCTTGACAATTTTCTAAATGTAGCAAAGAAAAGCGAACGTATGTATTAGATATGCTCAGTGAGTTTCTTTTTAACAGGGAGGGAAGAACTGTTTAATATTTTTCTGGTCATTGATCCCACCTATTACTTTGAATTCAAGAATACACAAAGTGGGAGTGATTGATCACCTGGGTAGGTGTTTTTTAGTGAAGGTTAACCTACTGCAGATATGGAATATTCTTTCTTATTTTAAATAAATCAGTGATTTTACATGCTTAATTTCATTAATTGTATGCTGCTTTTATGCAAATACTTCCTGTTACATGGATGTTTGTAAATAAAGTGTCAGAAATAGCCTTTGTGCAATATTTTTCAGAAAAGCAACACCACATTTTTTATTTCAATAGTTACAATTACTGGGTGAAACGTGCATTGTTCTGGCAATACAGATATGTAGAATTTGTTTTACACATACAGTTTATTTAGGCAAGCCATACACACAAAAAATCTTTTCTGGTCTGTAAGGCTTTGTGGAAATTTAGTTGGAATATTAGCAAGAGTAGCTAGGAAAATAAAAAGTATTTGTTCAGGGTCCTCGAAGGAAACTGTTCAATACTGAGAAGGGCAAAGCTTTGAAGTATCAAGCACAGGATTCCATTTGATCTCAATTCTCTGAGTATACCATGAAAAAGGAAACATCGCTTTAGGAAAACAGAATGGAAACATTGTTGTAGAAAGTTAATGACAAGTTATATGTGCCCAAGCTAATAATAATAATAATAAATTGGGATTAAAGCATAAAAGTCTGGTAAAAAGCCTATGTCTTCAACATGAATAATCTGCAGTAATTAGGTTGGTTTCCAACTAAATACTTCTATTTGTTCCCTCAATACAATTTTTTAGAGTGGTTTTCCCAAGAGGGGGGAAATAGATCTAATTAGCTAAAAATAAATATGCCAAATGCAGAAGATAATCTTAGAAAATAATGTGAATAAAATGCACCCCTGTCAGAATGCGCTGTTTGCTGCAGAACAGCAGCACAGCTAATGTGGGGAGCTGTCTCATTGCTTTGTAAAACTCTCAGAGCCTTAATTAGAAGTGCAAGGAAACAAATTGGCTTTTTTCTGTTCTGTCAGCCTCAAACTGCAGCCTTGTTGAGCATGTCAGCTTGAGACATATGGAGAACTATCTATTATTTGACATCACAAATTTCAACAGAGGCTTCACAACAATTATCAGTATCTGTAACTTACTGATACACCAGATGCACTTTATTTTCATCAGCAGGTATATTCCTATTTACTTTTTTCCCCACTCTTAATAACAGATGAGTTGATAATAGCAAGTTTAAGGGCTTCTGGACATTTTAGCTCTGTGCATAAATTTTTTTAATCTCATCTTTTGCCTCTTGTGTGTTCCAAGGGGCAGGAAGGAAGGAAAAGTCTGCCTTGTGTCCTACTGAAAGAAGAAGGGGAGAGATATTTTTCAAATGTACCAGAGATTATCTTCTTTTTAATGAACCAAAGAAATTTCTTTGCTACATGCACAAATGCACCTCATCAAGTGAAAAAGGATTCTATCTTTTTAGGTTAAATGTAGAGATGAGTTTTCTATTCCTCTCAAGTACACTTACAAAAGAGGGGGGTTTCGGAACTGTCTCCTTGGCTAAGAAGTAGCACATTGAATCTTTGAGCCCTAAATTTAAATGAACAAAATATAAAATATGAGTTATCTTTTGTAGAATTTCAAAGAATTTCTGTTCTGTAAAAGCCTTTAAGAAAAATCCTCCAAAACCTCGGTATTTGCAGAATCGTTGTGATAATGGGAGATTCCCAAATGTCCTGCTAGAAATTTTAAAAGATATTTCGGTTTGATGGACTCAAGAAAATTAAATCTCTGAGCAGATCAGCTGAGGGCTCATATAGTTTTACTCACCAAGCTCTGATCCCACACAAAGGAGACATAGAAAGGTATAAAAGAACCTAGTGAGCTGAGTATCTTATAAAGCTCTGAAGGAGCTGTACTAAAGGTTTAACTTCAGTATCGGATAACAATTTGTCTCATGACTGCCTTCATCCATCTCCTAATCTGTGATGAAAATGTTGTCATGAAAAGGCTGCTGTCAGGGCAGGAGAACTTCACTGGTGTTGTAAATGAAAACATAAAGGTATTAATTCCTGCTGGCAGTATTCTGTGTCATTTTCTTAAATATTGTTTTATTTCTCAGTGAGTGGGACAGATATTGCTGCTTTCAGCATGACTTAACTAGTTTGTTCCCATTTGCTCTTTCATTACTAACTTACATAACTCATAGATCATTATGGTAGTCTAAGCTATAAGTAACATCTAAATTATTAGTTTGCTGCTCCTGATATGAAGGGATATAAACTAAACTGGCAATCATAAAATTGAGCTTAATGATTGATATAGAGTCAGAAAGAAATGTATATGCATACTTATTCTTAAAAAATGGTGATTTCCACAATATGGTAAAACTGACAAGAACAATGTATTTGGTATTTGTGCCAGCTTTGGCAGTCACACACATATTTTCATTACAATTAGATATGTGTTATAACTTACAAACCCCTTATTTTTTATGCTAATGTATTCAGCCTATTGGTCATGCGTACAACAGATCTGGATTGTCCCAATATGGATGTTAGAACTGGTTATAAAAATAATGAGTTTAGTGGTTTGAGATCTTAATCATAACATCTTCTCTGGTTTTTAAGTGAGGGCAACACAACAGCTTTTGTTCATTTTGGTGCCTATAAATGCTCTTATGAGAAAATGACTTTTGTAATTAAAAATGTAGCTTGTCTATTGAAACTGTTGCTTCTTGCCGCATTGCAGAACTGGTAAAATTCAGGCTACTCTATTTTGCTCTCTTTATGGAAAGGTGTTTTACCACATTAAATAGTTCCATGATCTGTAGCCTGATATTTTTTGAGTGGAATTCAAAGTGCTAATTTAAGTTGTTTATCATAGCTTTTCTGCCTGAAAAACTCTCTACCTCTTGTGGAAGCTAACAGGAATTCTCCATCTAGAAAAGCTTCTGATTCCCTCTGATCTGCTGTATGGTTGCATGTTGAGAATTTCAGTGCATGTTTTCATTTGACTTCAAGAGGGAGAAAGCTCATGATCCTGGTTTTGTTCTGTGTCTCTCCTATCGGGAAGCATATCAACTATTAGAGAAAGGTTTGTCCAAAACTCTTGCTTACTATTAAGGATAAAATTATTTCAGAATAGATATAATTATCTCTTACAAAGGGCCATAACTTTAAATAAATAACCCCACTACTCTGAGCAGGCGTACTATGTGTTCATATCTCTTTCTAGTGACATGTATGTAAGGAGGCTTTTTAATGAGTATCATTGATAAGTACAGCTAAAACTATTACTTGATTAACACAATGCTGCTTGGATCAGCAGATATTTATGCTTTCAACATCTTTTTTGTCTGGATCCAAAATGCGTTGGGAAGCTGTCAAGGGAAAACTCTGCATCAGACAAAAGTACTGTGTAGAGTAAAACACAAATAATTGGGGATGTGGAAGTGTCTTAGTAAAATTTATGCAAATCCCATGCATTGCCTAGATTACTTATAAGCTGCCACTCGCATTGATTAGATTAAAACTCATTCACTTTTCATCACCTCAGTGTGGTTCTTAAAAAAAAAGTTGTCATATTTTAATGTCTCTGTGAACTCTTCAAATATATATTTCGATGTTTTCATTCAGATGCACTGTTGCTCTGGTTTGGATAGGTTTGTTAAATAAAAATTTAATTCAAAAGCATCAGTAATGGATGACAGATTTAAATTAAAGAGAGCGCAATGGCCTCTAAAATAGTAAACACACTTTTTTTTCTTAATTTTTGAAAAGGAAGAACAGTTATTATAATAACTGTTGAAGAGAGTTGCAAACTCTCTTCTCACAGTAATTTGAAAGTTTCAAGTACATTTGAAGATGGAAAAAAATTGCCACTGATACTTCAGGTTAAAATACCTAGCTGGCTCCTTGTCCAAGTTTACAGTGAACTTCACTTACAGCCAAAAATACTTTTAGCTTTAGAAATCTTGGTTCTAAAACACAGGTGCAAATGCAGGATGCAAGCCTCTGAATTAGTGTTTCAAACCAAACTTGAGCAAATGTGGCATATAATTGTTCATGATGATCTCTCCGTATTAAATTGGAGATCAAAGCTTCTAGCTGCATCCTCAAGTCCCAGAGATTGTGAATTTTTACCGTGTATGAAAATATTTTTCATTATTTCCTTTACAAGGGGAAACAACTGGAACACAACTTTCAAATCTGCATAGCTCGTGGCTGTTTAACTGTCGCAAACTGGCAGTTTATCTTAAACTCATTTTAAGCTGTTGCCACATTCATGGTTATACCACATGTGTTTTGATTAATCAACTCCTTTTCATTACCCAGCATTAGCAATAACTGACATCCTCTCTGAACCAGAAACTGTTGTGCTTAATATTTGAACAGAAGAGCAATAATATATTAGTTAAATGCCTGTAAAGTTTAAAAAAAATGAATGGCATCATGGAAAGGGCAAAAGAATTTTGTAATTACCAAGAATAACAGCATCTTCTGTCACTCTGTGTGTTCAGAGCAAGAGGAAGATATAAGCTAAGTAACTTAAGCCTTGCTGGGTCTGAATTGTCTCTTGTGCTTTTAATCCTTTGAGACGAATACCAGGTGCTCCATCCAGTGTCTGCCAGGAGCCAGGAGGAGCAGGTAATGGGCTGTGAAACCACCTCAGCTTGGCCTATTAAGCCATGCCCAGTGGAATAAGATGCACAAGTCTTGCACTAGACAAACTCAACAGCCAAATGGCATGTGAAAAATTATCTTCTCCATGAATGAACTAAATTAAGGGACTCCCTCCTTGCTTGTTTCTCTGACAGTTCAGTGCAACTCAACTAGCCAAAACCTAGTCTTTGATAATTCATGAAACCTAGAAATGCAGGCAACAATGGGAAAACACAACCAACAAGAATGTTTTCAGTCAGAACAAGATGTAAAATAATATGCCTTAGAATTACTGTGTATTTGAATTTCTGAAAATATTTATTAAGACTGGATGTGATAATTTGTTTTCATACTTCAAACAATAAAAATGTAACCTATAGTATCAAGTTAATATAATTAAAAATGAAACTATATTTTTATCAATCTAAGTGATATTTAATAGTTTATATACTCATAATGCCACAGAACACCTACAAAATTGAAATTAAGGTAGTAATTTTGTACTGGTAAATAATAAAAACTGATAAAAGAACATTTTGATTTTATATCTATTTTCCTTTGTCTACCACAAAAGTACAATGTTTAAAACTTTAAAACACTTGAGTGTTCTTGGGAAATACAAGTATTTTAGTTCAAGAAGTACAAGCTTTAAATCAACTAGTATTTGAACGTTTCCTCAGGATATAATGATATTCATCTTTTTTTCCGTACAAAATTGATTGAAGAAGTAATCATCATTGGCAGGTAATTCCTATCCCATTACTAAATGTTATTACCTACCCTGCTCTGTTGATATAAAGGCCAAGGTAATCTACCAAGTAAATCAAAACAATGAAGTGATCCTGATTAAAAATAATTTACAAATATTTTATTGCTACCAAAACCATCCACCAAAAATTTTTTTTTCTATGTATGCATTGATTTTTTTGCTAGTTAGCAATATTTCACAAATTTGCTTCCTATAATGAACCATTCTGAAGCCTTTTCATTTTGTGTATGGCATAGGTCACCTAAATCAAGTCAATGGTTTCTAAATCTTTCCAAGATGATTAAAATTGCAGGTAGGGACATTTTTCAGATAAATATAGAATATTGAGTACTCTTCAATACATTTCTGCACTGCCATATCTTGACAGGTGCTCTGATCTGTAGAAAATAATATAAATATGCATAAAAATGAACAAGAGAGAACTAAAGCTCTCCGAATTTTCTGTCTTGGCATAATGTTTGCTGTAGTTTTAAAAGCAATTATAAAGTTTCTCTAGATCAGTACTACAAACAGAATGAATACACCCACAAATTGGTTCCAAGAGAAAGAGACAAAGTAACAGCACACAAACATCTCTCTTACTTCAATCAAATGATTTCTTTTGAAACATTGAAAAACACACACTTTAATTTTTCTCATAATTCTGCATAAAATTTTCCAAAGTCTTAAAAAATTTTAAATATTTGTTATTTGAATAAATTGTATAGAATTCTTTTGACTTTTAATTACCTAATAAAAAAAAAAAACTACTTGTTTTTGCAAACAGTAGGAAGATTTGCCCAGGTTCAAGTCAGTTTTGAAAAGGGCTTGTGGGTTTGTTTTGGTTTATTTTAAATACTTCTTTGTGGTGCCTTAAATTTTTGATTTCTTTCATGGCCCTTTTAACTCATATGCTATTTATAATCAGACAAAATTATTGTTGTTTTCCATTAAATCAATAAACCCAAAGTTATTAAAATTCTCTTAGATTTCATTACTAGCAAACGTGTGTTGAGGAAAACAACTCAGCGTGTTTTTAATATTACACATATCCCTAAAAACCATTGAGTTCAATGGGGTTTATGGACACACTTTAAAATCCTCACATCCCTAAGTTAGTTTGTGCATAAGGAATGACAAATAGGAGCTTCGTTAATTCCAGAAACATAATGACATCCAGCAGCAGAACTATCCATATTTATGATACACCAGAGTAAATAGTTATTTTCTTTGATTGTTTAAAAATATTTTTAGAATCAGAATTCACATCCATACCTCAATGAAAAAAATCTAATATTTTTAATATTTTTTCATATAAATAGAACTTTATTAGGCAGTTAGTATTTGATCTGGTTTGTATCATTACATGCCCTGGTCATCATCTTCTTCATTTATTACATGGCTGCATTTGTAATTACATCTTGAAAATTCTTCAGCTGGGAAATAAGAATTCAGTTCCAAAACACTCCATGTCAATTCTGTCTGCACAGAAACTGGTAGTAAGCTAATAGAGTAGATTTACACAGCTGTAGGAGCTCTGCCTTAAGATTAATCTTGCTGAAGACTAACAATATTAAACCCATTTTTTTTAATCAAACAAGATCCCAGGGACTGTTTATTTTCATCCTCAACAAGTGGAATCTTATAAAGACAGTCATCTTTCATTTAAATCAGAAGGAAGTTTTCTAGGTACTTCATCTAAAACTGAATCAGGTCTCAAAATATCCTGCACACACACCAGGCAACCCCTGAAAGCATTCTCAGAGCCAGACTCATATGCTGGCAGCTTTGTAACACACTTGAACAACTTCTATTTGCTGGCGCTGCCTGAAAGAACTTGAAGAGGTTGTTTCTGAATGTTATTAAGGGAGCTCAAATCTCATTATTCTCCCAGCCAAATGTACAGTGATTTCTGAACAGAATGAAAATGAGTTGCTGTTGTAATTTGCTGATATCAAACGCTGCATTTATTAATTCAATAACATCATCTTAGATAAGTAGGCTTCAGGACAGAAAAAAAAAGTTTCCTGCTCCTGCATTCCATGTGTATGTTTACAGGGTCATCTAAATTGTGCTACCACTAGTTCAGAAAAGGCTATTTCACTCTGATCTTTCAGTGTATTAACCATTAACATTTTCCCTTTTTGGTCTTTGTTCAGTAAGTAGAAAATATTCCACTGCTTCTATTTATTAAAATTTAAATTTATCATTTTCCTTACCTTCTTGAAATAGCGACAAATTGCAATCTTCATAAAATATGTTTAATTTCTAAAATTCAACACTATTAATTAATTTTTCAGAGTTTTTTTGCTAATATTTAATTTTAAGTCTTTCCTGGGACCAAGAAATATCTTTGAAATATGATTATATTTTGATCTGAATCTGAATAGAAAAAATATATATTAAATACATAGGAAGCCTGCATCAAAAAAAATGCTCAGTCAGAAGTGCAGGTCTAGACTCTTTTATTCTCTGACATCAGAATTGTACCTAGTAGCACCTTTTCAATCTTATTTGCCAGAAAATATAAAAAATAAAATTAGACAAATCATTGCTTCAACCCATTTTCTTTTACACATGATTTTTTAGAAATCCTATATGTCAAGAATATTTCACATAGTTATAAAAAATCCAAAAGTAGTAGAAAGGTTTTCCTTCCTGCACCACTTAAAGTGTTTCAATCACAGTCCTTAATTTTGCATATATGGTCCTCAAGTATTTCAGGCTGAAAAGGACCTTGGGAGATCTTTGGTTCAACCTCCTGGTCAAAGAAGGTCTGATCAAGGTTGTGTACAGTAGGGTCTTGAAAACTACTAAAGACAACAGCACAAAGTCTTGGGGCAGATTGTGCCAATGCTTAGGGATCTTCAGTGGTGGTTTGGATTTTGTATTTTGTCTTTTTCTTTGTTTTTAGTTCAATGAAACAAAATGCTAGTTTCATGAGCAAATAAAAACAATGTAAAAATGAGCCATGGTAATCATTAGGGTGATTCTGTTGCACCATTATTATGACTTGATAAATAATTTTGTACTTTTTCACATAATATGATTTATTTTACTTGGTGGACTTAGTATAGCAGAGTTTCTCATCAGGGGCTCACCCACAGGAGATGTGCAGTATTAAAGATGTCTGTTTTTGCATGTCGAGAAAATTCACCTCAAAAGTCAGACCAGGTATTAGTAATATGATTTTATCAGTAGATTAATATAAGGCATGTGTTACCTGCAGTTTGGTGGGTGACTGGATGTTAGTAGGGAAGGTGCAAGCAAGTTTTATATTTAATGGTTTTCAGTAATTTCATCCTACACTGATATTTGACAGTGGCTAGAAATTTGTTATCGTGTCACCATTAAATCCACAGCCCCATCTCCAAATCTGCTTCAAGACATTTATCTCTGGTACCAGCCTTTTGCCATGTAAAACATGAGAGACATAAGCCTTTGAACATCCTCATGTTTGGCAATGCTTTTCTATAGGGAAACATGTTTAATATATATAGATAAGAAACCTTACTGTCAACAGTCAATATTTTAAAATCTTCCAATTGGAGAACTGATGTTGGCTTGTCTCATAACATCATTTTAAATGTTATTCTGGATAACATATGATGCTCATGAAATACTTACCCAGTTGATCCACATGCTAGTCTCTTCAGTCCTCTTTTAGGAACTGATATAGCCATCATATAGAAAAGTTTAGGGTATTTTGTCACACAGCAAACAGTAGCTGCAATACATCAAGTGGAGAATATTTTGTAAATATTACAGTAAGACTCAATATTCATATGTATTCACAGCAATGCATGAAAATGATGTGCATATTTTTATAGATTTTGGATTTTTGGATTTTTATAGATTTAGGAGAGGCTGGTTACCCCAGCCTCTCCTAAATTCTATTTGTCTTCTGGACACTCATTGCTAAATTTAGAATTAATTGTTGCAATAGGTGTTAGTTAGCTGACCAAAAGAGACTGTGAGTGATATAGGAAATTAAATTTATTTATGAGATCTTCCCTTTTGGACTCTAGACAAAAAACTCTTGCTTTGCAAGTATGTTTCAAAGGACATTGAGGTGATGGACTTTGTCCAGAGAAGGGCAATGAAGTTGGTGAAGGGTCTAGAAAACATGTCCTGTAAGAAGAGACTGAGACAACTGGGGCTGTTTAGTCTGGAGAAATGGAGGCTTCTGAGAGGGATTTCATTGTTTCCTACAACTAGCTGAAAAGGGTTTCATTGCTCTCTACAGCTAGTTAAAAGGAGATTGTTGGTCTCTTCTGTGAAAGGACAAAAGGAAATGGCCTCAAACTGTGTCAAGGGAGGATCAGATCAGATGTTAGAATTTTTCTTTTTCTTTGGAAGAGTGATCAGTCACTGGAACAGGGAGTCCAGGGAAGTGATGGAATATTGTCTCTGGAAGTGTTCAAGAGGTATCTGGATGTGTCAGTGGGGATGTGGTTTGGGGGTGATTATGGTAGTGCTAAGTTGAAGAGTGGACTGGATGATTTTCAACAGCTCTTCCAGCTATGATGATTCTGTGATTATAACACAGTTGTGGCCAATGAACTGGCAGTACAGCACCTGCATTTTTGTTTCTCTTTCTGGGATAAGGTGATGCCTATGAAGTCCCATCCTCCCAGATTGCTCTCCTCAATTCACTGTTTATACTTTTTGGGTCTGAAGCTACAATGGTGTCCTTGGTTCTTGGGCTGGAAAAAAGATTATTTTGTCTAACTACAGTCTGAAGAGAACTTGCTAAGACTTTATATGAAGTTCAGAGTTATATACTAATGCAGTACAGAATCTGGAAAACATGAAAGCTAAAACTGAAGGCATCAAAGACCTTCCTCATTGCTGAGTACTCTGGAGAGGCTCATACAAGGTGACTGCAGAATCTGGACCCTACACAAATACTTTCCTTTGCTTTGGCTCATGGCTGCAGTAAACTAAACAAAACTCTCTTAGCTTGTCAGTTTCATACACCAGTAATTTACAGCCACCTCTAGGGAGCATCATGCACAGCCACAATGAGTGCAAGCACTGGGTCTGGGTAACTGAAAACATTCTGCATAGGGGATAAATATATATGCATGTATTACTCCACTGGGCTGGTACGTGATCAGGAGCACATGCTGCTCTTGAATAGATTTAAAGAATCTGTCGGCCACAATACATAGAGTGGTCTAAAAAGTGGTAGCAAGGAATGAAAAATTCAGTTTATTCTTCTGTAGTGCTTTTTAGCTGCAAAGAGCTCATTGTTCTTCAAATGCTTATTTAGGGAGAGGAAGGAGGGTGGTGATGATATTTTAGAGGTTTGGAAGACTTAATTAGGAATGTGCATCTGAGGAATATGTGCTTGTTTAGCTTGAGTCCTAGAATTATTTGTATTCCAGTGTTTATATGAGATTTTCTGTTGTCAGCTATTCTCACTATGTTAAATTTGAGTCTCTGTGGCATCAGAGGTTTGTCGCCCTGATTCTTTAGCCTTCTGATGACTGTTTACATATTTCTAGTGGAGTCTCTCACGAATGTAACATAAACAAATAGATAGTTTTCATTCCAGTCTGTGATGGACTGGTGAACTGACCACTAGGGTCAGAAAAGTGTTCCTCTCATCTATCAGTCTTTGATCAAACCCCAAATCCTATTTAAATCCTAAATGAAAATAAACTTCCTCTTTCTCTGCTCATCTCTGAACCTGAGTAATTGTAATTCTTTCATGTCCCTACCGGTGACAGAGATTCATCTTATGATTGATTCCCTGCTAGAAAATTTAAAACATTAGTTAACTAACATCCTGTTAATTTCAGAAGATTGTAAGGCTGTTTGACTTTTTATCTTATTTTTTGAGACACCAAATAGAATCCATAAATAAAGAAGAAAAAAATATAAGTTCATGCTTGTATGTTTTTGTAAAAGTCTCCCATATTAAACTGCATTGTTGCAAATATTTAAAGGGATGAAAACCTGAGTGGAAAATTTTCAGTTTTGTGTAGTTTATTGTGTTTGTCTGTGATATATGTTTCTGGATTCATTGAAATATTCAGCTGAGGTCAAACTTCATGGAAATCCTGGTAAAATATGAGAAGGAAACTGGTTGTATCAGAGTACCAGTAGGACCAATAAAAAGGATGAAACCCTTGCCTCCTTAATGCTCAGAAGTGAGAAGGAAGGCTGGACTGAGCTCCTCCTGTCCCTCACAAGTGGCAGAAAGATCCTTCAGTAGAAAGGCATCTGCTGCTGGCTCACACCTCTTTCTAAATTCAGCAACAGTCTAGCTTCAAAGCTGGGAAGGCCTTCAGCATGTCCTTTCCTATTCCAGGCATAAAAACACTCGTCACTGTTCTTGACAATAATAACATGTTATTCAGGAAATAAGGACATAAAGATAAAAGTTTCATTCAAGTAACCAGAAAAAAAAAAAAAGTTGGAACAGAGCGTAGACATAAAGAGGGGATTGTACACTGTGTGAGTTGATGTAAAGAAAGATATCCTTAATGCCTACTGCCACAGACAGAGTGGAAACAAGGATCATTCCTTTCTGGGAATCTCAAATCTGACAATTCACCTGTAAAGCACAACCATGTGCAGGAGGGAAGGTGTCCTGCCCCTTCCCAAGCATGCAGGAGTCTCACAAGCCAATAGTAATTTTGTCCCAAGTTATATGGTCTACTGGAGGTGATCATCCAGCAGAATGGCTCAGCACCAACTATTTTAACAGATAAACAGGCAAGCTGGAAGAATTTATTTGTAACTGGAAGAATTTATTTCTCAGGGGCTCAGTAATGGCCTCCTGTAAATGTGAATCTTGATCTAGACTTGTGTCAAATTTAAGAGCAGTCAAGTAACCTGGGGAGTTAGAATCAGCCATTACACAGTTGCAGGTAGTGCCCTGACAACAGAAATTACTGTGGTTTGATTAGATTTGCCTAATAACTTGCCTGGTGTGCTCCTGAGGAAATTCGATGTTTTTTAAAATGGAAAACAAACCTTTTTTTTTTTTTTTTTTTTTTTTTTTTTTTTTTTTTTTTTTGTGCATAATGATAGGATTTTTCTAACCTTTACACCATGTTGAAGAGATGTGAAAAGAGTTTGTTATTTTCAGCCCCTGTCTGTTCAGGTGCTACTCTCTTTATGAGAAAAAACAAAAGAAAGAAGGAAGGAAAAAACAGATGAATGACATTACATAAAAATTTTATATATATTTATCTTTTTAAAATATTATTAAAGATATTTTTCAATATTAAAGAATGATAATTCTTAGAAAAATCACAATTTGTTTTCAAATTTACAGTAGAAATTATTTTCTTTTGCTTTCACATCAATGACACATGACTAAGTTTTTTTTGAACCTTAAAACTAAAACAAAGAGTTGTTTGAGATATTATTTTCTATTTCACATCACCTCATGCATCATTTTTACTCTTACTATGATTCTTCCAGTTTGGAAAACAAAAATTGATGAAATATGTAATTTGAGTCACTTTGACAGGGTGGAAATGGTGATCCATTAGGACTTTTACCTGTCTTATCTGTCCTTTCTCACTGGAAAACTTAAAATTAAGGAAGTTTCCATCTAAAGATTTGCAAATTATGAATTTAATATCAATTAGTCACCCATTTCTTTAGCTTGTCTTCCTACAACCAAAATTCAATCAGAAACATCAGAGATACTTAACACAGTTCCCCACATGTTCAGTGTGATATTTGTTAATGTCTTTGAGGTGACCTAGAACAGATTTTTCAGGGAGATTGTGGAGTCTCCATCATTGGAGATATTCACACACTGTCTGGACAGAGCCCTGAATAACCAGCTCTAGGTGAAACTGCTTGAACAGGAAAAACTGGACCGGGTGACAACCAGAAATGCCTTCCAACCTCAACTCTTCTGTGATTATGAAAATATAGATTAGAATCAATGGAAATAAAAGAATAAATAATCCTTCTCCCACTCAGATCCACCTTCTCCCCACCCATACATTTCTATCTATGCAAGAAGTTGATCAAATAAGACAAAATAAAAAATGGACACTCAAATTTTAGTGTGTTTTAGGAAAGGAGAAATAATTGACCATGCTCTAATTTAGGAGAAAGGCTATACCCACTGATATCCTACTGTGATCCACCCTCGTACATCACTGTGACTCCACTGAAAGGAGTGGAATTAAAATGGAGAAAAACTGATACAGTGCATCAATAAATAAGGCCTCTATGCTTATAAGAGGAAATTTATTCATAGCTTATGCCTTTCATAATTGATTATTACTCAGAAAAAATATCACAATGAAAACACTGTGAAGACAATATGATCCTCTGGCTTTAAATATGTTGGCTTTCTCTGTAACTAATAGATTTGAATTCTATCATATTCTTTTTCTTCATTCCTCATTTATTACTTGTTTAGTTGCATTTGCCAGTTCTGCAGTACTGTCTATTAGGGAACTCTTATCCTCAGTGTAGTACTCTTGCTGTATCCTACAGACCCTAAAACATCTCTGGAGGATTTATTGCTTTCCATGGACCTACAGATAATTTAGCAGAATTATTTTTCTTTTGATTGTGGATGTATATGATGCAGTTCTAAATTTCATCTGTTCAGAGCAGTGTTTCCTACAGTAGATGAGTAAATATGTCATATTATTTCACAGTTGTGTACATCTGTAATACTCAGCATTTCCATGTTATACACTTGGGGGAAGGGGTGTGATTTTAAATAACATAAACGTCTAAAAGCCCAACTAAATGCTTAAGGGTATTACCACTTTTACAGATATAAGGAAGTAGAAAAACTGCAAGTTATATTGAAAAGTTTTAATTGCTTCAAGGAGAACTCTGATGTTTATGAATATCAGAATATTTTCTAAAAGTACTTAAGGTGAAATAACAGCTACCAGGAGACTTTAAACTTGTTTATTTTTCTCTGTGTATTGGCATTTTGTCAATCCTTTTCACCTGAGTTCTCATAGCCTGTAGGCTCTTAATCATTTTGTTTAACATACCTCTACAGAAAAGCAGGCTTTTATTCTTATGAATTCCTTCTTTAAAATTTGTATATTGCTCACTCATTAATCTCCATTTTAGTAAAAGAGTATGCACACATATACAATAAAAGCATAATTTTAATAATTTTTATTCTTCTGAAAATTGATTATCCTCCATTGTCTGGGATTTCTGTCTCTATGAATGAATGAGCAAATTATATTTCATGTAAGCTATTACAGGACATTTTATTTTGGCTGATCCAACCAGCCAGCGCAGACTTTTAGCAGAGAGAGAACATTTCTTTCAGAGTTGAAGATACAACATGTGTCAAGTCTACTAGCTTTAGAAAGGGTTATCAAGTACTAAATCCAAGGGTCTCTGATCCCTTGAAAGCTTGCAACCTGAGTGGCAAATAGGATCTTACAAGTTAAATAAAGGGTGAAGGAAATTGATACCTCTGTAGCAGCTTTAAAGTACACCCCTCAGGAGAAAAGGACATTATTTATTTTGATATATTACATTAATTTTGATAGGAATCACTACAACTGTATAACACTGAGATTTACTAACCTTTAAACTTAATTTAGGTTTGTTTTTTTTTTTTCCCAAAGAAATGGGGGATGATGCAACAAGAAAAGTAATACTCTTGATATTGAAACCTATTATTGAATTTTATTAGAATGTAAGCCAAAGTATTTAAGAGTGTTCAAAGTGATTTATCTTTAATCACATCAAAATTAATGGTGAAACAGCAGATTTATCCATTGTGGCAACAGGCACACAGCAGTTACCTCTAAGCATAAGAGATGCCCCTTTCAGTAATCAGTGTCAGACTTAGCTGATTCAAGATAATGATGTGCAGATAGTTACTGAACGCCTCTCCTGAGGGGGTGCATTCTCACACCAAGCTTTTAAAGAAGATGATGATGTTGATCTGCTGCTGTCACAGAGTGGTAAGAAAATTTGCTCTTGAGTTTTAATCACTAAGGTTCTCAATACTCAGCTTTGTGCTGCCAGTAGAGGGGAAACAAGGCAGCAAAATCTCTCCTCCCTTTGCACCTGTGAGGCAAACTTTGGGGTCTAGTGGATTCTGAAACCTGGGTTTCTCTTTTTTTTTCTGAGTGTGGGAAAGCTTTCTGGAAGGCAGGATGAGCAGTACACCGCTCCTGGACCACATAGCAAATATATACAAATATGTACAAAATATATTTTGTGTAGGAAATACTCATGAGATGTGTCTCCAAAGATCATTTCTTGGAAAGTCAGGTTGCAGATTTCCTTATATCTGCTATAGTTGAAATAAATTGATTTGAAAAACAAACAAACAAACAAACAAAAAAACCCCCCCAAAAACCCCAAAAACAAAATCAAAAATCAGGTATCAGAAGTACTTTGGCTTTTGCTTCTCTATATGTGTGAGTATGTTTTGTTTGTATAGAGGAAGACCAAAATGTTTTGAACTACCAGAGAAGAGAGACTGAAAATGAATGTTACTTCAACCCATATCTGCATGAGTCATTTTAATGGAGAGAAGTCAGCCCTCAGATTACCATTTTTTTTTCCTAATACAAGGTATGGGCAACACTGAGACGTCAGCTCTCTGAAACCCAGATCTACTGAATAAATTTTCAGTTATAGGAAGTTTGAGGAAAAAAAACCCAAAATTATTTCTCCTCTCTTATGTCATCCTGGAACAATTTTCACATGTTGCTTGGTAAATAATTTAATTCAATACAGTTTTTCCAGAAATTTCTGTTTAGGAAATAACTCAAAATTGCTCCAGAGAAGGAAGTTGCATCCATTTTTTATTTACTAGATAATGCTTTAACAGGCATGGGAGATTGGTTTCATTTTCTCATTTACCTGAAGGAGCCTGAGCTCACTTCTTTCATCTGACATTTTCAGCCATCACAGGACTCAGAGCCCTATCTGTAACAGCTCTAAAATTGCAGACAATTTTAGCAGATGGATTTGATCCTGCCCTATATAATTTGTCTAATCAAGTGATAATCTAGACTAATTCATAATTGTAAACAAATACAATTACAACATTGTAAGTGTCCAGTGTGGGAAAAAACACCAAATAAGGATTGTGACATATAAAATATTTTCTGAACACCTAGATTTCTCATAGAATTTTGCAGGTGTTAGAGACAACTGCCTTTGCTAATCAGAGCACAGAACTGCAGGCAGAAAACATCTACATTTCAGTGTGTACTTCATTTATTATCTATTCTAGATCTGAGAGGGAGGTGAGAATCCCCAAAATACCAAGGGCTGTAATCACCATGATTATTATTAATCTTTTCTCACCAGCTGCACACAAGCAGACAGACACACACACAAAACTTTGCTTTTGGCACCTGGTTAAGCCCTCGTGCATATGATGTTGATTCAGGAACTGGAGAGAAGGCTTATATGCAAATCAATAGAATAATTTCAGTTCTTCTAAATATGGAACATTTTGATTTACCTTAAGATGAAAACCAGACTTAATAGTTAGGGTGTTATTTTTATACACTGGAAAATTTACTGGATGTTCTATCATACAGAAGGTATGAGATAAATTGCATATTTATTCATTTTAGTATTTTTATATTTTAAAATATACCTGATTCAAGGTCAAAGTAAAAAACTCAGTGAAATAATGTTAACTGTAGGAAAATTATTTTTAAAATTTTAAAATTGCTCCAAAGAGGAAAGTTATGAGGTTTATACAGAAGAGCTACAAGATGGAAAGAATTTACTGTGCATTTGCTGCCAAGTAAAAGGCAACTTCGATTTGTAAGACTACTTAAAAATAAACAACTCCAAATTTTATTTTAATATATCCAAACAGAAAAGAAAACTTCTACTAATGTAGAGAAATTCATACTTTTCTATGTAGGTAGTTAGAAGGATGAAAAAAACCTTAAATCCTGCATAGGAAAAATGAGATTGAGGAAGAAAGTTTACCTGCCCTTAGCTTCTTGACACACATCTGCACAATCTGTATTTGTGTGATGAAATGTGCAAATTAAAAGCACAAATAATTAGCACAAAATAAAATTCAAATAATCCTTTTTTTTTTTTTTTTCTCCCTTAAATGAAATAAAACTGCAAGCACTTGTGGAAGAACCTTAGTTATTGTTTTTCATCTAGTATTTTTATTGATCTGTGGAAAGAAGAGGCAATGATTTTTCTCTCTATGACAGCAGCTCCTTCCTTCCAAGGACACCAAACTCGGATGCTGAACTTCACCATAGGAACCAGTGAATTTATTTTGTGAAAAGGAAGTCTTGATGCAAAATTATCTCTGGAGTACAACATGAATACTTTGAGCAATACAGTCTATAACAACAGACACAAGTGGAACAGCTGCTAAGGTTTTGTTCAGCAGTCATGCATTTTAGTTAGTTTAGTAATGATTTATGAATTTATAGTCACGAAATCGATTCTATTGATTTAAAATACTCAAATACCTCACTGTAATACCTGTGGAAATCAGTAAGGTCCTGACTTGTACAGCTTAAAATTTTTGGCTGTTCAGGGATCTCTGTCTGATTTATCTTTGTTTGTTTCATGGAAAGGTTGAGGGTTTTACCTGTAGAATGGAGGACACAGAAGAGAAAATTCCATTTTCTGATATTATGCTGCCTACCTGAATAAAACATAGGTGCCTAAGCTGGAACTCCATCAATACAAAAAAAATGAAATGGAATTGCAGCCTGAGCCTCTTTGATAACACATTCAATGACTTTGGGATGCAGAAGCACAGTCTAGGAAATGTAAAATTTGATTTAAATGTCCTCTGCAAGGTTTACCAGGTCCATCTGGAGGCTGAGCCAGCACTCCTTTGATTATGTGACTGTTCAGTAATGTGTCATGACTGGGGAGAAAGTACTGAGGTGATGATGAGGTTTGGTGTGGGAGAATAAGATGGGGAGTTGATTCATGGAACTATGGTATTGATCTAGTTAGCATTTTTTATTATTATTAGATATTTTTATTATTATTACCTTTTGTGAATGAAGTGCTGGCTGTTCCAAAGAGCTCAGCTTGGGTTCATTCTGCTGGGGTTACATCTCACCTTTGGATGACTTTCACTGGCCCCTTGCTGTTCTCCAGCTCTGGGAGTTGTTTCTATTTTTGAGCCTCCACTGTTTTGCTGTGGTTAGCTTTTTGTTCTCTCTGAGCAATAGCAATCCTGGCCATGTTATCTCGAGTTCCTCTAAAATTATGACAAATTTCATCATCCTAGAAAGCCAGGGGAAATTTTCATATTACACAGAGAATGGAAGGAACAGTCTGCTTCTCTACTGACACAGTTTGATTTGAGGGCAGAATAATAGTGCCATCATTGTAATTTATTTATATCAGTGTGGAAAACATAGATTCCAACCAAATTTACCTCTCTTCCAAAGAACAGCCAAGACACTGACAGAAAATGAGGTTAAAATCCTCCAGGACTAGTGATCAGACATTTTCACTAAGGCATTTGAGGGGTAAGTGCTTCTAGTTTTTGGCCACTATTTGGTATGTTTGCAAGAATATACCCCTTCCAATGATTAGGATTTTACACCCATAATGGAATATCCTGGCCAAAATGAGAGAGAGAGTGAGCATGCTACAGCTTAAAGCACAGAATAACCAATACCTTAGCAGTGGTGGCCTTCCAAAATGCAAGTGACCTAAATTCTTGCTGGATACTGACTTGAAAAGAAGCCTCACCACCCAAATCAGTGTCCTGTAAGATGTCCAGGTGTGTCTCCATAAGGAGGAGAAAAGATCCCCACCTTTTTCAGTCTAATAGGAGTTCAGAGGGACACTCAGTGCACCTTTAGTGTCCAGCTTCTTCCTGCTTACCACCACATTCGTTGCCAAAGACTTGGCAACTTCCTTGACAAGAAGTGTATCTTTCTATAACTGACAATTTATGACTCTATTTGCAATGAAACATCTGCAATTCAGTGGTAGACCGTTCTGTGTATTCTTGGAAGCCCAACTACCTGTATGGAAGAGACCATCTTGGAAGACCTTCAAGGAATTTGCCGTCGGAAAATGATTTTGCAGTGCCTGGAAGTGTGGTACGAGAGCTTATGTGTCAGAATAGAGTCAGTTTTATCACTTCAAACATATAAGGGGAAAATATTTTTATACATTATATAATAGAAAGGAAAATATTTATGAAACATATTCTTTTACCATTAAATCTCTATATACTGCTCTTTTCTATCTTAAAGCTGAATAAACATAATTTGCCTTTTAAAATCTTGGTCTCCTGTTGCTTCTTGGAGTGTGTGACATCCCTCAGTGAAACAATGTTCAGATTATTTTCTCTCTTCTCTTCCTAAATTTCTTGAAACATGTTTCCATTTTGTACCTTAATTAGCAAATTCTTTGGTTATGACCTTAGCATGTATTCCCCATTTAAAAGAATTAAAAGATTTATTTTGAAACAGACTTTACAAAGAGTCTAAAATGAAGTCTAAACACACCAGAAAACTGATTTGAGGATAGGTTGCCAAGATTCTTCAAAACTTGCTTTGTTATTATTAGGGAAGCCACAAAAAGATTTTTTTTCTTTTGCCTTTCATTGTTCAAACTACACAGAAATAGGGTGCATTTAGCCCTTCAACCTTATAGATAGAATATTAAAAAAAAAAAAAAACTATCACAGAAAACATCTTTGCTTGCTGCTACCAAAATTCATCTTCTTTCTATGACTGTAATGACCAACCATTCCTGTCCTACAGCCTCCCTCTTCCAGACCTTCAAGCAGTTTTGTGTTGCAAAATCTGGATCTTCATTACTTACCTAGGACGTATTTTTTGAGGTACTGCATTTTGTTTTCAGCAGGTTCATTCTTTTGCATCACAGAGATCAATGCTGGATGAAAGACAGCAGGCTACCTCTCCATGGATAACAAAATAATTCATGGATTATACAGTGCCTTGTCATCACAGCACAGCAGAGGTCATTTCTACCATTTATCACCACTAAAGGCTGGCACCCCAGCAGCAGAATCACCAGTGTTCTCATTTGTTTTGGTAGTAGGCATCACCTTTGACTGTGCAGCCGAATTTCAAACTATCATTAAAAAATCATTACAAGCCCAAATGGGACATTGTGAACCTATGCTTCATCCAGAGTAGTTTCCCTGAGCTCTCACAAGGATGAGAGCAGCAATATCAGTAATGTAAACAAACTGCTGTGCCATGCCGTCGACATTTTTATTGTGCGTTTCTCCAACCCAGTGCTTCTGTTCAGCCTCTCTGTGAACACAAAGTGAACTCCTTTTTACACTTTGAGAGACTGGGAAGTCTGTGTAAAGCTGCACCAAAGATGCTTCTTGATGCAGATCATTATTAGTGCCATGCTATTCGTTCTCCGTAAGGCACTTCATTTTGAAACACCTTGGTGTCCTGAACCTTATGGTTTCCTTCGAGAACTCTAGTACCTGTAAAATCTATGAGCCAGTAATCTATGAGCCAGTCTTTCCCCATTTTAAACTGTTTAGGCCACCTTTTATTGAAGCTGCACAGTGAATTATACAGCAGATTTCTGTTTGCATAAATGCTTTATATCACTCTTCAATTGCACACACACTTTTAACTAAAAGTAGCTAACTTAAAACAGACCAAGCCTGATTTAATGGACAGCCAGTAAGATATGTTATTGATGTCACAAACTTCTGTGGGACATTTATTATGTATTTTACAGGAAAGAAAGAATTCCTTCACTGAGTCTGAAACTTTTCATTTCCTGACCAGACACAGTTCTTAGCCTCTTTTGCAACCAACTTCTTCTAAATGGCCCAATGTCAACCAGAGTGAAAAAGTAATCTTTCTTGACAGAAAACCTGAGATTTATGTGTGTGTATCAAGCAGACAAAGCTATCAAATGCATTGATATGTTTCTTAAAGCACACAGAGCAGCATCACCCAAAGGAATTGTTTCATCACACTTGCTTAGCAAAGTCTAACTCCTTTCTTATGAAAGTATGTTGATAAGATTGCGGTAAGAAACCTAAAATTTATATCACATTCCAAGCCAGGTAAAGGCCCTACCCATATCATCTTAAGGAATTGAAGCAGTTTGTCTGTCTGTCAGTGTACTTGTCTGAAGAGGCAAAGTCCTGCAGGGACTTTTATAATTTAAAGATTTTAGTTCTCCCAGAAAAAAAGAATATCCAATTACACACCATGAATGAAAATTTCTTTGGGGAAGATCTATCTGCATGGAAACTATAGGTTCTTATAGCTGTGAACCCAGCCTCATGAATTCAAATTCAAAATCAAAGATCATGTAAGGATTTTGGCTGGGGAGTGCCTACTCATTTAATCCTATGAGTGCCCTGGAGACAAAAGCATTACCAGGACATAAAATAGGCCAGACTCTGGTGCTTACCAACATTATCTACAACATCTGAGCACATAAATAAGATGGAATGAGGCCGTGCCTCCACAGGACTGATCCCTAGAGATGACAAACAAATTTACAGCTCTTGGTGATGTGTGAGATCACTCTTCCCATGGCTAACATAATCCTGCAGTGTGGCACAGTAGGTTTTCTTATGAAGGGTGAGTTTTCTATTCCTTCCTCAAGGAGGGACTCCTTATTATGCCCTGTAGTTCAAACAGACCGTGAGGAATGCATCACCCATTCCTCTCTGGTCCCTCTGCAAGGTGGTCCCCTGGTGTGTTCCCACTGATCTCACAGAATGAGGACTTTCAGCAGAATAGGGCAGCATGATGAGGGTAGCAAAAGGCTTCATGGGATTCTTCTGAAGGGATCTTGGAATACTTGTTTAAATGGCTCCTGAAAATGGCACGGCACTTTCTAGATTTGGAAAAACTGTCACTAACCTTTTTGGAAAGTTCTGTCTTTTTATTCATTCTCTGTGTAGGATTTGATTAAATTCTTGTGTGTTTTCAGCTATAACTATTTCCTCTTACTTTTGGCTTCTGAAGTGTCTGCAAAAATTTCTGTCTCCTTAGTCAAAAAGAGCACAGGAAAATAGAGAGAGAAGAGGATTAGAAGCAGAAATGAAGTAAATATTGTTTCCTTCCATTGAAGGTGGTAATACATAAAACACAGGAGAAACAAGTCTGTTGTTATCTGGAAATTTGAAAAAAGTTCTGTGAAAAGCAAGTTACTTTTTTCATGAGAAAAATAAATGTTTTCTTGCTTGCTATTTTCTGGTTGTACCAAACGCTGAGAGAGAATTAAAAAGAGAGAAGGTATTTACAATTCTGATGGAGGAGTAGGTGTTGAAAACGTTCTGTGTGATTGCAAGCATGATGTGGTCTAGGCTGCTAGAGACTGTCTGGTATACTATGCAGAGAAATAGCAGAGCACTGCTCACCAAGCTCTGCTCTGCAAGGCTCAGCTCTGCTCCTGACTGGCACTGATGAACCTCTGTGATGTGTTCTGTGCTCTGCCTCGGGAGAGCTCAGTTACCCTACTCGAAGGATATGATTAATTCTGCAAAGGGGGAGGAGAAAAGAATGAGAACAGATATGTATTTATTTTCATCTTCTTCAGAAAAAAAGACTAAGGAGGAAGGGTTCTGCTGTGGGTAAAATGTATCTACAATGCAGCAGGTTTACTGCAAGACCTAAAATTAGATCAGATGCTTCTAATGTAATTGAAAAAAAGACATAAACTCTTTCCTGTTATGGTACTTGTGTCACTCAGGGCACTGCAGCAATAGCAAGGAACACAGGAACTGCATGGAGCCTCCAGCCCCAGCCTCTGCCAGATAAAGTGTGTTCATTTATCTGAGGGCAAGATTTTGACTGCCTTTCATGTGCATGTATGTATGTATAATCTAGAATATGTTCTGGATACTTAAGACTAAGTGTTCTAGGGACAATGAATGATGAGAGCTCCTAATCTGATGAAAAATTCACAAGCAAGAGACTATTTTTAAATGTTTGTAATATTTTCACTTTAGCTTTTTTTGTCCTGTGTTTTGTGGTTGTTTCCAAGAGCTGAGAACTGTACTTTTCTGGAGAAGACTTAAAAAGGACATTTTATCTTTCTTTGTCACAATTCCAACTGCACTGGAACCCAATATACTCTGTTTTTTTTCAAAGATAAATTACATTAAAATAATCAATGTAAATTTACACATACATTTCAATGTATATATAAATAATTTTGAAAACTTTCTCCTATTTTGTGGATATTTACCATAACATTGAAAGGTATTTGCAAATGAGGTATAATGGCAGGAGCTGTGCAATTCAATGAAGCTTTAAAAAAAAATAGATTAATTGCCCATTTTACTTCTCAAACTCCTTTCTCTTCTCTGCCCCTTTGCTCAGCTGAGTGCTTGCTATTTTTCACTGAAAGTTCTAGGTAAAAAAATCTACTTAATTTAAGTATAGAGCTCAGGTTTTATTACTGACATCTGCAATCCACGAAAGCAATATTGCCTAACTTCCAGAGTCAACTGAAAGGATCCATGATATTACTATAAAAAATACATGTTTATCAGTAGCTTCCCATCAGCTTTTACCTCAGATAATCATGGGAATAAAATATTATGTTAGACTATTCTCTTGAAAATACATACACTCCAAATGTTGGGCTCGAGGAACTCACATAAATAATTTTTAATGTTACTTCAGTGGTCAAATCCAAGCATAGCTGCAATAGTAGCTACCTTAGAGAGAATGTTTCAGATTTGATATACAATTAATCTCAAATCCCAGAAAAGCCATCTACATCTGGTTTTACCAGTGCTTGTCTTCCTCCAATGCTCTACTACTCTTGACATAAATGTTAGGTAAAGATATTAGCAAAAGTTCAGATTTATCAGATATGCATTTATTTCAGAGACATTATTGTTTTTAAATGTCTACTTTGCATAGAGTTCTTATGAGTTGCTAAGGTAAATCTTTTTTGGTTTCTTTCTGTTTTAATTTAAGGAATATTATTAAGTGCATTAAACTGATCCTTTCTGTAACTCCACAGACGTCACTGGACTCGCATTAGGGACATATTAAAGCTGTCTCATCAAGCATCAGGGAAAATCTCATCAAGCCTGGAAAATGCTTGGAATTCAATGTCTTTTGATGCCATCTGAATATAAAATACAAATTACTGCAACAATTACCTAGTCCAGCAGTGTTCAGAATTTCATTTCAGTTGATAGTATGGAACCAAGGACTTAAAAAGATGGCAACAAAGACAGAAATATTATATGTAAAAAACTAATTAATTAATAATTGATTGAAAACTGAGTCTTGTGAGCTACTATAACTTTGAGGAATTTTACTTACTTTGATCCCATCCCAAAGTATTGCATTTAGATTTTTAAAAGAAGCTTAAATAAGACAATAAGCACAAAATGAAACACATGAGGCTCTTTTTGAATATCAGGAAACATTTTTGCACCCTGTGTGTGACAGAGCACTGGCAAAAGTTGCCCAGTTGTGTTCACCCTTGAGGATATTCAAAAACTGCCTGGACAGGATCTGGGTCAACTGGCTCTAGGACACCCTTCCTGAGCAGGGTAGTTGAGATCAGATGATCCCCAGAGACACAATCCTATGTCAACCATTCTGTGATTGAAGCCAAAGATGATCCTAAAGGAAGGACCTTTGCATCTCTATTGCTTTAATGTTTCCTTTCCAAGAAAAGGGAAGTGGAAAAGGCCTTGCTACACAGTTATGCTTTAACAATAGATTACAAGGTCAAGACTAATTGGAAAAAAAATAATCAGTAATTCCTTGAATTTGCATTTTTCCTTTCTTTGGAGAACATGAGCCAATAAGAATCACAGCTCCCTTAAGATTCAGTATAAACTGATTGTTCTCCCTTTGATTTTGTACAGCAAATTTATACTGAGCCACATTATTTAGGTGCTTTCATTAATGATTAAGATTTTTATTGTTTCAAAACTGGTAATAAAAAATATCTTTCTTCAAATCAGCTTTATAACCTGACAGCACTGGAAATAAACCTTTATTTTAAAATGCTGTTTCAAAACCAGCTTATGCTTCTCTGAATTTCCTGTTCAACTGTATTTTATTGTAAGACACAGCAAAAAAAGATTTCTTTAATTCTCTCATTATCTCACACTTTTCTCCTATGAATGCTGCATATGAACTGCATATATTTAAGAAAACAAGGTCCATTTTATCCCCAAAGTGACAAAACTTTCTTATTTTCAAATTTCAAATTTATCCTGAAACTCTTGACTCATGATCAATTTTTCTCTACTTTTTTCCCTACCCTTCTCTGCTTGCTGAGGCTGCAAGATCTCATGTTCTGTTCTGTCTTTGATGAATTGGAGTCCTGAAGGTATCTCTAGTGATAAGAAAAGGAAAGCTTTATTTCAATAGCTTTTTCTTTGAAGATATTTCAACAGCAAATGCAATTGTATAGAAATAGAATTAGTAGAATAGGAAATTTTCTTAACATACAAAAATCTTCTGAAAAAATGAGTACGCCTGCAATTGTACTAGCAAAACAATTTTAACTGGAATTTGATGAACAATTATTGCTCATGAGAACAATTCAGTTGTTGAACCATACTGTTACCACTGCCTGCGCCTCTATCTTGTAAAAATTTAAGAAAGGGGCTCCCTGTTTTTTTCTTGGTTAGCTGCAAACACAGCCAGCCCAGGGACAGCCGAGTCTTCCCCTTTGTACTTGGTGTATTTTCTGTCAGTGCAAGAGCCCAGGAGAATTTCACAGATAATATTCCAGGGTAACCAATCCGGCACTCCAAGTCTGGTCACATTAGAACTCTCATGCTCAAATATGCACAAATAGGATGGTATTGACACAATAAGTCTGGGCACATTTGCAGTCCCATATGCACAAGTAGCATGAGTTCCACTATAAGCCTGGACACATTCATTAAGATTCCAGATTCACAAATACTGCGATTTATTGATTGGTGTGACAGGATTAGGTTCAGAAATCGCCATTGATAAATCCACTGATATCAGAAATCACAAACAATAATATTACTGCAGAATGAAGCTTATCCAATAAGCATTCCTGTGGGGAAGGAGATGGGTACATCCTTTTGACCTCCAGGATACAGTAGACTCTCCTCTGACCTTCCCCTCCCCTTGAATTACTTTTGAGAGTAGAGAAAAGAGAAAGTTTCACTTGATATAATTTCATCACTAGATGGAGTTTGAGTGACTTTAGTAACACATATAAAGCATGTGCAGGTTTTTACTTCATTAAGATATCCAGGGGCATAAAAATGCAAATGTATTTTCGAGTTGATGAAACATGGCTCAGCTTTTGGTTGCTGTTTGGTTATTCCTTTGGCTTAGATCCTGTTACCTGCATTGATTTAAACAGACCATGACCACAACCCCTCAGTGCCTCTCCATCCTTTGTTTCCTGCCTCTCCCAGGGCAGAACACCAAGTTCCCTTGAAGTCTCTGCTCCTAAGGTTTGCAGACAGTTTGTTTTTTTTCTGGTGGACTAGTGCCAACATGGCACTTGCTAAGTTTCACCTTTCAGTATTTTTCCACAATCTTTCCCACTGAAATGTTCCTATTATCAATTGGTTTTTTTTCAGGAACCTAAAAGTTATTTCAGTCAGATGAGAAAGGAAAACAGAATACATGATAGCATTGCCATTATAGCTCTTGCTTTTCTATTAAGGAAAGCCAATAAAAACTCTATTTGTATCCTGGTTTTTGCTTTATTCCTGTCACCTCTTATCATTCTATAGTCACAGTTTGTTTCCAATTCAGTGGAGTCTGAATTAAGAAAATGCTTGAGATTCAAACGTCGAAATTTTGGCAGTTGTCCTTCAGAGGAAGAGAACTTGTGCAGGGCCAGAAGCTGAATTCAATGATCCTTGTGAGTCCCTTCCAGCTCAACATATTCTATGATTCTGTGATTCTGTGATTAAGGGCAAAGACAGCTGTAGTTTCCTGAAGTGCAAAATAAAACATGCATATAATACAGGCTGGAATACAGGTTCCTATACGAACAATATTATGTATTAGAAAACAGCTAACTAAATGGAGACTTGATTAAATATTTGGTTTCAGTTTGATAGTGTCAGCAACAGCAGGTACATTTTCACAGGGTTTTTAGTCAAGAGAGACTCAGGGGAGAAAAGCTGAAGCACTTGCTTGATGTAGTCTAGTATTTACAAGGTGCTATGTCTAGGTGCTGGACATACTATGCCCAAACCTAGAATTTATATCCTGCCTTTGTAAAAGGAATCTGTTTGTCAGCTTCCTGAATCTGAGCTTTTGCTTTTCTCCAATTTTGAAATTTATGATAACCTTTCAGATCAGGAGCTATCCATGCTTCAGTGTAATCAGACAAGGTCTAAGGTCTTTACTAGGTATTTAAAGCCTTTTACAGATTTTCTTTTCCAAATAATTTTTGCATTTATGCATATTAAATTTTGGGCATATAAATTTCTTGTATTTACTGTGGTTTTTTTTTTTCCCTCCTTCACCTGTTGCTAAATCATAACTGATCAGTTTAAAAAAATGTAAATATCCTGTAAAGTTTAACGTTATTCATCAAATATTAGCAGACAGCTGAAAAGCAGTTTTTATCATATCTGCCTGTGATTTTGCCAAAATATGATGAAAATTAACATTTTACTGGCTACTAAAAAAAAAAAAAAAACAACCAAAAACCCCCACAAACCAAACCAAAACCCAACAACCCCAGAAAAATAATCCACAAAAACACTGTAAAAACAGCACTGGTGGCATTCTCTTAAACATCAATGTAATGAAATATAATGTAGTGTAAACTTCAGATACTGCTCTCACCCTCTTTGGTGACTGTGAAAACATTTGCTAATTGCCTATACTCCCACGATCCTCCTTCCTTCTGCTGAGACTCTCCATCAGTAGCTGCAGAATCATCACTCTTTGAAGTCAGCAGCGCTTTGCTAACAGAGCAATTAGTTGAAGCACCATGAGCCAAAGGTGGTAGATGTGTTCCTATTTATTGTGACATATAAACAGCATTTGTCATGGACTTGAAAAAGATTAATAATATACACATGGATTTGCTACATCCTTTTATTTTTCTTCTGTTTGAACAAGGTGAATGAACGCCAGCAATTATTTTTTGAACAGAGGGTTGTCAGGCTGCAGAAGCCAGTGGGTCAGATCCCAAGATCCTGACCTACAACACATGTCATGTGGCATCAAGAATCCACGTCTGAACAGCTACAATGACACTCATCTGACTGAATGCAGTCACTTTATATCGGAACAATCTATCTGGATTTCCATTTTTGTCTGTGGGAAGAAATAGATTAATTGCTGCTCTAAAGTGCTTTATTTAAAGTACATACATACAGGCGCGTGGCCATTCTGAGATGGTTTTATGATATAAATCAAAATTGACATAGCCATTGTATTAGTTTGACCTCGAACCAAAATGATCTTTACTGGGCATCTGAGTATATATTGAGTATTTCTGGGTAATAGCAAAAAACCTGGTTAAAAGATAATTTCTCTGAATTTTTACTGTTACCTGTTGCATTGCAAAAGCATAGACACACTTCAACATTTTGGAAAGCCTTGAAAAATATTTTCTTTTTCAAATCCATAAACTTCAAAATCATCTCCACACAGCCTTATAGCTACAGCAGTTATATGACAAGAGTCCTTTTAAGGTTGTTGCATTGATCTGCTGAATGAGCTTGTTGAGGCACCTTCAAAGATACTTCCACTGTATGTGCTTCTCTTTTTAATATGTTTAGTGAAGAAAAGGGAGATAAATAATAGCATTCAATAAAATAACACTTGTTTGTATCAAGAATTATCCATTTGAAATGAATGACAAGAACAAAACATAACTAAAATGACATAATTATGCCCTAATAATCCAGTCCTGTTTTATTAATAAAAAAATCTTTAAAAGAGAGAAAAAAGTAAATTCATGTTTCCACCTCCATCTGCCTTTCATTTTTTATCTTCCGTGAAGTTTCAGATTTTTTTCAAAGACTGGAGGCAGACGACAGCAAGCTGAAGAATCACCTTTGTTGCAGAGTAGAGGAAAAATGGAGAAAGGAAAAAAGAAATACTATGCATATTGCTATTATGTGATATTCAGTGCAAAGAGAACTCTAGAGTGCTGCCCAAAGACAGCACCTCTTTACTGAAATGATTTACTGTATGCACACTCTGAGCCACAGATGCATAGTTTAAGTAACAAATCTGCCTTGTAAATGTGTTCTACAGCATCCACTACAGCTTGAACAATGCAAACAGAATTTGTTTCTGTAGGCAGAAATGTTTATTAAAGTCCAGCATGTTAGACAAATGGGCAAGAGACACAGACTGCATTTTATTTAACAGAACATTTTCTGATGTAAATTTTATCTTGAATTTGCAATTGAAAAACCTGGTCAGTGGACATATAGTATTAATAATCATGGAAAGCTATTTTATCATGGGTGGAGAGACAGGGTACTACTGTGTGAACTGTGGTGTAGTCTTAAGGTATTTTCCCTTTTTTTTTAAATAAACCATATGAAGTTATTCCCTTTCTTCCCCCTTTTCCCCCCGTCCCCCAAATTAAAAGTTCTAAATACAATGAAGGTATGAAATAGCAGTAAAGATGGAAAGATGGGAATATCATTGGGGTTGTAGTGTAAATGGACCCTCTGTCCCATGGAGAAAGTGGAGTAGAATGCAAGAGGCCATGATACTAGGGCAGAGGGAAGTGAGATCTGGGAAGAGTCTTGAGAGAAGGGATTCAGATTGGTGAATTTGTTCTAAGAAGGACTGGAAATTGTACTGAAGTTCATGTCCAGGAAAATAAATTTTGTCCTGAAATTTCACTTTTTAATGCAAAGTTGGAGGTTTTGTTGTTTTTCCTCAAAGCAGGGGAATTGCCCTTCATATGATTTATCTAAAGAATAAATATTGTACTTCATATGAAAGTATGATTTGTGTTCAATCAAGTAAGAAAGCATGGTGATATATTTAGGGCCACCATGACTTGTAGCAATCAGTCTACATAAAACAAAACAGAAATCTCTTGCCCAGTCAAAGCTACATGTGCAATCACAGAATAAAGGCACCCAAACATGGAAAGAACAATCTCTCTGCTAAATTAGGCAGAGAACTCCTCTGTCTCCAGCGTGTTTTTGCTGTGTGCAGTAACCTTGCACTGATTTTGTCACATACCTTCTGAGACACTTGGTATGGCTCATGCTCTTCTGTTTGAGTGTGTGATTTCTCTCTATATCTCTGCATCAAAACCTATGTGGAGATCTGAGAAATTTCTAGCTCATGAACAAAAACTTACTGGGGGAAGCAGGAGGAGTAGGAAGGCAATGAAAATTCTCTCAAGGGCCAATGCAGCAGCTTTCCTTTTGCCTACCTGATGGAGGAAGGGCTGCACTGTAATGCAGCACCCATCCAAACTGCAGCTGCACTCCTGCCCAACAAAGCTTTGCAAAGGGCAGTGGGGAAGACAAAACTGTCCCTGTCCAGTCAGGCTCTTTAAAATAAAGCAGTTTAAGTTGTTTTCTAAGGAAATGGATCTCAAATAAACAAACTTGAATACCTATCTAGCTTTCTCGAAGATGTTGTTACCTCCATAGGGAGAAACCTGTTTCTCAGGTTGATTTCCCATTTTATTAATTCAGAAAGAAGAGGAAGGGAGAAGGAAAGGAAAAGGTGTGCATTGGGATACAGCACAGACCAAAAGGATTGAGTGAAACAGGTGAGGCTGAAGACCCATTCCCAACACTGTTTTGTGGGCAGAGCTGGTTACTTCAAAATCTCTTGTCTGGTCTCATAACAAGAACCTTTTCTAATCAATGTAGTTTTTCTCTAGAATTTAGGGAGTTTGTTTATTTTTTTAATGACTAGCATAATGTTGTGTCTTGATTATTTCATGAAGATTTGTTAAAAATCTTCCTGGTTTTACATAACGTTACTGATTGTAAACATCTTGTCCTATATATTTGAATTAATTTTCCTCATGTACAACTGGTAGTGACTTATTTTTATTTATATGTCTACACTCTCAAGAATCCTTTTAGCTGAGCACTTATTTGCAGAGCAATCCTAGAGGAATTCCCTCCCACTTCCACTTAGCAACAGGTATATATATATATATCTCTCTGGCATTAGAGCAAGTAAAATATATATTTTGAAACTCCATCTGCTTATGTGGGAAAAAACTGGAGCATGTAAACATCTCTGTGAAAATGTATTTTTTTCAAAATGCAATTTAGAATTTTTCTTAAGAGTCTGAAATATTGCTTTGATCTGTTTTGTCATATTTATATATGTTTTAGCAGACAAATTTATTGCCCAGTATTTGAAAAACTGAAATAGTGTCAATTTTACCAGTGTGCATCTATGGTTACTTTTACATCAAATAATGGTTTAGAAAAGGAGTGCACTTTAAAAAAAAAATTACTTTTTTCTTCTTATAATGGACCAGTATCAGAACACGCATAATGGATTCTTCTAGTGTAAAACTAAACCCAAATACTTGTTCCAAAATCTTTGGTAAGGCAAGCAATCACATAGAGAAGATTGTTTCTACATTTATGTTTCCAACCTAATTTAAGAGATGTTCAGCTTAAGAATGGCAAAGATTTTCTGAAAGACAGGGATTTGGTGTTTGTAGCAGAGGGAGAGGACAGAGGAACGTTCAATAGAAACATGAGAGTCTAAATCTCCAAAGACATTGAATATAAGCTTTTCATGATTATATATATTTCATGAGTACTTTAATTTCTGTAAGAGATTTTTTTTAAGCAAGAAATTCAGACACAAGTTCAGATTGCCTGAAAATCAATGTAATTTACAGAATTTTCTTGAGCTTCATTTCTAGACACCCCTTAGCAACACTGAAAGTAGGTCTTAAGGAAATTTCCTGGTGTTCAGCTACTGACAAACCACAGAGATAAATTATCCAAAATAATTTATTCAAAATAAATTATGTAGCCTACCCAGTTTATTCAGACTTCCATACAATTCTAGACAGTTATTTATCATTTCTAGCTAATGTTTTTGAATTGCACATATAATTTGCCTCTAGAATTAAAGTGTGAATTCATTATATGTGTATATATTTATATATATACATTGTGATGGGCTAGAACAGTAATGTTGCAGACAAGGCATGTCAGATTCTGCAGCATATGATTATGATTCAAGACAAAGTCTGAAAGGAGAATAAAAGAAAACCTTTTTCATCTTTTCTAAATGAGTGCCTTTCCTCTGAAAGACCAAGATGGTGTTTGATGACAATTTGAAATGAAAGTGTTCTATTACATTTCCAAGGTTCATGCTTGCTATCAAGAAACAAACTGCTGGAACTCACAAAGAAAACAGACAGGTAAGTTTCCCCATATTGTCAAGTTAATAAATATCAAAACATCCTTTAAATATGTTAGAAGCTGGATGTATGAGAATTACATCAATATATTGTGTACACAAGTAGAGAGACTTGAGGCCAGACTTTCATTTGTATTTTAAAAAGTTAATGCCACTTATCTCCTATTTTAGCTTCTTTCTGTTCAAAACTGTGTTCAACCCCTTTATTTAGATGGCATCTAACACTGCAGATGACCAAAAGTCCTACATATGTCAAAATTTTTGCCAATAAAATTGCCTCATGCTTTACAGGATCAAAGAAACATCTGTGTCTTCCTTGATGGTACCATGCCCTCTCCCTATCAGGATCTACACCCTCCCTGCTCCTTGGTCTACCTTTCCTGAAAGCCTAATCAGCACTCAGCCTAGAGATAACCTTTACTGATCACCTGAGCATTTGCCAGCACCAGATCCACGCCCTTCCTCAGGAGTTAAAGGTCATCCAAACCCTCCAGCTCCACCAGGGCAGCCAGATTCCAGTGCCCTGTTGAAGTTGTTTCACTTTGCACGAAAAACAAACAAACAAACAAAAAACCCAAAACAAACAAACAAAAAAATTTCATCTGGATAAGGAAGGAAATGGAAAGTTGATTCATGGAGGCAGCAGTACAGTGAAGAGAGCACTGTGTTTCACATACTGAATGTACCTCTTGTATCTAAATTGCCCTCATGTCCTAAAATAGAAATTGGAAGATCTAGATTTTATGCCAGTTTGGCAGAACATTTCTGTGTATGGAGGGAGGTATTTACACAAGATGAAAATGTAGTGCAATAACTGGCATTCCAAGCTTCAATCCTGAGTGGTTTTTTTAACTTACAGACCTTACAATGATGATGGGCAATTTGAAACAATAAGATAAAATGCATTTTTTCTAAGCAAATTCTGGCCAAATATTTTAAAAAAATTATGATTGTGTCAAAAAACAACTGTCAGGAAGAAAGATGATATAGTTTAATTGAACATTCGCAAAGTCCTGGAAATATCTCTGGTGACTTTATTTAATAAATTTAGGAAGTGGAGAAGAAAACCGAAGTACAGCCATAAAAACAAGGAAGAGACAAAATGTAAAGCACAGATAGATTATCTTCTTCAAACTGGTAAGTACTGACAGAAGGATGACAATCTTCATGACATCTACAAGTATTTGAGTTAGTTGTGATAAAGCCTGGGTAGAACTTGAAAAGCAGTAGAAGGTGCAGAAGGTATAATTTGAAAAATTCTTGTAGTGTTTTGGCTTTCTTTTTCAAAATTGTATTTTTTTGAACAGAAACTTTTATTATGTCCATCAAAAATCCATTTGTTCACAGATGCATTTTCCAGTACCTCTCTGTTGACATGAATGTAATTATTCTAGGAGTTCATGTGGCATGCTGGAGAAATCTTATTTAAAAATCACTAGGAAGGACAGACATGTAAGCAGATTTAAAATTGTCTGCAACTAACATAAAGGATGCATTTATCATCAATGACCTCTAGTTTTAGCTGTTCTCCCTACATTAACTGGAAAAACATATTGCTTTATTGGGCTTCCAAATAAATGTACAAAAAGCTGTCTTAGAGATAGGAAGGATTATGTGTTAAGAGCTACCATATGGCTGACATAACAGTATGTGCTTAATTTAGGACATGTATAGGCAGTTAATCATTTGGATATGGAAATATTCGTGTTTATTAAAAGAAAAGAACATTACACCTGTGACTTTTAAAGTTCTGTTTATAATGGCTGTTGTCCCAGGAACTCAAAGACATTTTTCTGAGGCAAATGACTCTGACTTCCTATTTCTGAATCAGAATGACTCATATTTCATTACTATTTGAAGATGAAGGTCCCCTGTCAGCAATGTCTGAGGAACATACTGTCAATAACTTCCCTCATGTGTATGGGCAGCCTGAAATAAACTACGGGCTCCTGAGTGTCTACACTTGTGACAACCAGTCCACAAATCCCAGAATACTCACAAAACTGCATTAGTGGTTCTGCATATGGTTCCCAATTTAACCAACAAGCCAAGGGCCTGGGTTGTCTGCTGGCTCAGGAGTGCAGCTCACCATGAGGTCAAGCTGGATGGCTGGAGGTCACACAGGAAGGTGAGGAAGAGCAGAGACTCCCAGGGGATACCCACCAGACTGCCACACCAGGCAAGGGACTTCTTTCATCCATACAGCAACTGCAGTTAAGAAGGAATACAGCAACTGGATCTAAGCCATTTCTCTTTCAGGATGAGAGGGGTCTGAGGATCTTTGTTGTGGACCTATTGTGTCCTGTGTCTGAAATATGTATGATAATTCCCCTGATCAATAACTAGTGATGCAGACTACGGACTTTAGCTAAGAAAGGAGGAACTATGCTGGTATAATTCCGTTTATGTGCATTTGCATATGTTTCATGCAAGCTCAGGACCATGGGCAGAATTTTGAAACATCTTCTGTGAACTCTAAAACTAACCTGCTGCGAGCACTTTCCAGTACAGAACAACAGAATATAATTTTGTGATTGACAAGAGGGAGTTCTGACTCCCTGACCCCTATTGAAAAGATTGAAAAAGACTGAATGGGCTTTAGTGGACAAATGTCAGTGCCATGTACTGTTTCATCTCCCTTCAGAGGTGAGAAGTATCGTAACCTTCCATTTTTTAAAGTGTAATGCATTTTGGAGAGTGACATGAAGCCTGCCTGACAGCATGAGTTTGAAAGGATTCATTGATCCCTTTTACTTCTGTTTTAACTAGATGTAACTTTAATATCTCAGTGTTCTCTGAATATTTTGCAGATTTCAAGCATTAACAGAAGGAGTTCAAAAGGGCCCTGAAATGAGACACAGAACCCGCACATCAGTCTTGGTTGCCAATCCCAAGGCCAGTCAAGGTTTCAGATTTACCTTAGAGATCTCTAGCTCAAATTTCAGGAAAATTTATACCAGCATATGCTCACAGGAGGATAGTTCCTCAGGATGCTGTCCATGGAGAATATTGCAGAAAAAGCAACATAAATAATTTTCCCCTTCATAATTTTCCTTTCAGAATGGTTCATATAGAAATTGTGAGAAAAAATGTGTATACTAGTCTTAAACTGAATTCTGAAGTCCTAGCTTTGTGATTAAAATACCTTTTTCATTTGACAGTTATGAATGACAGGGCCACTAAACTCAAACACATTTTATGCAATTGATGGAGAATTATGAAAAATAGTCTATGTCTTGGTGGGGCAGTACCCTCCAACTGACTGTGAGAGGTTAACGTGCTGTGTGTCTGGTGATAAAGAAAGCACATGGCACTTCTCTTACCTAAACAATGAAATTTTCATCTCTGCTGTGAAGAGGTCAAAGAAAATGGCAAGAAATCAAATGTGCAGTGGATAATAATCAGAATTAGTAGAGGAGCTGAAAATAAAAATTATAGGTTACTTGCCACTGTTAATTGTAGATTTTGAACCTTTTGTTATAATTCCAGATATTTATGTAAGAAGAACCATTAATTAACCTCAATCAGTACCAAACCATGAACATGTGTATTACACACTGTTTGTTGATAATAGGCCAGGCTGGGCTAAGAAAGGAACATGTTCCAGCAGAATGTCACTGAAAAGAAAGAAGGGGTGGATACATAAATCATGGCATTCTTATAGAGATGGCCTGAGCTGTTGCCCTCTTTTGCAAAAGCATTAATACACTTTTGATATTTGGGTTGTAGTCCAATTACTGTATTGATCAATGCACACTTTTTGGCTCAATAGATAAACATTATTATGTTTAAAATTGTTTATTTCAGCCTTGTCAAACTGTCACTCCTCTAGCCAAAGAATTTTATTTTTTTTTCAGCTCTCAGACGAGAAACAGTGTGGGAACTCTGTGCTTGTGCTGAAAGTAGCTGCTCCCAAGCTGATGGGTGAAGGGCCTTTGGCAGCTACAGTCAGATGCTGTGAAATTGCATCCAGCTCTTCTCATGTTTTGCCAGTAGGTAGGGATGGTCTTTACAAGGTAGCAGATTTCACTGCAGTGGTAGAAAAATGAGGTATGTATGCATGAAGTAGCCCCTGACTGCAGAGAAAGCAGGGGACAAGGTTTCCCGTTGTGTGGACTCCCATTTGTTGAACTGCAGAGAGTCACATATTTCTTTTGACTGCATGGTTTTGTTTGACATTTCTGAGCAATCAAAAAAATATTAAAGCATGTGCAGACCTAGATTTATGAAAGCCTTACACATGTTATGAAAAATTAAAAGTTAGATTATGTTAGTATTTATTGCCTTGTACCTACTTATTAAATCTTAAGACTTCATAATATTATTATTTTAAAATTTAATAATATTATGTGAAGATTAAATATTATTAGGTAAAGCCTTAACTAGTATGAACTAAATATTTTATATTAAAATTATTTTTTAGTAAAACTCAGTTATTTAACTTCATTTTAGTTTCTACATCTTCAGAAATTCTTATCTTTCTTGTGGTGTTTTTAGGAAGGGACTGAAAATAGTATAATTTCTCTGTTTCTAACAACAAAGCTTACAAAGACATTTTGGTTTCTTATCATGTTTTAGTGCCTCATTGTCTACTGTTTATCACAGGAACTTTGAGAATTCTGAGAACTTCTTTGGATGTGACCCTTTTTTATTTTGTGTCTATTTAAATGCAGATAAACTCTCCAGGATGTTTTACAGTTTCCTGTAGGTAATTCCAAAAGACAGACCAGTCCTCCCAGTATTCACTATGAATGAATGAGAGAGAGACAGACATATACAATTGAAATAGCTAAATAAATATGACTAAAAAATTAAAATCATAGCCATAGATCACCAGCTGAAGTACCAGTGTGCATTAGGGCAACACTCACCAAACCAAGTATAATTTTGGGGCTATTTTAATTTTAGGGTTAATTCTGAGCTCATTTACTTTAGATTTGTGCCTACTTGAATTACTTTTATAGGCCTAAAATTATGTACTTAGAGAATCCCATTCAGAGGTGTATCAAGGCAAGCATCAGCAATAGCATAAGGAAGAAAATGAATTCCTGTCTAGTCAGCCAGCAACATGCACCCCGTTTGTCTTCTGTATCTGCAAATTAACCCTGAACCATTTGAAGTTATCTGTTCCTGCTGCAAATGACCTGGCTTATTGGAGTTACTGATTTAGTGCCAGTGAAAGCTCTGGCTGTGGGCTGTGGTTTGTTGCAAAAGTGTGTACAATTTCATAGCAGGCACCTCCTCAGGAGATCAAAGATGATGAATGAGAACCCTTTTCTAGGATCTGGTGGATGGGTTGGCTGCCAGACTCTGGCTTGTTTTGTTCAGGACTAGATCAGTGGAATTCGAGGGAAACTGAGGGGGACTCCTGTATCCAGCACACACCAGTGTTGGGGTTGCACAGGGCTTTGTTTTGTAGAAAACTTCCGTTTTTAAGTTTGCTGATTTTCACTTCTAGGACTACAGTCTGCCTTTCATTTTGTATTCAGCCTGATACACACACACACACACAGAGCCCCAGACTGCTGTGACAGTAACTTTTGCTTTTTTATCCCAAAGTGCTGTTAGCCTCACAGCCTCATGCTAGAGGATTCAGGAAACATTATCTCATCTGTAAGGTTGGGATGTGTAGGAAATGATTGGCACTGAAATGTGAATTTTTCTTTTCCAGCCATTGCTTCAGAATTTTTAGTTGATAACCTTATGCTAGGGAATGCATAAATCTTAATAGATAACTCTGGTAGAAAATAGTGATATAGGTGGCCAGTAAGCATTTGCTGATAATGCACATGTAGAAAGCTAAACAACCAATTGATGAGTGCAACATCTGTGACTGATAAAAGCACAGTCATACTGCAATGCAACGGTCCTGATGAAATCCTATTGTTACTGTGTAAAAAATATTCAGAGGAACATCTTCTGCAGTGGAGAGTATGAACAGATGAAGATGAGCTGGGGTAATTGTTGGGGGTTAGTTTTGTTCCTTCTTTTCTCTAAAGAAGTTTTTCACCCATAAGTTACCAAGGAGACCAAGTATTGGAAACTTAAGGATACTTAACCGAAACAAAGGAGACAGAGCTTGAAGAGTGTGTGTGTGGGGGGGGAGTTTCCTTTTTTCGGCGTTCGGAGAGAGGGAGAGCTGCTGGGCTGCGGTTTCGCTGGAGGAGTTTTTTTCGGTGTGGCCGAAGAGATCCAG